>JARHVA010002969.1:1850000-2246271 GCA_037957365.1 Torreya grandis
ATTTAGAGGATTTTTGTCCTAGGAAGACTTCCCTAGAGGAAGTATAGAGTGAAGAAAAAGTGGATCTTTTGATAGATAAAGATGCAAAGAGAGTTGTCTTATGTGCAACTAGAGACTACTATGCACAACATAGAGATGTTTATGAGTGGCCTTGCGAGGACCAAGTCTGATCCAAGTCAAATACAGTGTAGGTAAAAAGAAAGCCTCATGCAACAATATATGCACAAGGATGAATATGTAGTTTTGTTAACTTTAGAAAAAAAGGACTAGAGGAGGGTTGTGCAGGAGAATGAAAGTAGTCATGGAGTGGAAAAACAAAACCCTTCGAAAGGTATAAAGTTGAGAAGACATGCAAGTCCCTTTTCACTAGGCATGTGTCTAATGCTTAAGGGAAGAAGAATGAAGATAAGTCAGCTTGCAGCTGAGGTGAAGTTGTCCCAGAGACAACCAAGTATCACACCAATTAGATGCACATGAGGAGAAAGATGATGGATTAACATTGGAGAAGGCCATCCTAGACGTATAAAAGCAAGTTTTGCATTGAAGCTGATAAGCAAAAGAAGCGATTGATATTGATATCGGCCCAAGCACACAAAATAGTATGCATGACAATGGGAGAACGGGATGAAGAGATGGAGAAAGGTAGTAGCAAGAGTACCACATGGAAATGTCCCACGAGAGGCATGGGTACCACATGGAGATGTCCCACGAGAGGCATGGGGACCATAGCAAGAAAAACACAGGTAAACATACTTGCTGAAGTAGATAAGAATGAGAAGGAGAAGAAGATGCACATAGAAGGAGAGAGTTGGTTTAAGGTACTATTGTAGGCTAGAATTGCACCATTTGTGGGAGAGTTTTTCATGCTCTCTCACTTCTAGCTACAAGCATTGGGACAACCTCACGCTGGGGGTTACTATAGTGAGGTTGAACCTCTAGACTTTTTAATGAGGCTAGTTCCTCAGATGCTTCACTTCAACTTGTTCCCACACACTAAAACCTACTATTGACCAAGGAAAAGGGAGAGAAAGATAACATAAAAAGGAAAAATAAGCTAAGGGAGGTGATGCACCTAAATTATGGGTTGACCTACCCTGCTCGACTCTTATAACACTAATGAAACAAGTAAAAAATAGATTCAAGCCCCCAAATATCTATCATACAGTAGTGTTTCATGAGGAGGTTCACCAAATGATTTAAGCTAAGGGAAATGAAGGGGTAGGTCTGGAGTAAGACACTAACTAGTCACAATATCCACATATGGGCTTCAATCGAGAGACGTAGGACACTAAACATGACCTGCATAATAATATGAGCTAGTAACTAGGTGAGACCATAATTTGACAAGGGAGAAAACTCTACCACATCTATAAATCTGACATGTATACACTATACCATAACAATGGAGTCTAAAACACAGTCTTTTATTCATATCAAGAGGTTACAAGCTCTGTCTTAGTAGAATTTGGTCATGCCCAAGGGAGGGAGTAGAGAGAATACAAAGAGCGATCGAACCCCCTTTTTGGCTTCAGAACCTCTATTTATATGGCTGAGAGAGAAAGAGAAATCCCATAATTGCATGAGAGCAAGGAGAAGAGAAGTCATCGATGACTGTCAATTGTACTCAAGCTCCCTTTGTATTAAAAGCATGCAACTACCTTGACCATGAGATGTACCATCCAAAATCACCACCCATCTCCTTTAGCTCCTTATGCATTTAATTCTGCCTCTTGACAATGGCCTTGTTGACAGTTTTTCCCCCACAGGGCAAATTGTCACCCCTACTATTTGAAACTTTGCTATGGTGCCAAGTTTGTCTTCTGAATCAGTTTTGGGGTCCTAAAATGTGCATTTACAGCCACCCAAGTGGCCATTCATAGCTAGGTATAAGCCAAAGTGGCCATCTACAGCCAGGTGAAGTTTAGTCATTCAGAGGTTTCCAAGGAGATTTCTCGATTACAACCAAATGTGCAAATAAAGCCAAGGCATACAAGCTGTAAGTCTATTTATTGTCTTCTCAAGGATTTTTTTGAGCTATAAAAGGTGGACTATTTCTTCAGACATTTTGTTTGAGAGAAAGAGCTCTCAAAGGACTATGTAAAAGACTAAAAAAATGACTAAGTGGCAGTCGTTCAAAGTTTATTTTCTTCAAACTTTTGTCTGAAAGAAAGGGAAAACCAAAGTTGAAAAGACCAAAAGGGCACCTACCCTTCGAGAAGGTCCAATTCAAAATTCTTGAAGGGTATGTACCCTTCGGGTTGGTTCACTTTATGTTTCTAAAGATAGACAATTCATCCAAAGGACAATTTCAAAAAGCTCGGAAGCCCTTCAAAAAGCCTAGGTGCCCTTCAAAAGGCTCGAAGGGTAATTGCCCTTATGGAGGGAACTCAAATGGTGAGAAGACCTTTCATTTGTTCTGAAGGGTCATTTTCAAAAACCCTGAAAGGTATGATTTAAGGAGAAGTGCCCTTGTAGAGGGCACTTGGTCGGTGGCAAGAGCCTTACAAAAGTTCTGAAAGGCACTTTTGAGGATGAATAGCCCTTGCGAAGGACACTTTGTAGCGAAGTATACCTTTATAATTCTTTTGAAGGGCACTTCTAGAAGAACATACCCTTGTGAAAGGCACCAAAGCCAAAGATAAGACCAAATCAAAAAGCCTGAAGGGCATTTTTGGGAAGTAGAAGCCCTTGCAGAGGGCACCTTCATAAAGCGAAGGACAAAAACAAAGTTCTTGAAGGGCACTTGCCCTTCGGGGAAAGATAGCCAAAGGAGATGAATTCCTTCAAACTTTTTGTCCAAAGGAATTGAATTTGGGAAGACAAAAGCTCGATAGAAATAAAATCAAAGGCACATAAGGAAATGAATTCCTTCAGACTATTAGAAATATTGTCATTAATGTCAAAGGTCTAGTATTATTGGTGATAAAGGCCCCATTGCATTTAATGTTGTTTATCTTGGCTAATATGAGTTAATATTTATTTAATATTAAAAAATATATTTTTGGTTGCATATGAGACAAAAAAAGGGCCCATGGAGAAGTCAAAGAGCCATGGGGTAAAGGCAAAAGAAGGATGGGATGCATTTTCCCATGAAGAGTCATCTTGGGGAATACCAAGAGTCACCAAGTGAAGACAAAAGAGTAAGGGCACAATTTCTCATGAAGGGACACTTTGAGGAATATGAAAAGTCACCAAAGATAAGGACAAAAGTGGGAAGGATGTTTTTGGTCATGAAGGGTCACCACATGACTTTTCAAATGCTTGAATATGAAGGGTCATCCAAGATTGGCGCCATTTTCCATGAGGATTGAAGGGTCACAAAGGGGGAAGGCCAAAGGTCATTTGGAAAGCTATAAATAAAGGCTTGAGTAGCCATTTGTATTATGAGAGTGAGAGGTTGATTTGATATTGTAATATCGAGCTTAGAAGAGTAATTGTGAGAGATGAATATGATTTGTATTTGTTATATCTAGCTTAGAAGAACAAAGGTGAGAGAGAGGAAGGAGATGTTGTATTGATCTATCATTTGTTGAGATAACAACATTGAGAGATAGGTGTGTGGTATACACAAAGGGGTTGGTGCTCCTGTGGGTTGGTGCTCATAAATAGTAGCTGGGTTGGTGCTCGGTAAAGGGGTTTGAAGCTCTTGTGGGTTGGTGCTCATGAATTATAGATAAGGTTGGCACTCGGTAAAGGGGTGTGGTGCTACTCTGGGTTTGTTCTCATGAATATACTTGAGATTGTTCTTCATGGTTTTTCCCACATTGGGTTTCCACGTTATATCTGGTGTCTCTCTCTATCTTGTGTGATGTTTATTGTTTGAGTTTTATTGCATATCTTGAATGTTTAATTAAGTCAAATTTGATAAAGGGAAAGTTTTATAAGATATATAATATAATGATTCACCCCCCCTCTTAGTATATTTTATGCTTAACAATTAGTTTTAGAGCTGGTTCCTTTTTGAAAAGTTTTACAGCTTGAAGGTAGATCAGGAAAGCATGATGGCTGTGTCACAAGAAGGATTTTATACAAATAAGGCACCTTTGTTTGATGGGATGAATTATGTTTTTTAGAGCATGTGAATGAAGGTTTATTTGATGGCCCTTGGATTTGACATATGGAAATCAGTGGTGGAGGAATATGAAGAGCCACAGACGTCTACAATTACTCCAACACAAAAGAAGGCAAGTGAATGTAATGCTAAAGCTTTAAATGCTATTTTATGTGGTTTATGTGAATTTAAATTTTTTAAAGTTATGCAATGTAAATCTGCTTATGAAACTTGGGTAAAACTTGATAATATTTACAAAGGTGATGGAAAGGTTCAACAAGCTAAGTTGTAGACTTTTAGAAAGTAGTTTGAAAGTTTGAAGATGGAAGAAGAAGAAGATATAGCAAGCTAGCTTTTGCGAGTTGATCAGATAGTAAATCAGATTCAAGGTCTTGGAGAAACATTGGAAGAGTCAATGGTGGTGCAAAAGGTTTTGAGATCTCTACCAATGAGAAATGATGCAAAGGTTTCAATAATCGAGGAGATGAAGAATTTAAGCAAGTTAAAAATGGATGAGCTTCATGGTATTCTCACGACATATGAGATGCGGATAGAACAAGATAAACCCTCAAAGAGAGAAGCGGCTTTCAAGACATCAAAGAAGGAGAAAGCTAAGATTCAAGAATTAAGTGATAGTTCTAGTGATGATGAAGATGACAATGGAGCACTTTTCATTCACAAGCCAAAAAGAGGAACATGTAAATATAAAAGAAAATTACCTTTTAAATGTTTTAATTATGGAAAGATTAGACATTTTTTAGTTAGATGCCCAGATAAAGTTAAAGATGATGAAGAAGAAAAGCCTACATACAAGAAGAATTTCAAAGGCAAATTTAAGAAGGGATTCGAGAAGAAGAGCCTGTATTCTAAAGATCCTAGCTCAGGCAAATATAGTGGAGTCAGTGATTCAGAAAAAGAAGAGATTCTATTTATGGCTATACATGAAGATGATCAAGAAGAAGAAGAGGAGGAAGCTAAAGTAGATATGGAAGGAGAACTCAATTATGCCCTAGAAGAGTTAAAAGCTGTTGAGAAGAAGAATCAAAGATTAAAGTGCTAGATTGAGAAAAATGAATAGGAGTCAAAGGAAATGATTGAAGATCTACAAGCACACTTTGAAGAAGCCAAGAAGAATGAAGAAGATCTCAAAGCACAGTTGGAAATAGCAAGAAAAGAATGTCAAAGTCAAAAAGCATATTCAAATAAGATAGGGATTGGATTTGAAAAGAAAAAGAGCTATGCTAAAGATCTTACAAAAGAGGAAACAAAAAGGGGAGAAGAGAAAAATACAGAGGACATTCCAAGCAGAGAAGGCTGGAGAGAACAAAGCTACAAAAGGCAATCAGGTCAGAGATATACAGACATGTCTTATTTCTATGGCTATTATTTTTATTGTAATGGATTTGGTCACAAGAAATTAGAATGTAGAAAAAGATCTAACAATTTCAGAAATAAGGAGAAGAAAAGTCAAGTAGAGTTAAGCAGAAGCCATAACTTTTTTGCTCCTCTATCAAGCTTTGATGAAGAGACCATAGTATGCTACAAGTGCAACAACTTCAGACACATAGCTCGGTATTGTAGAAGCATGTTTGAGTCAGTCCAAAAAGATCAAAATTTCAAAGCTCCATTCATCAAGAAGAAAGATCAGAGTTTCAAAGCTCCATTCATCAGGGAGAAGGTTCAGACATGTACATGGCAGAAGAAACAACCTAAAGATTCTATGATGGTGCAGACAACTCTGCATGTGAGAAGTAAAGATCAGCCATGGTTAATTGATAGTGGATGTTTGAGGCATATGACAGGTGATAAAAGTAAGTTCATTACTCTAAAGAAGATCAATGGTGTTACAGTGAGATTCGAAGATAAAACCATTGCCAAGATAGTTGAAAAAGGTACTTTGAGTTTGGATTATGGTAGAACTAAGACTAAGAATGTTTTGTATGTAAAAGGTCTTAAGCATAATCTATTAAGTGTTAGTCAAATATGTGATGAAGGATATACATTAAATTTTCACAAAGAAGGTTGTGAGATTAAAAGAAAAGATTCAAATGAGTTGATTGCAGATGCTCAAAGGACAGGAACAATGTGTATGTATTGTCAGATATCTTCTCAAAGGCATGATCAAAATATACATTCAAAGATCGACGAGAGGAGTTGGGAGTAATTTCTATTACTTTCTGCCATTGATGTTCAGCATCAAGTGAGGGGGAGCTAAGTGTTAGCTCCAGGTAAGCCCTTTGCCATTGATGTCAAAGGGGGAGAATAATAGGTACAGGTACAGGTGTAGAAAATAGGTATAGGTTGCTACAGTAAGGGGGAGTTACTGTATGTTTTTTAGATGACAGTATGTGCAGGTGACAGGATGTGGCAGTTTCAAGATTGAGGTTTCCATCAATGATAAAGGGGGAGATTATTGGAAATATTATCATTGATGTTAAAGGTCTATTATTATTGGTGATAAAGGCCCCATTGCATTTAATGTTGTTTATCTTGGCTAATATGAGTTAATATTTATTTAATATTAACTAATATATTTTTTGTTGCATATGAGACAAAAGAAGGGCCCATGGAGAAGTCAAAGAGCCACGAGGTAAAGACAAAAGAAGGATGGGATGCATTTTCCCATGAAGAGTCATCTTGGGGAATACCAAGAGTCACCAAGTGAAGACAAAAGAGTAAGGGCACAATTTCTCATGAAGGGACACTTTGAGGAATAAGAAAAGTCACCAAAGATAAGGACAAAAGTGGGAAGGACATTTTTGGTCATGAAGGGTCACCACATGACTTTTCAGATGCTTGAATATGAAGGGTCATCCAAGAATGGCAGCATTTTTGATGAGGATTGAAGGGTCACAAAGGGGGAAGGCCAAAGGTCATTTGAAAAGCTATAAATAAAGGCTTGAGTAGCCATTTGTAATATGAGAGTGAGAGGTTGATTTGATATTGTAATATTTAGGTTAGAAGAGCAATTGTGAGAGATGAATATGATTTGTATTTTTTATATCTAGCTTAGAAGAGCAAAGGTGAGAGAGAGGAAGGAGATGTTGTATTGATCTATCATTTTTTGAGATAGAAACATTGAGAGATAAGTGTGTGGCATACACAAAGGGGTTGGTGGTCTTATGGGTTGGTGCTCATGAATTTTTATTGAGTTGGTGCTTAGTAAAGGGGTTGGTGCTCCTGTGGGTTGGTGCTCATGAATAGTAGCTAGATTGGTGCTCGACAAAGGGGTTTGAAGCTCCTATGGGTTGGTGCTCACGAATTGTAGTTGAGGTTGGTACTCGACAAAGGGGTATGGTGCTCTTGTGGATTTGTTCTCATGAACATACTTGAGATTGTTCTCCATGGTTTTTCCCACATTGGGTTTCCACGTTATATCTGGTGTCTCTTTCTATCTTGTGTGATGTTTATTGTTTGAGTTTTATTGCATATCTTGAATGTTTAATTAAGTGGAATTTGATAAATGGAAAGTTTTATAAGATATATAATATACTGATTCACCCCCCCTCTAAGTCTATTCCGTGTTAACACAGACTTTTTGTTTGAAGGAATTCGGATGGATCAAAAAGCTCGAAGGCTAAAGTGTAAGCAAAAGCCAAAAAAGAGACAAGAAAATGCCAAGCATAGGAAAATAAAAACATAGAGGCCCAACCAAAATAAAGCCTGAATCCTGAATTAAAGCAAAACACAAGAAAATCCAGAGAAAACATGAATGAACTGAGCATGATAAATAGCATGAACAGAGACGTAAGCACAACCAAAAATGAAAAAGAATAAAACAAACATAGAATAAAGACAAAGGTAGGATGAACAAAGATCATGCACAGACTAATGTGAGTGACTCCAATGAAGTGAACGCATTTAAGAAAACAAGCATGCTTCAGTTCTAAAAATAGAGTTGTCTTACATGATGAATAGGCAAAGTGTTGAACGTTTCAAACCAGAAATTCCATGCATGCACTCTTGTTTGTCTCAAAGCTTGAAACGTTCTGGCAGTTCAAATGTAATGCTTAATTTAGCATTTGCATTGATTTCATGTAAAGGGGAGGCTTTCAAACATTCCAATAGTTTAAGTGGATTTGAC
Source organism: Torreya grandis (assembly GCA_037957365.1). Classification (NCBI taxonomy): domain Eukaryota; kingdom Viridiplantae; phylum Streptophyta; class Pinopsida; order Cupressales; family Taxaceae; genus Torreya; species Torreya grandis. The sequence goes on from JARHVA010002969.1 coordinate 1,858,136, forward strand.
TGCTCTTGTTTTGGAGTTGACTGATTTTCAAATCAAGACATCTATTCATAGATTTCATGTGTCCAAAGCTTGTCTTCTTCTTCTTCTTTTCCAATGCAAGGAATTTTCATGCAAGACAAAATACATTTTTGGAAAGGCTAAGTTGGTTTGAGTTTACTCCCTTTTTATTTTCCAACACCAATCTTTTGGCTTTTTGTAATTTTCTATATTAATGGTTTTTCAGCCTTGTAAAATTGATCCCTCTCTTGGTAAGACCAAACTCTACCATTGGTGAGTTGTGTAACCTCTTTAATCAATAGGACTATACTTTTAGATTTCAAGTGCTAGCATATTTTACATTCATTCAACAATTTTCATCTGTGGTAGATTTCTCTTCCTTCCCAAATTTTGATTCGTACCTAGTTTCTAGCTCATCATGTTATGCAAGTCATGTTCAGTGTTTTATATGTCTTTTGCTAAAGCTATAAGTGGATGTTAGGTGGCTACAAAGTGTCTAGTATTAGACCTCTCTCCATCGTTTTCCCTCACATTTTTGTCATTGGACCAAACCTTATCATGAAATACTTATGCATAGTGATCAATTTAAAATCAAAGGTCTTCATTTTTCCTTGTTTGTTCAATGTTCAAGGTTCCAAGTAGAGTGGATCAAACATTATGGTGTATCACCGTCATTAGGTAGGATTTTCCCTTCAAGTTTCTTTCTCCCTTTTCCATGGTTTCTCGCAGCACAAAGTAGAGATCCACATTGATACATCTTATAGGAACTAGCATTTTCTGGAGGTTCTTCTCACCATTAAGGCACCCACCCTCCTGAGAAGATCCTATTGTTTCAACTAGAGTGACGATTATCCATTTCATCACATCTTCATTTTAGGGTGCAACTCTAAGTTGACAATAAGACCTTTCAAAAAGGAACATACCCTTCGAAAAAATTGAAAAAGTCCCTTTCTTTTCAACTTCAACACTTTCCTTCGAAGAATTTATTTGCGATAATATCTCCTTGGACTCCTTCTGATTGCCCTTCAGAATTATTTAGGTGCCCTTTGGAATTCTTTAGGTTCCCTTTGGAACTTTTCAAGTGCCCTTCATATTTTATTTAAAATGGACCCTTCAAAAAAATTAAAATTGGGCCATTTCCTTTGGGGAAAAATAAAAGTACCTGAGAAAAATTGTTTTAGACAAAATGTCCGAAAGAATTCCTGACATTTTGAGCAAAGACTTGTCCTTCAGAACTTTTCTTTCTGACAAAATCTTTGAAGAAATTCTTTTCCTTAGCCTGAATAAAAACTCCAAAAGAAAGCACTTGGTAAAGAAAAGGAGAGTCCCAAAAGAATTATAAGGCAATGTTTCTTCTTACTTCATCGAGTTTTTCACACTTGCCCACTTTGGACTTTCTGATGTTTTCAACTTATAAGGAAATTTAAGTAAAGTAGCTCTACTAACAGAATTCATAGCTCTTCAAATGGAGTTCATAGATCTGATGGAGTCTCTAGTTCCTTTGATGGAGTTTGTATTTCTTCTGATGGAGTCCATAGCTCTTCTAACAGAGTCTGTAGCTCTTCAAATGGAGTCCATGGATCTGATGGAGTCCATAGTTCTTCTGATGGAGTCTGTAGATCTTCTAAACTCATGCTTGAACTACTTGGTTTCACCATGAAAACTGCCCAAGAACCCTTTTCTTTGCTCTGCAAACCTGTCCCTTAGAATTTGATAAAATACACTTTAAGCAATCTTTGTTTCAAAAGCTTTGTGAGAATTGTGAGATCTCTTTCGTCCACTCATTTCATTCGAGATATCTATTCATTTTCTCATCCATTATCAACTTGATCCACCTGGGTGAAAATTGGTATGTGGGCAAAAATTGGCCAACATTTCTTGCGATTTATATGGAAGTATGCCTACTATGCTTGAGAACTCAGCTCATTTGCTTCATCCGATCCATTGGGCATAGAGTCACTACTTTCTTTGACAAGGCTGACCTTGTCTAGAACCTCCTCTTGAAGCAACAAGGATAAACAAAACAAAGTGCCAAAGGCACTTATTGAAAGGAAACTAACCTAGAATGAAAACAAGGACAACAAACAAATGTGCCTAAAAGAGTACTTGGAGGTTTTTGAACACGACTAATCTAATATAACACCCTAAAACTATGTGTACCTTTCGTTCTAGATCAAAAGGAAAGTTTGATACTCTTTTTGCATCATGAAATAAGAGATTGAATAAGGCATGTAACTTCTTGACCCCTGGTCTTGATGCTTGCCTCTTCTTTGTTGCAACTATCAGTTTCTTTGTCATCATGCTCAATGAGAACCAAGCATCTCTAAATAGGTTGGCTATGTGAATCTAGACAATCTCAACTTCTTCATATGGCTCCTTAACTACAACCTTCAATAGTGGTTCAACAAGGCATACCTCTTTGATTTCTATGGTGTCCTCTGTAAGAATAGGCTTGTTATTTATTTCATGTTTTTTGGGCTCATCAAGGAGCTAATAACCCATTATGAAGATCTGAAACAAGTCCCTGTCTGCAATGGAATCTTGAGGTGGCAGAGTTGAAAGGCTGCCCACTCCATCCCCTTTGATTTGCTTGACAAGGTTGCCCTCCTTGGCTACAACCAGGTCATAATTGCCTTGGAGAAGAACATAGCCAGCTTTTAAGAACTCAAACAAGTCCTCAAATGAGGCTTTTGATTGATTGGTAACCTCTGGATGCTCCACAAGTTCATCAGTTTGATCAGCTATTTCATTCATCTCCTTGCCCTTTTTACAACATGATAGTTCATTCAAGGAAGTGATAGCCTCAACCCCCTCATTTTAAACATAAGGTGGTAGCTTTGAATCCTCAATGGTGTACTCTAATTTATGCACAATTGCAAAAGATTCTTCAATAAGCTCTCCTTCATTCAAGAAGGCTAAGTTGATCTTTTGTTCACCAAGGGGGGTCCCTATAGTGATTTCTTCCTCATAGTTACTCATGACACCTCCTTATCAACCTTTTTGGATGCATCTTCTTGGTTTGGTTCATAGAGAAGAGGATCCTTCTCAATGAGTGGCATAATAGATCCTTGAAAATACTCAACAAGGTGAGAAAGGTTTAAGGAATCTACCATAGGTTCCTGAAGTTGTTCTACTTGGATTACCTTCACCTCCTCTTCCCGATTCTTTGTTTTTTGGATGGCTCTCCATGAAGAAAAGGCTTTGGGCTTTTGAGGGGAAAGAAGTGAAGGCTACAAGCTCTCTTATCTAACTGTTGACGATGTGGATTTCACCCTTGAAAGAAGGTTGAGATTCTCTCTTCCACACGGCACAATGGAGACTCCCCTCTTGTTGTGGGTCTGGAAAAACTGAGGGGAGAATCTCTAGATAAGGGCTAGCTCTCTTTGATGCATCTCTAAAGTCTTTTACTACTACTAATACTAACAATGGGGGGTGTGAAAAGGGGGAAGGATACAACCAAAATAGAAACTAATCTAAGTGGTGATGCACCAAATGATTATTGATCTACTCATCTATTCACACTTCAAACTAGAAGGGGTGAACATACACTTTATCTGGAAAAAAGACCAGACTGTAGGGGTATTTTAATAGGTAGCTTAATGGAGACACAAAGAAAAGGAACTTACCACAGGCACTATAGGAAAACATGTTGTCTGATAGCTACTCTTCTATCTCTATGCTCCAGGTGAAGCACTTCCAGTTAATCCTACAGAAATGGCTTTACCTACACTAGGTATGTTGGTGTCAATCTTGTAAAAGCATCAATCTAAAATGACTGAACATAGAATTGATACACATACACACTCAAAAGCATAACCTGTCAGATAGAGGTAAAACACATTCTTATTGATCAAAGGTGAAATTGGGTAGGGCTTCACCTTACAAAATGAGAGATCCCTTCCTCTACTGAGAGGTTACAATATATAGCATAAAAGGAAAAGACTTTGGCACTTTCCTGAATAAGCAACCCATGCTGTGTTGAACACCTAGGGGAAGGAGTTTGATCATGTTGGTGTCATCCTTCTAGAAAGCCCTGAAATAACCATGTTGTAGATGCTACAAGTCTTGACTTTGGCACTCAAATTGTATTAAATGTCACTACAAGAGCATGGGTCACTTTGTCTATTTGAATAACAAGGTCGCTTCTTAAATGAAGTTCATGCCATTGTCTACTCATTAATGTAAAATCAAATAAAATAGGTCCCACTCTCACTATTTGTGCTCTTTAATGATCATTTGATAAGGATTGTTTCATCTGTGACAATAACTTCTCCTGCTGACACCTTCTTTTGCCACCTAGGCTGATCTAATTCATGTCTGTGCTTGGCTGGGTGTGTCCTTTGGAACATTCCAAATGTTGTCGTATGTGTGCATGGTCATGTTCTAGATTCTCTATTTTGTTCCCTTTTTCCTTGCTATTTCTTATCTCTTTCTAGCAATTTTGAGCTCTCAGGCTATCTTTCATCTCCACCTGGCTCTTTGGCATCCTTTCTCAATCAATGCATCCCATCAAAATTGATGTCTACAGGCCCATCACTATTTAAAAACCAAATTCTTTTTTTCTTCCTTAAAATTGATGTTTACGCACCCGTCACCGAATGTTTGAACTCCAACAGCTAGTTTACTATGTTAAGGTTGACGTGTTCGGGCCCGTCATCCCTTTGGTTATTCCTTCAGCTTTAATCAACTAAACCTTCAGCCTTTTACAATTGAACTTTCCCAAAGGGAAGGTGCCCCTTAAAAAAATGGAAAAGGTCCCCTTTTGGGTCACTAGGAGTCCCCTGCAAGGGCACTTGCCCTTCAGGCTCCTTCGGGCTATCTTATCTTCTCAATTTATTCGAGCAAAATGTCTGAAGGAATTCCTTCAGACATTTTGCTTGAAGGAAAATTTGCCTTCAGAGTCTCGGCCCTTCCATTTGTGTTTTTCTTTGGACAAAATGTCTGAAGGAATTCCTTCAGGCATTTTGTCCGAAGGAATTCACCCTTTGATTCTTCCTTGGATTTCCTTTAGACAAAAGTCTGAAGGAATCCCTTATCTTGTCTTTTCTTTGGATTTCCTTTTGGCCTTCTTCTTTAATCCCCCTGCAAGTGTTCCCTACCCTCTACAAGGGCACTTAGAGCCCCAAGTTGCCCTTCAGAGCTTGTTGAATAGCCCAATTGGTCACCTGCCTACCCTCTGCAAGGGCACTTTGTCTTTGGAGCTTTGTAAAAGACTTGCATTCTTTGAACTGGCCCATCCTTTTGCCAAAAAGCTTGTCTAAGGCAATTGCCCAAAGTGAAATAAGTCCCATATCAAGCCGAGAACATATAGGGCTTAGATCTTTCAATTTTTCATAAGTATAGGGCTATTGCAAAGGAAAATGGAGCATTTGTAGTAAGATGGATGCATCCAAAACTAAAGGCTTAGGACAATAGGTGAAGGAGACCAATTTTTGGCTTACAAGACCAAAATGGTCAACAAATCTAGTGATTCCCAGGAGAAGCATGCCTACTATGCTTAGGAAAACTAGTAGCTTACAAGTCTGTTGGGCACGGAGTCAAAACATAGACTGAAAGGTTGACAATAACCTTGAGGGATCCAAGAATAAATCATGAAGTTTTTTACCCCAAACGGTAAACAAAACACACATAAAGCTAAAAAAACTACAAACATGCAAAAGAGCACTTAGGGAAAATAGGAAAAAAATAAGAAAAATATATACATGATGAGAGAAGGCTCAGTGATAGTGCTTAAGATATATCCCATTAACTAGGATATGCAGTTCTTCACCATCTAACCTAGAGAGTTGGAATGCATTGTGGTGCTTGCACTGAGTGATGACATACAGACCACTCCATAGGGTGTCAAACTTTATGTATTTTCCAGGCTTAGCTAGGTCCTCATCCCACTTTAAGATGATGTCACCTTTAGAGAATCCTTTTGATGAATATTTCTTGTCAAAGTGCTTCTTCGTTTGCTGCTGACGGATGGTCATAAAAACCATGGCTTGGTCCCTTGTCTCCTAAAGTTCCATCAATTCACACAGCCTGACCTCCATGTTGTTGCCTTCTTTTAATTGTAGCTAGTGAGCAAGATCCAAAGCTAAAAATTCAAGTGAAATAGGAAGTCTAGCTTCCCTTTCATACACAAGCATGTATGGTGAATTGTTAACTGCCTTCTTTGGAGTAACCCTATCTGCCCATAAGGCTATTTTCAGCTTGGCATGCCAAGTTCTCTGATTCTCCTCCATTGTCCTTCTGATAATTATGATCAGACTCTTATTGGTGGACTCATCCAACCCATTCCCTTGTGGGTAGTAGTTGGAATAAGTGCTAAGGTAGATGCCATATCCCAATGCCCACTCGCTCATTTTGGTTCCCAAGAAAGCTAGTGCATTGTCTGAGATGATGGTAGCTGGAACTCCAAACCTTGTCACCAAGCCTTCGTAAAAGTCCAAGACTACACTTTCATTGGCCTCCTTCAAAGCAACAGCTTCTACCCATCTCATTAAGTTATTTGTAGCAGTCAAGACCCATTTGTGGCCAGCACTGGAAGGCGGGTTGATCATCCCTATGAAGTCTAGGCCCCATTGCATGAATGGTTGTTCTACTTGAATAGGCTATAGAGGCATTATAGCTAGCCATTATTTTCCATCAAAGAGAGCACACTTTTGGCACTTTCATACCTAGGCATGGGTGTCTCTGAATAAAGTGGGCCAAAAGTAACCAACTCTCATAATCCTCGTATCCGCAGGCTTAGGAGCAAAGTGGCCACCAGTCAGCCCATCATGGAACTCAGACAACACCCTATTGACATGACCTGGGTCTATGCACCTCAAGAGTACTCTTGAAAACCCCCTTTTGAATATCACCCTATCAATCAAGACATAAGGGAGAGATTGGAGTCTGAAATATCTCCTCTTGGTCCTATCAAGGCCATGCAGGCACTCACCGGTGAGAAGGAAATGTTTCATGTCTGATGCCCAATCCTTCATGACTGCTAGTTCTTCTGCTGTAGCTTTATCATGGATTAGCAAAATGTCATATTTTTTTGTTTAAGTTCTATAGCAAGGTGTCCACACAGGCCTTTTCCCTTTATCAGCTTAGTGGTTTTGATGTCCACATCATATTCCATTACTTTGGTGATCCATCCCACTCTCGTTTCATTTAGATCATGGCTGATCAAGAAATATTTGACATTGAGATGTGGCACCATGAGATGAATGCTATTGTTGGACAACATATGTCTAAATTTCTTCAAGCTTCGAATGCTCGTAAGGACTTGCTTCTCCACATATGTAGATCTGATCTCAAAACCTTCTAGACCTTGGCTAAAAAATGCAAGCGACTGTTCAAGGTTCTCGTCATTTGCTTGGATAAGCATGGTAGAGATTACCTATTCATTTTCAAAGGTGTAGAGGTTGAAATTCTTGGTGAAGTCAAGACTAATCAAGGTAGGAGCCTAGGTGATATCCTGCTTGATCCCTTCAAAACTATCCTTCTTTTATGTTGTTCATGCAAATTTCTCATCTTTTTTCAGCATGGAGGTCAGTGGCTTGACTATCGTGGCAAAATTTGGGATAAATTTTTTGATAAAATTTATTCTACCAAAGAAACTTTGTAGCCCTTTCTTATGCTTAGGCAAGGATAGCGCTAGGATGGTGTAAAATCTTTCTGGATCAATGGTCAAGCCCCTTTTCAAAATAACGTGGCCAAGGAGTTTACCTTCATGGACAACGAACACATATTTCTTTGGGTTGAGAGAGATACCAAACTATCTACACCTCTCAAAGATTTACCTAAGGTGTTTCAAATGTTTCCCTACTTCCTTAGAAAATATTGTCACATCATCAAGATAGACCAGTACAACATTATTTATTAGGCCTTGGAAAGCCATGTCCATGGCTCGTTGAAAAGTGGCTCCAGTATTAGACAGTCCAAATGGCATTTTTTAGTAAGTAAACGTTCCCTATTTGGTAGTGAAGGTTGTGTTGTATTGATCACAGTCTTGCACTATAATCTGATTGTACCCTGAGTATCCATCCAGGTGGGAGAAATGTTCACTGCTTGTCACCATTTAAAGGATCTGCTCCATACTTGGGAGAGGATAGTGATCTTTCAATGAGACTCTATTGAGGTCTCTAAAATCCACACATAGTCTGATCTCCCCAATCTTTTTCCTAACAGGGACTAGATTGGCCAACTAAGAAGAGTGTTTGATCAAAAGTATAATCCTGAACTCAATCAGCTTGGTGAGTTCCTTCCGCATGAGAGGTTTAATCTTTGAGTTGACAGGATTTTGTTTTTGTTTGATGGACTTGGTGCCTTCCTCCAGCTCAATGGTATGTTGGGCCAAACTTGGTTCAAAACCCTTCAAGTTGCTATACTCCCAAGTGAAGACATCGATGAATTCTTGGCACAACAAGATGAAAGCCTGCCTTTCATGATCTGTACATACCTTCCCAAGTGCAAACAACCTATTCTTAAATATTTCAACTTTTTCATACTTGTCTTTCTTTGTTGTAATGCTTGCTTTGTCATTTTTCAATTGATCATCCTCATTGAAGATACTTTCGAGAGTGACCAGGCCTTTGGGAAGTTTGTTGTTCTTCAGCTGAACAATCTGGCTGCCATACTACTATTGTAACTTGGCTTAATTTCTAAAGGCAAACTCAACCTCCTCTTGTAAGAAGAATGATATCTATTGATCACTGTCAAACACCTGCTAGTTGGTGATGTTATCAGGGATGGAGGGTCTGATTACCACTTTTAAATGGTGCAGACTGTTGTCTCAACCTATCTCCTTAGGGATGTCAAATTGGGCGCCAACTGCTGCTAGTATGTTTGATTTCTTATTCTAATCTCTTGGTATAAAAATAATATTGAAAGCAAATAAACTCTCCACTAAGTCACATACCTTGTGCTTTTAAGACTTAAGCAAGGAATTATTGGTCAGATTTTGGCCTCTCACTTGATTTATGATCAACTCGCTATCCTCAAAAACTTAAAGCTCTTTAATTCCTCTTTTCCTTGCCCACTCCAAATCATGGATAAGAGACTCATATTTTGCAACATTGCAAGTGCAAGAAAATTGGAACTTGAACGTTGAGAAGTATTTCTCCTTTGAGGGGGAAATTAACACCACTCCACCACCAACTCCTAGCTTGCTTCTTGAACCATCAAAGAAGAGTTTCCATAAACCTGAGCTCTTTTAGTTTGCTTTCATCAAATTTGGTAGAAGAGCACCCTCTTCATGCATTTAATAAATTCTAAGACTTGCTTCTATGAATTTGTATGGGTCATGTTCAAAGTTGTCACTTCCCCATTCGTCTAAGAGCAGGTCAGCAACTCCTTCAAGGGCAGAGGGTAGAGATTGATCCATTTGGAATTCTTATTCATCAATAATGGCATAGCTGACATTCACCATTTTGAGTGAGTACAGTTCTAAATGATCTCTATGGATTGGCTCTGACTCAATCTTGACCTTAGTCCCATATTTGGTTCTAAAAACCTTGTAGGCCTAGTTTGTTGCTAGGTACCCACCTATTTTGGAGGTGAAATCCCTAGATAAGTAAATAGTAAAGTAGGGAGGAACATCTGCCACCACCACATCATGGGGAACTGAGAAAGTTGGACAGGCATGGAGTGTCAAGTTCAAGCCTCTCACCACTCCTACTATCTTAGTTCGTGATCCATCTAACTACAGAACTCCCTTGGTCATTTGTTTCTTATTTGAGTCCCAATTTATCCGCTATACATTTTGGCATCACTGAGGTGCTTGCCCCACTATCAATAATGTAATTATGCACTAAGAAATATCCTATGACTAAGGATAGATAGAAAGGGATAACTTTTTCATCTTTCTTTTCTTGGCCTACCATGGAAGGGTGCCCATTCATGATCAAAACATTATAGGCTTTTACTAGGACAACTTATTCATTTAGCTCGTGCAATTCCTTTTTGATCATGTCCTTTTGTTCTGGTATTGCTAATGAATCCCACAAGAAGATATTCATGTGTAGCTTATTCACCTGGTCTGCCACATTGATCTAAGGGTTGTCCCCTTTTAAATTTTCTTTAAGGTTGCTTGTAGCCTGAGGTGTAGGTTGAAGATCTGAGGACACAACCGATGGCCTATAATTTTAAAATTTCTAGTTCTCATGTGATGATGAAGACGTTGTAGACATTTGGGCAGCTGTCTGAGCTTCTTCATAGCTCTCCTTTTGGACTTTATGTTGGCTGCAACATAATCACTTTGGTTGTTCATACTACCCACATAGTTGACTGCACAAAATTCACCTTTAATGTGATTCATGAGAGTGGAATCAGACTGAGCCTGCCTGCTATTCATGCCAGGCTGTACTAACATCTCAAATCTTGGGAATTGGGTAGCCTGATTGTCTTGTGCATTCATATATTGATTTGATGTCTCATTTATATAAGTAGCTTGATCTTGGCCTTATCCCAGGGGTAAGCAATTTGGCTGTTCTTATACCATAATTTTTTGAGCAGGCACAAGGGCCTTAGATGATGGAGTGCCTATATTATACCCTTGATATGGTCTGGCTTTTACAAACTGACCCTGTCCTTGATTATAATTTTGAAAATGGGGTCTAATTGCTTGTTCAAACTGCTGATATCCTTGATTTGGCTGATAGTTTTAAGCTTGTTGTCTTTTGAGAGCCACTAGTACATTGGTCACATTTTGTAACAAGCTTTTAACCTCATGAAGGTCATTGGGTGAGATAGCAATCAACTTTTCTATGCTAGGCAAAAGAGTTAAGGTGGGTGCAGAAGTCTGAATTGGAGGCAACAATTCAAGAAAGAGTAGCATATGAGGTCTAGGGGCTATCTTTCTTGCTTGCACCAAGAAATTTTTAGTAGTTATGGCAATTTCATAGGCAGTTGGTAGCACTTGTCCTCCCATTGACTGTATCATGATAGTAATGTCATTGTTCAAAGCTTTCAAGTAATAAAGGAAGGCATAGCTTGGGGTCATCCTTATCAAAATGGGAATTCTGTCCTAGGTCTTTTGAAACTTGGTACTGAAATCTTGCATGAATTCATGTGGATCTCTTTTCATGGTGGTTAGCTGCTCAATAAGTGAGAGGTGGTCACTCTTCTCCCCAAATCTGTTTGTCAAGAGAGTGCCTAATTCATTCCATGTGCCCACTAAATTCATAGGCAAAGTTCCATACCAATCTAGAACTTTACCCTTTACGGACAACATCAACAACCTGATAGCAATGTTCTCTTTAGTGACATTATGAATATTATAGAGGTTGGTAATATTTTTGATGTGATCAATAGCAATTATAGGCCCCTTTCCATTAAAGAGAGGAACACTCTTAAGGGCTATCCCTAGGATTGGGTCATAATGCAGAAAGTTTAAAGGGATCTAACCATGAAAGGCCACAAAAGGTAAAGCCATGGTGATAACAGGGTTCTATTGGGGTTTTCTTGCGTAAGTGTATTTTATAGTAGGTCTGAGAAAATGACTTGTTGTATAGGGGCAAGTCCTTGCAAACCTCAGTCACCTTGCTGAGTTTAATGGCAACTCAACGCATTCCAAAGGGACACCCTTAGCAACATATCATGTGGTGACCTTAGGCATAGGATGTCAGGCTGGTCTTTGACCAAAGACTGATGTTCTTCAAAATGGAGTCACCAAATGTAGAATTAGTGGTTCATTCTTATTGTAACAGGACCATCACCAATCCTAGAACTTGTTTGAGCATTAAAATTTGTCCCACCAGGCATGCCAAAAACTATTGGTGATGTGGATTGCACCTTTGAAAGAACACTGAGCTTCTCTCTTCTATGTGGCACAATGGAGACTCCCCTCTTGCTGTGGGTCTAGCAAAATTGAGGGGAGAATCTCTAGATAAGGGCTAGCTCCCTTTGATGCATCTCTGAAGTCTTTTACTACTATTGCTAACAATGGGGGGATGAAAAGGGGGAAGGATACAACCAAAATAGAAACTAATCTAAGTGGTGATGCACCAAATGATTTTTGATCTACTCAGCTATTCACACTTCAAACTAGAAGGGGCGAACATACACTTTATCTGGCAAAAAGACCAGACTGTAGGGGTATTTTAACATGGGGTTTAATGGAGACACTGTTGACACTGTAGATTGCATCCTTGACAGAAGGCTGAGCTTTTGTCTTCCATGTGGCACAATAGAAACTCCTCTCTTGCCTGTGGGTCTGACAAAATTGATGGGAGAGTCTCTAGATAAGGGCTAGTTCCCCTTGATGCATCTCTAAGTTATTCTAGTAATATTGCTAATACATATATATAATGGGGGGTTGAAAAGAGAGAAGGATTACTGAAAAATAGAACCTAACCTAAGTTGGTGATGCACCAAACAAATTTTATCTACTCATACTCACACTTTGAACCATAAAAACACATACATACACTTTATCTGATAAAAAGACCAGACTACAGAGAACTTAACAAAAAGGCTTAATGAAGACACATAGAAGATGAACTTACCACAAGTGTTGTAGAAAGGCACACTGTCTGATAACCCTCTCCTATCTCTGTGCTCCAGATAGAGCTCTTTTTGCTATCTGCAAGAATGGCACTTTGTCTATACCAAGTGTGCTAGTATCAAGCCTATGAAAGCATCATGGAACAATGACTGAACACAAGGTTAACACTCAGACACACTTAGAGATATACCCAGCCAAAATAGAGGTAAAAATGCATATTATATTGATTCCAAGTAAAAATTGGCAGGGCTTCGCCTTACAACTATGAGAGATGTCTTCTCAAAATGAGAGATTACAATATATATAGAGAAAGAGAAAGCAAAAGGTGCCCATTTTTGGAAAAGACTTTGGCACCATTTTACAAGTGGCCCATGTGCATTGAGAGCATTGGGAAGAGGAAGTTGCTTGATAGATAATGTTGTGTCAGCTCTAGTTTTGACTTTAGGCATTTAAAATATATTAAACACCATATGTGAAATCATGGGCCACACCATTTGTCTATAAACAAGACCGCTCCTTCAAGACATTCACGCACTTTGTCTACTTATCAATGCAAAGTGAAAAAAATAGGCTATGTTTTCACTGTTCACACTCCTTGATGACCACTTAGCAGAGACTATTTCAACTACAGGAATAACTCACCTCCCCTTTGCCACCTAGGCTATTTTGTCCATATTCATAATTTTGTCTCTTCTTGGCTTTGTCTTTTCCTAGAATTTGAGCTCTCAAGGCTATCTTCTATCAATCTTTGGCTCTTTGGGCTCCCTTCTTGGCAGTCTCTTCCTTTTGGCCTTAAGTCCTTTGAATTCTTTCAGGTTCACGTTCAAGCATTTAAAGGTCAACAACTATCTTATTTCCCTAAATTTGATGTCTTTAGGGATGTCATTTGACATCCAGATTCCAATGGCTAGTTCATGATGTCCAATTTTGATGTCTGTGGGCCCGTCACCCATTTAAATTCCTTCGACTTTCTTTTCTTTAGTGTTTCTCCCGAAGTGTTCCCTCAAACTTTCTCCTAGAGTGTATCTCTCTTCTTTTATTCTGTTCGGGCCTTTGTCATTGAAACCTCTCAAAGGGAAGGTGTCCCTTCGAGGCTTGGGAAAGGTCCTCCTTTTGGCAGCTGAGAGTCCCCTGCAAGGGCACCTGCCCTTCGAGCTACCTTGGTCTTGAAATCCTTTAGACAAAATGTCTAAAGGAATTCCTTCAAACATTGTGTCTGAAGGAAATCTTTCCCACTTGCTGCTTTCTGTCAGGCTTTTTCACCGAGTGAATTCCTTCGGACAAAAAGTTTGAAGGAATTCCTTCGGACATTTTGTCCAAAAGAATTTTCTTTTTTTACTTTGCCATGGGAAATTTTTTGAAAGAATTCCTTGCTCTTTAGCTTGTGAATTTCTTTAGACAAAATATCTGAAGGAATTCCTTCAGACATTTTGCCTGAAGAAATTCAACCTTGTCTTATCTTTTTCCTTAGCATTTTTGAAGGAAAACTCACCCTTTTGATTCCTCTACAAGGGTTCCCTCCCCTCCACAAGGGTAATTTTGGGTCTGGAACTACCCTCCGCAGCCTACTTGAAAATTCTAGTTTGTGCCTGACTACCCTCCATAAGGGCACTTGTCCTTCGAGCTTTGCAAGACCCCCTTTGAACCTTCCAATGGAACCAAACACTTTGAACCAAACTGACTGATCCAAACTAATTGAACCAAGCTATTTGAACCAAGCGATTGAACCAACAATGATTCAAAGTTTAAGTTCAAAGTTCATGTTGTTCAACTGGTTCATCCTCTTGCTAAAAGACTTGTGCAAACCAAAAATTAAATTGGCTCAGAACAATAGGGGAAGAAGGAGACCGATTTTTCCCTATAAGGCCAAAATGGTCAACAAAATGGTGATTCCCAGGGGAAACATGCCTGCTATGCTTAGAAACCAATAGCCTCAAAGTCCATTGGGTACAGAGTTGAGATGCAACTTTGAAAGAGTCAGCAATAGCCTTATGATATCCAATAATCAATCACAAAGTTTTTACCCCAAAAGGGAATGAAACACACACAAGATTAAGAAAACTACTAACATGTGCAACAGCACTTAAGAAAAATAGGAAAAAACAAAGAAAATATATACATGATGAGAGAAGGGCTCAGTGATAATGCTTAAGATGTATCCCATTAATTGGGATATATAGTTTTTCACCATCCAACCTGGAGAGTTAGAATGCATTGTGCTACTTGCACTGAGCGATGATATATGGACCACTCCATAGGGCATCAAACTTCATCTACTTTCTAGGCTTAGCTCGGTCCTCATCACATTTCAAGATGATGTCTCCTTCAGAGAAACCTTTTGATGAGGATCTCTTGTCGAAGTGCTTCTTCATCTGCTATTGGCGGCTGGTCATAGAAGCCATAGCTTGGTCCCTTGTCTCTTAAAGTTCCATCAACTCACATAGCCTAACCTCCATGTTGTTTCCTTCTTCTAACTGTAGCTGGTGAACAAGGTCCAAAGCTAACAATTCAAGTGAAATAGGAAGCCTAGCTTCCCTTCCATACATGAGCATGTATGGTGAATTACCAATTGCCCTCTTTGGAGTGACCCTGTTTGCCCACAGGGCTATTTTCAACTTGGCATGCCAGGTTCTCTTATTCTTCTCCATTGTTCTTTTGATAATCCTGATCAAATTTTTGTTGGTGGATTCAGCCAACCCATTCCCTTGTGGGTAGTAGTTGGAAGAAGTGTTGAGATAGATGTTGTATCTCAATGCCCATTCACTCATTCTGGTCTCTAAGAAAACTAATGCATTATCTGATATGATGGTCGCTGGGACTCTAAACCTTATCACCAGATCTTCATAAAAGTCTAAGACTGCACTTTCGTTAGCTTCCTTCAAAGTGACAGCCTTTACCCATCTTGTGAAGTAATCTATGGTAGTCAAAACCCATTTGTGGCTAGCATTGGAGGGAGGATTGATCATCCCTATGAAGTCTATGCCCCATTGCATGAATGGTTGCTCCACTTAAATAGGTTATAAAGGCATGGTAGCTAGTCATTTCTTCCCATCAAAGAGTGCACACTTTTGACACTTTCATACCTAGGCATGAGTGTCTCTAAATAGAGTGGGCCAAAAGTAACCAAATCTCATTATTCTTGTAGCTCTAGGCCTAGGATCAAAGTGACCACTAGTTGGCCCATCATGGAACTCGGACAACACCCTATCAGCCTGACTTGGGTCTATGCACTTTAAAATTACTCTTGAGAGATCCCTTTTAAAAAGCACTCCATCAATCAAGACATAAGAGAGAGATTAGAGTCTAAAATATCTCCTCTTGATCCTATCAAGGCCTTGCAGGCACTCACCAGTGAGAAGGAAACACCTCAAGTCTGATGTCCAATCCTTCATGATAATTGGTTCTTCTATTGTGGCTACATCATGAATTAAAAACCTATCCTCTTTTTGTTGTTTAAGGTTTATAGCAAGGTGTTCACATAGGCTTTTTCCTCTCACCAACTTGGTGATCTTGACATCCACATCATACTCCATTACTTTAGTGATCCATCCCACTCTCTTTTTATTCAGATCACAATTGGTCAAGAAATATTTGACGCTGGGATATGGAACCATGAGGTGAATGTTGTTGTTGGATAGCATATGTCTAGATTTCTTTAGGTTCCATATAACTGCAAGGACTTACTTCTCCACATATGTATACCCGACCTCAAAACCCTCTAGACTTTGGCTAAAAAATGCAAGTAGTTGTTCAAGGTCATCAACATTCACTTGGGTAAGCATAACAGAGATTAGCTCTTCATTTTTGAAAGTGTAGAGGTTGAAATCCTTGGTGAAGTCAGGACTGATCAAGGTAGGAGCTTGGGTGATAACCTGCTTGATCTCTTCAAAACTATCCTTCCTTTGCACTATCCATGCGAACTTCTCATCTTTCTTTAGCATAGAGGCCAATGGCTTGACTACCTCTACAAAATTTAGAATAAATCTCTGGATAAAATTTATTTTACCAAAGAAGCTCTACAGACCTTTCTTATGTTTAAGCAAGGATAGCTCTAGGATGGAGCGAACTCTTTCCAGATCAATGGTCAAGCCTTCTTTGAAAACAATGTGGCCAAGGATTTTACCCTCATGGACAGTGAACACACATTTATTTGGGTTGAGAGAGATACCAAACTCTCTACACCTCTCCAAGATTTGTCTGAGGTGTTCCATGTGTTGGCCTGCCTCCTTAGAGAAAATTGTCACGTCATCAAGATACACCAGCATGATGTTATTTATCAGGCCCTAAAAGGCCATGTCCATGGCTCACTAAAAAGTGGCACTATTGTTGGACAATCCAAATGGCATTTTCTAATAAACAAATGTCCCCCACTTGGTAGTGAAGGCTTTCTTGTACCAAAATCTGATTATATCCTGAATACCCATCCAGGAGGGAGAAATACTCACTACCTATCACCATTTGGAGGATCTACTCCATACTTGGTAGAGGATAATAGTCTTTCAAAGAGACTCTATTGAGGTCTCTAAAATCTACACATAATCCGATCTCCCCATTCTTTTTTTAGACAGGAACAAGCCAGCCAAGAAGAGTGTTTGATTGGAAATATTATTTTGGACTCAATCAACATGGTGAGTTCCTTCCGCATGAGAGGCTCAATATTTGTGTTGATAGGCCTTTGCTTTTGCTTGATCAACTTGGCACCTTCCTCTAGCTCAATGGTATGTTGGGCCGAACTTGGGTCAAAACCTTTCAAATCACTATATTCCCAGGTGAAGACATCAGCAAACTCCTGGCACAACAAGATGAAGGCCTACCTATCATGGTCTGTGCACACTTTCCCAAGTGTGAGCAGCTTATCCTTGAATATTTCAACCTTCTCATAGTTTTCCTTCTTTGTGGTGATGCCTGTTTTATCACTTTTCAATTGGTCATCCTCGTTGAAGATACTTTCAAGAGTGACCAAGCCTTTGGAAAGTTTATTATTCTTCAATTGAATAATTTGGATGCCATACTACTGATGTAGCTTAGCCTAGTTTCTAGTAGTAAACTCAGCTTCCTCTTGCAAGAAGAGTGCTATTTGTTGATTGCTATCAAATACCTGCTAGTTGGTGATGTTTTCAGGTACAGAGGGCCTAATTACCACTTTCAAATGATGTGGACTGCTATTTTGGCCTATCTCCTTAAAGACATCAAATTGGGTGCCAATTACTGCTAGCTTGTTTGCCTACTTATTATGCTCCCTTGGAATGGAAGTAATATTAAAGGCAAATAAACTCTCCACTAAGTCCCATACCCTATGCTTGTAAGACTTAAGCAAGGAATTTTTTGTCAGATTTTGGCCTCTCACCTGATTCACAATCAGCTCACTGTCACCAAAAACTTGCAGCTCTTTAATTCCTCTTTTCCTTGCCCACTCCAAACCATGGATGAGGGATTCATACTCAGCAACATTGTACATGTAATAAAATTAGAACTTGAAGGCTGAAAAGTACTTCTCTTGTGAAGAAGAAACTAGCACCACTCCACCACCAGCTCCCAACTTACTTTTTGAGCCGTCAAAGAACAACTACCACAAACTTGAGCTCTCTTGGCTTGCTTTCATCAAATTTGGTACAAAATTACCCTCTTCATGTATACAATAAATCCCAAGGCCTACATCTTATATGAATTTGTAAGGATCATGCTCAAAGTTGTCACTTCCCCATTCATCTAAGAGTAAGTCAACAACTCCTTCAAGGGCAGAGGGTAGAGATTGATCTACTTGGAAATCTTCTTGATCGATAATGGCATAGCTGACATTTGCCGCCTTGAGTGAGTATGGTTCCAAATGATCTCGGTAGATTGGTTCTGACTCAATCTTGACTTTGGTCCCATATTTGGTTCTAAAAACCAGGGAGGACTAGTTTGTTGCAAGGTACCTGCCTATTTTGGATGTGAAATCTCTAGATAAGCAAATGGCAAAGTAAAGAGGAACATCTGCCACCACCATGTCATGAGGGATTGAGAAGGTTGGATAGGTGTGGAGCATCAAGTTCAAGCCTCTCACCACTCCTACTATCTTTTTTGGTGTTCCATCTAGCTGCAAGACTCTCTTAGTCATCTCTTCATATTTGAGCCCCAGTTTATCGGCTATGCATTTGGGCATTACCGAGGTGCTTGCTCCACTGTCAATGATGCAATTGTGCACCAAAAAATCTACTATGACCAAGGACAAATAAAAAAGGGGAACCTTTTCTTCTTTCTTAACTTGTCCTAATGTGGAGGGCTTCCTATTCATTATCAAAACATTATTGGCTTTTACTGGGACAACTTGTTCATTCAGCCTGTGCAATTCTTTTTACAGCATGTCTTTTTGTCCCGATATTGATAATGAATCCCACAAGGAGATATTCATGTGTAGTTTCTTCATCTGATCCACCACATTGACCTGAAGGTTGCCTTCTTTCAAATTTTCTTTGGGGTTATTTACAGTTTGAGGTGCAGTCTGAGGAGCTGAGGGTGCGACCAACGGTCTAAAGTTTTGAAATTTTTGGTTTACATGTGATGAAGAAGGCAGTGTTAACACTTCATTAGCTACTTGAGCTTCTTCCATAGCTCTCCTCTTGGACCTTGTGTTGGCTGCGACACAATCACCTTGATTGTCTGTACTGCCCATGTAATTGACTATATAAAATTCACCTTACAGGTGATTCATGAGAGTGGAATCAGGCTGAGCCGGCCTGCTGTCCATGCCATGTTGTAATGATGCCTCAAAGCTAGGGAATTAAGTGGCTGCTTGATTATCCTGTGCATTCATGTACTAAATCAACATTTCATTTGTGTAAATAGCCTGATCTTGACTGTATTCCATGGGTGAGTAATTTGGTAGCTCTTGGACCAGATTGTTTTGAATGGGCACCATGGCCTTGGATGATGAAGGGGCGCCTAAATTATAGCCTTGAAAAGTTTTGGCTTGTGCAAACTGACCTTATCCTTGATTGTAATTCTAGAAAAGGGGTCTATTTGCTTGTCCATATTACTGATATCCTTGATTTGGTTGATTGATTTGAGCTTGCTATGTTTTAAGAGCCACTAGTTCATTTGTTACGCTATGCAACAAGCTTTTTACTTCATGGAGGTCATTAGATGGAGTAGCAACTAGCTTTTCTATGCTAAGTAGAAGGGCTAAGGTAGGTGCAGCAGTTTGGACTAGAGGTGGCAATTTAAGGAAGAGCAGCATATGAGGTCTAGGGGCTATCTTCCCAGCTTGCACTAGGCAATTCTCAGTAGTTATAACTATGTCATAGGCAGCAAGCAGCACATGTCCTCCCATAGACTATATCATGACAATAATGTCATTTTTCAACACTTTCAAATAATAGAGGAAAGCATAGCTTGGAGTCGGACTTACTAAAATGGGGATTCTGTCCCATGTCTTCTCAAATCGAGTATTGAAATCTTGCATGAATTCATGTGGAGCTCTCTTCATAGTGGTCAGCTGCTCGGCAAGTGAGAGGTGTTCTCTCTTCTCCCCAAATCTATTTGTTAAGAGGGTGCCCAACTCCTTCCAGGAATCAACTAAATTCATGGGCAAAGCCCCATACCAGTCCAGAACCTTGCCCTTGAAAGACAAAGCCAACAATCTGATTGCAATGTTTTCCTCAATGACATTGTGAATGTTGCAGAGGTTAACAATATTTTTGATGTGTTCAATGGCAGTAATGGGCCCTTCTCCATTAATGGGAGGCACACTTTTAAGGACTGCCCCTAGAATTGGGTCATAATGCAAGAGATTCAAGGGACTTTGACCATGAAAGGCCAGAAAAGGTAAAGCCATAGCTATAACAGGATTTAACCGAGGCCTTCTTGCGTAGGTGTATCTTATGGCAGGTCAGGGAAAACAATTTGCTAAATAAGGATGAGTTCATACAAACCTCAGTCGTCTTGCTGAGTTTAAAGATAGTTCAACAAATTCAAAAGGGACACCCTTAGTACCAGATCATGTGGTGATTTTAGGCATAAGAGGTCAGACTAGTCTTTGATCAGAGACTGATGTTCTTAATAGGGGAGTCGTTAAATGCTAGAAAATGGCTAATTTCGCTGTAATAGGACTAGCATCAATTCTAGAACTTTGCTGAGTGTTAAAAAATGGTCCCACCAGGCATGCCAAAAACTATTGACACTGTGGATTGCACCCTTGACAGAAGGCTAAGCTTCTATTTTCCATGCGACACAATGGAAACTCCTCTCTTTCTTGTGGGTCTAGCAAAACTAAGGGGAGAGTCTCCTGATAAGGGCTAGTTTCCTTTGATGCATCTCTAAGTTATTCTAATAATATTGCTAATACATATATATAATGGGGGGGTTGAAAAGAGAGAAGGATTACTGAAAAATAGAACCTAATGATGCACCAAACAAATTTAATCTACTCATACTCACGCTTTGAACCATAAAAACACATACATACACTTTATCTGGTAAAAGGACCAGACTACAGAGAACTTAATAGAAAGGCTTAATAAAGACACACAGAAGATGAACTTACCATAGGTCTTGTAGGAAGGCACACTATTTGATAACCCTCTCCTATCTCTGCGCTCCAGATACAGCTCTTTTTGCTATCTACAAGAATGGTGCTTTGTCTATACTAGGTGTGCCGGTATCAAGCCCGTGAAAGCATCATGGAACAATGACTGAACACAAGGTTAACACTCAGACACACTTAGAGATATACCTAACCAAAATAGAGGTAAAAAATGTGTATTCTATTGATTTTAGATGAAAATTGGCAGGGCTTTGCGTTACAAAAATGAGAGATGCCTTCTCAAAATGAGAGATTACAATATATATAGAGAAAGAGAAAGGAAAAGGTGCCCATTTTTGGAAAAGACTTTGGCACCATTTTACAAGTGACCTATGTGCGTTGAGAGCATTGGGAAGAGGAAGTTGCTTGATATATAATGTTGTGTTAGCTCTAGTTTTGACTTTAGGCATTTAAAATTTATTAAATGCCATATGTGAAATCATGGGCTGTGCCATTTGTTTGTAAACAAGACCGCTCCTTCAAGACATTCACACAGTTTGTCTGCTTATCAATGCAAAGTGGAGAAAAATAGGCCACATTTACATTGTTTGTGCTCCTTGATGACCACTTGGCGGAGGCTATTTCAATTACAAGAATAACTCACCTCCCCTTTGCCACCTAGGCTATTTTGTCCATATTCATAATTTTGTCTCTTCTTGGCTTTGTCTTTTCCTCAAATTTGAGCTCTTGGGGCTATCTTCTATCAATCTTTGGCTCTTTGGGCTCCCTTCTTGGTAGTCTCTTCCTTTTGGCCTTAAGTCCTTTGAATTCTTTCAGGTTCACGTTCAAGCATTTAAAGGTCAACAGCTATCTTATTTTCCTAAATTTGATGTCTTCAGGGATGTCATTTGACATCCAGATTCCAACGGCTAGTTCATGATGTCCAATTTTGATGTCTGCGGGTCTGTCACCCCTTTGAATTCCTTCGACTTTGTTTTCTTCGGCCTTTCTCCCAAATTTCTCTCGGCCACTTTTCCTGTGAACAAAAAGTCTGCAAGAATTATTTTCGACCACTTTGCTTGACCTTCAAAATTTTCTCTCGAGCTTTTTCTCTCACGGCTATTTTTATTCTAAATTTCTTCAGACTTTTTATCTGAAGGAATTCCTTCAGACAAAAAGTTTGAAGAAATTTAGAAGGGCTATGAGCAAGAAAGCTTGAAGTTTTAAAAGAAAGTAAAAAGACTAAAGTATGAGCAAGAAAGCCCAAAGTTTTAAAAGCAAGTAAAAAGACTAAGGCATAGAATGATTTCTTTTAGACTTTTTGTCTGAAGAAATTCCCTCAGACAAAAAGTCAAAAGGAATTATGTCCTTGTCTTTTCTCTCGACTGCCTTTGAAAAGTGCCCTTCGGAAAAATTGGAAATGACCCTTCCGAAGGGTACTTCCCTTGCCTTAAACAAATTTTCAAAAGAAACTTACCTTTTTGGCCTTTTCTTTGTGGCCTCTTTGAAAATCTTCCCAGACCTCTGCAAGGGCACTTGAGTCTGAAACTGCCCTCCACAAGGGCACTTGGAATGGTCCATTTTGTACCTAAGTGAGAACTTGTCTCTACCTGCAGAGTCCATAGAAACTCTCTGCAAAGTCTGTAAAAAGACTTGTAGAGTCCATAGAAATGCCTAAAGAGTCTGTAGAAACTTCCAAGACTTGTGTAAAATAAAAAATGTACTAGCTCAGAATAGCATGGGAAAAAGGAGGGACCGATTTTGGCATGCAAGACCAAAATAGTCAACAAATTGGTGACTCCCAGGGGAAGCATGCCTGCTATGCTTAGAAACTAGTTGCCTTAAAATCCATTACGCACAGAGTTGAGATGTAGCTTGAAAATATAGCAACAACCCCGATAGATCCAAGAATCAATCATGAAGCTTTTACCCCACAAACAAAAGAAAGTAGACACAAGGCTAAAAACACTACTTGTGCAAGCAACACTTAGGGAAAACAAGAAAGAAAACTGAAAGCAAACTACTATATACAGCTAACCAAGTATATTTGCCTCCCTCTTGGATTAAAGGTAAAATTTCTTAAGTCTCCTTCCTGGCTAGGAAACTTATGGTGCTAGACAAGTGGCTGAATGGAATGGAGACTTGGTGACCTGCTCCTCTTGCCTGCCACCTTGATTAGCTTACATTCGATGGATTAGAATCAAACATTCTACCAACATATATGTACTCTTCTTGTCCTTGGAAGCTTGTTGAATGTTGGTCCTTCATGCTAGTGCATTTCACCAAGAAATCAATGGCTATTGGCTCATCACCATAAGCCCTTTGATGTGCATAGTCCCTTGGCAATGCATCATGGTTTGACTCATTCCCTTTTGCTTCATTGAAAACCCTGTCAAACTCATCTTTTGCTCCTTCATGGCATTCTTGATGAAGGGTGACTATTGTGATGTCTAAAATGGAATCACAAACTAATTTCTCATCCCATAGAACATCATCTTCTTATTCAAGGCTCTCTTCTTCAAAGTTGTCCTCAAGATGGACAGGCCCCACCTTTTCTTGCTCAAAGATCAGAGTCTCTAGTTATTCAAAGACATCCATCTGATCCTCTTCTAACTCAGGCTCCTCGACATAGTCATCCTCCTCATCAAAGCAACAAGGAAGTTCATCAAACAAGGGAGGAGAGAGCTCACTATGCTTACGTTCCTCCTTATATTGCTAGAACATCTGCATATATGCATGACTTGCATCTTCTCCATTGCTGATGATGTCTTCAAAAGGAGCCTCCATGATGATTTCCTCTTCATTATCACTTATGATAGCCTCTTGAGAAACAATAGATTGAATCTTCTGCTCCTCACCTACCTCCTACAAAATAGGTTCCTCCTTGAGAAGGGGTGAAGTGGAAAAACCATGTGGAAGAGGAGGCAATCCTTGAGCTAGAATCGAATGATTCCCCTCTTTCTATTTGGCTAGCACTTCATCTATATCAGGTGTGGCCTGATAGCTCTCTTGGAGGTGTGTAGATGGGGTGTGTTTAGACATGTCCATCACATGTTGGCTGAGGAATCTCGTTCTGGACTCCAACTCTACAATTTTCCTAGCTATATCTTCTTGGAAGAGCCTTTCCTAGAGGTCAAAACCATGATCATGATGAGTAGGAGCAACTTAATTTTCTTCAAGGTTTTGAGCAAAACCTTTCTCCTCCTCCTTCATACCCCAAGATTCCACTATTTGCTTCCAACTCATGACCTTGGGATTAGAATTTTGCTCCTGTGAGCAGGCAGCAACTTTATCCTCTTTAGAGTCCTGAGCTGGTTCATGATGTTCCTTCTTCCAGCTTGGGATCTGGAGATCATACTGAGAGACCTGAGGAAGTTTGGGAAGGTTAGGCAGGGTCTGTTGATGTATAGAAAGAGTTGCTTCAAGAGAGATGTATTGGTTCATGATGTTCCCTCCAAAGGAAGATTCACAATCTAAGAAATTGAGAAGGTTCATCTCCATGGGAGGTTGCTCTAGTTCCCTTTGATGTTTGAAGGCTAGGTGCACGGGGTTAAGAGTAGGATTGATTGATGCATCAAATGAGCTAGAATGAGCAAGTGTTATCTGATAGAAAGGATTTGGTGTACAAGAGGGGGCTTTATTTAAAATAAGAGGGGGCACACAAGGCTGACTGCCTTGAATGAATGGACTCTTCCATTTTGCTACCTCCTCCTCCATGGATTGCAAGGCCTAAGCTTGCCTGAACAAACATGCCTCTTTATACATCAACTCTTGCCGATATCTATACTGCTCATCTGATTTGTCTATCTCCATCACCCGCTTCTTGAACTCCAGTGCTACTTCCCTTATTGTTGAAGGGCAACTAGGAGAGCTACTTGAGGTGATTGCATGAAAATCTTGAGCTTGATTAAAACCATATGAAGGAATATAAGGCCCATGATTCTGGGTAAAGGGATTATTCATACAAAAAATGAGATTTTTGATGGCACCAAAACTGCTTAACCAGCTGATTCAACTTAGAGTCGCCATTGGTGTTGATAAAAAAGCCTCCAAATGTTGGTTGGTTGAAGAACACACCAAAAATTCTTCAACTCTTTGGACCAAACTTGTCCTAGTTGGTCCCACCAAGCGTGCCAAAAACTATTAACGCAATGGATTATACCCTAGACAAGAGGTCGATCTCCTGCCTTCCACACGCAACAATGGAAACTCCCCTCTTGCCTGTGGGCCTGGCAAAACTAGAGGGAGAGTCTCTAGATAAGGGCTAGCTCCTTTGATGTATCTTTTAGGTCCTGGATTCCCTATTACTAACAAATAAATGAAAAAAAATGTGGGGGGGAAAGAAAAGGGAGAAGGATGTTGAAAATAAAACCTAAACCTAAACTAAAAGGTGATACACCAAAAAAGTTGATCTAATCAGCCCAAACATACACTTTTCACCAAGAAGAAACTACCATACACTTCATCTGATGTGGGAAACCCTTCTATATCAGTGAGTCAGGGGTCCATAGAGATACAGGAAGGAAGAACTATCAAATGTGTTTTGAGACACACTTTGGTAGCCTATTCACATGTGCCTATATTCTTGTTGTAGACACTTCTGGCAGACCTGTAGAATAAGAAACTTCACAATGCACTAGACATGATAGAATCATTCTATGAAAATCATAAAATAAAATGACTTAACACAAAAATAAGAACATAAACATATGCGTGAGTGTAAGTTCAAATGGAGGTAAAAATTGCCAAGTCTTGATTCAAGGTAAAATTTGATAGAGTTCTGCCTTATAAGCCTGAGAGATTTTTGGGCAAAGCTTTGCCTTACAGGCTAAGAGATCCCCTTCAAAAATGAGAAATTTTACA
This sequence comes from Torreya grandis, assembly GCA_037957365.1. Taxonomy (NCBI): domain Eukaryota; kingdom Viridiplantae; phylum Streptophyta; class Pinopsida; order Cupressales; family Taxaceae; genus Torreya; species Torreya grandis. Next base: position 1,883,980 of record JARHVA010002969.1, read on the forward strand.
ATATATATAAAGAGGAGAAGTAAAGGTGCCCCTTTTGAAAAAGGCTTTTTGACGCCTTTGACAAGCTAGCCCATGTGCATTTATGAGCATCGAGAAGAGGAAATCACTATTGCTGATGTCATTCTTCTAAAAGAGGCATGCTAGAACCATGCTATGTAATCATCGGTCTTGACTTTGGCATTCAAACATTAATGTGGAAGCACAGGCTACACCTCTTTTTTTATAAACAAGACTGCTCTTTCCAAATATTTATGTGGTTTATTTGCTCATTAATGTAAAGTGGAGAAAACAAGTAGTACTGCTTACTATTTGTGATGTTTGATGACCACTTGGCAAGCACTGTTCCAACTATAGGATTAAATCCTTGAGTTGACACCTCTCTTTGCCACCTAGATTGTTGGTCTGCTTTTGCACTTTGTCTCTTCTTGGTTTTGTCTCTTTTTGGCTCCTTCATCCCTCATGGCTATCTTCTTGATGGGTCGCTAAGTTCCTTGGGCTCTTCTATAAGCTTTTCAAAATCAAGGGCTATTTCATGAGCCTTAAATTTGACGTCTGCACACCCATCACCACATTTTAACTTTCAACGGCTAGTTCACCGTGCTTGATTTTGACATCTTCAGGCCCATCACCCCTTGGAATTTCTTTGGCCTTTTCCTTTCTTTCAGCTTCTTGTTTTGAACCCTCCTGAAGGGAAGATGACCCTTCAGATTTTGGAGAAGTCTCCTTCATTTTGGCTGAGAGTCCCCTGCAAGGGCAACTGCCCTTCAGGGTCCTTCGGTGGCCTTTTCTCTTCGGCTATTTTTTTGCAGACAAAATGTCTACAAGAATTGTCTTGCCTGCTTCTTTTCTTTGGAGCTTTTCCTCAGGTTTTTTCTCGTGGCCACTTTTCTCACAAAATTTCTCTTGGCCACTTTTCCCGCAAAAAAAAAGCCCACAAGAATTATTTTTGACCACTTTGCTTGACCTTCAGAATTTTCTCTTGGGCTTTTTTTCCCATGGCTATTTTTCTTTCAAATTTCTTTAGACTTTTTGTCTGAAGGAATTCTTGTTGACCATTTTGGTCATGAAGGCCAAAATCAGTCCCCCCTTTTTCCTCTATTATCTTGAGCTAGTACATTTTTGATTTTGCACAAGTCTGGGAAGTTTCTACAAACTCTGTATGTGTTTTTACGGACTTTGCGAGTTTTCTACAGACTCTGCAAAGATTTCTATAGACTCTGTAGGTCCATTTCTATGGACTTGTGAAGGGCAGTTCAGGACTCAAGAGCCCTTGCAGAGGGTAGAGAACACTTTCAAAAGAGGCCATAGAGAAAATATGCAAAGGTAAGTTTCCTTTGGAAGTTTGTTTAAGGCAAAGGAAGCACCCTTCAGAAGGGTCTTTCCAATTTTCCCGAAGGGCACTTTTCAAAGGCAGTCGAAGAAGAAAAGGGAGAATTCCTTCAGACTTTTTGTCTAAATGAATTCCTTTAGACAAAAGTCTGAAGAAATTACGGAAGCTACGAGAGAAAATCCCAAAAGAGAAATTTTGAAGGACAAAGGCAAAGTGGTCGAAGACAATTCTTGCAGACTTTTTGTCTGCGGGAAAAGTGGTTAGGGAAATGTCCACAAGAAAATTGGCTGGGGAAAAAGCCTAAGGAAAAGTCTTTGAAGGAAAGGAATGAGCAAGATAATTCTTGTAGACTTTTTTTTTGCAAGAAAATAGTCAAGGAGAAAAGGCCAATGAAGGACCCTGAAGGGCAAGTGCCTTTGCGGGGGACTCTCGACTGCCGAATGAAGGGCACTTCTCCATTAGCCGAAGGGTCACCTTCCCTTCAAGAAGGTTCAAAACAAGAAATCTAAAGGAAGAAAGCAATAAGAAGTCAAAATAAAAGAAAGGCCGAAAGAGTTCCAAGGGGTGATGGGCTCGAAGACATCAAAATCAAGCACGGCAAACTAGCTGTTGAAAGTTTCAACGCAGTGACAGGTATGCATATATCAAGTTTAAGGCAGTGAAATAACCGTTGATTTTGAAAAGCCTTAAAGAAGAGCCAAAGAACTTAGTGACCCACCAAAAGATAGCCCCAAGGGCTGAAGGAGCCAAACAGAGACAAAACTAGGAAGAAGACAAAGTGCAGAAATGGACAAATAGTCCAGGTGGCAAAAGGGAGGCAAGTTATTGCCAAGTGGTCATCAAACGACACAAATAGTAAGTGGCAGAGCTTGTTTTCTCCATTTTGAATTTATAAGTAGACAAATTGCATAAATATCTGGAAGGAACAATCTTGTTTAAAAAAAAGAGGTCTGACCCGTGCTTTCACATTAATGTTTGAATGCCAAAGTCAAGACCAACGATTACACAACATGGTTCCAATAGGCCTCTTCTAGAAGAATGGCATCAACAACAGTGACTTCCTCTTCCTGATGCTCTCAATGCACATGGGCCAACTTGTCAAAGAGTGCCAAAGTCTTTTTTAAAGTGGTGCCTTTACTTCTTCTTTTTCTATATATTATAAAATTCTCATTTTGAGAAGGATGGATTCTCTTAGCTTTTAAGGCAAAGCTCTGCCCAAAAATCTCTCAGGCTTGTAAGGTAGAACTTTGCTAGATTTTACTTTGAATCAAGACTTAAAAATTTTTTACCTCCATTTGGACTTGTACTCGCGCATATGTCTATGTTTTTTTTTGTGTTAAGTCATTTTCTTTTATGCTTTTCACAGATCGATTCCAGCATGTCTAGTGCATTGTGAATTTTCTTCTTCTACAGGTCTGCTAGAAGTGTCTACAGCAGGAATATAGGTGCATGTGAATAGGCTACCAAAGTGTGTCTCAGAACACTTTTGATAGTTCTTCCTCCATGTATCTCTACAGACCCCTGACTCACTGATACAAAAGAGTTTCCCACATCAGATGAAGTGTATGCCAGCTTCTTCTTGATGAAAAGTGTATGTTCAGGCTGAGTGGATCAACTTGTTTGGTGTATCACCTTTTAGTTTAGGTTTAGGTTCTATTTTTCAGCATCCTTCTCCCTTTTCATCCCCCCCCACACTTTTTCATTTATTTGTTAGCAATAGAAAATCCAGGACCTAAAAGATACATCAGAGGGAGCTAGCCCTTATCTAGAGATTCTCCCCCTAGCTTCGTCGGTCCTACAGGTGAGAATGGAGTTTCCATTATTATGTGTGAAAGGTAAGAGCTCGGCCTCCTGCCCAGGGTGCAATCCACTACATCAATAGTTTTTGGCATGCCCGGTGGGACCAACTAGGATAAGTTGTGTCTAAAGAGTTGAATAATTTTTGGTTTGTTCTTCAACCAACCAGCCTTTGGAGGTTTTTTCATCAACACCAATGGCGACTCTGAGTTGAATCAACTGGTTAAGTAGTCTAGGTACCATCAAGAAATCACATGTTTTTTAATGTATAATCCCTTTACAAAAAATCATGGGCTTTGTATTCCTTCATATGGTTTTAATCAAGCTTAAGTTTTTCATGAAATCCCCTCAAGCAGCTCTTCTAGTTGCCCTTCCACAAGAAGGGAAAATTCCAATTCTGAGGTCATGACTTGGAAGTAAATAGTGGAATCATGAGGCAGAAAGGAGGAGAAGAAAGGTTTTGCTTGAAACCTTGAAGAAAATGAACCTATTCCTACTCCTCATGATGATGATTGTGACCTCTAGGAAAGGCTCTTCTAGGAAGATATAGCCAAGAGAATTGCAGAGTTGGAGTCCAAAGCAAGATTCCTTAGCCAACGTGTGATGGACCTATCTGAACACACTCCATCTACACACCTCCAAGAGATATTTTAGGCCACACCTAATATAAATGAAGTGCTAGCCAAATGGAAAGAGGAGAATCATTTTATTCTAGCTCAAGGATTGCCTCCTCTTCCACATGGTTTTGTCACTTCAACCCTTCTCAAGGAGGAACCTATTTTGTAGGAGGCAGGTGAAGAAGAGAAGATCCAATCTATAGCTATCTAAAGGGCTATCATGAGTGACAATGAAGAATAAATCATCATCGATGCTCTTTTTGAAGACATCATCGACGATGGAGAAGACACAGGGCATGCATACATGCAGATGTTCTAGCAATACGAAGAGGAACATAAGTATGGTGAGCTCTCTCCATCTTTGTTTGATGAACTTCCTTATTGCTTCGATGAGGAGGATGACTATGGTGAGGAACCTGAGTTGGAAGAGGATCAAATGAATGTCGTTGAACAACTAGAGACTCTGGTCCTTGAGTAGAAAAAGGAGACTCTGGTCTCTCTTGAGGAAAGCCTTGAAGAAAAGAGTTTTGAACAAAGAGGTGATGTTCTATGGGATGAGCAAGCAGTTTGTGATTCCATTTCAGACATCACAACAGTCACCCTTCTTCAAGAAAGCCTTGAGGGAGCATAAGATGAGTTTGACAAGATCTTCAATGAAGCAGAAGGAGACAAGCCAATTCATGATGCATTGCAAAGGGACCATGCACAACAAAGGCCTTATGGTGATGAACCAATAGCCATTAATTTTTGGATAAAATGCACCAACATGAAGATCCAACATTCAACAAGATTCTAAGAAGAAAAAGAGTATGTATATGTTGGAAGCATGTTTGATCCTGGTCCACTCAGATGTAGGCCAATCAAGGTGACAGGCAAGAGGAGCAGGTCACCAACTCTCCATTTCATTTGGCCACTTGTCTGGCACCATAAGTTTCCTAACCAGGAAGGGGACTTAAGAAATTTTCTCTTTGATCTAGGAGGGAAAAAAATATACCTGATTAGCTGTATATATTAGTTTGCTTTTAGTTTCTTTTCCTGTTTTCCCTAAGTGCAGTTTGCACATGTTAGTAGTGTTTTTAGCCTTGTGTGTGGGGTAAAAGGCTTCATGATTGATTCTTTAATCTCTGAAGGCTATTGTTAACCTTTATTCAAATCTACATTTTGACTTCATGCCCAACGGACTTTAAGGCAACTGGTCTCTAAGCATAGCAAGCATGCTTCCCTTGGGAGTCACCAATTTGTTGACCATTTTGGTCCTGTAAGCAAAAATCGGTCCCCCATTTTTTCTCCTTGCTATTCTGAGCTAGTACATTTTTGATTTTGCACAAGTCTTGAAAATTTCTATAGACTCTACAAAGAAGTTTTCTATGGACTCTGTAGGTAGAGACGAGTCTCTGACACTTAGGCACAAAATGGACCATTTCTAGTGCCCTTGCGGAGGGCAGTTCGGGACTCAAGAGCCCTTGCAGAGGGCAGGGAACACTTTCAAAAGAGGCCACAGAGAAAAGCCACAAAGGTAAGTTTCCTTTAGAAGTTTGTTTAAGGCAAAGGAAGTACCCTTTGGAAGGGTCATTTCCAATTTTCCTGAAGGGCACTTTTCAAAGGCAGTCAAAGAAGCAAAGGGAGAATTCCTTCAGACTTTTTGTCTGAAGGAATTCCTTTAGACAAAAATTTGAATAAATTTGGGAAGCTATGGGAGAAAATCCCAAAAGAGAAATTTCGAAGGACAAAGGCAAAGTGGTCGAAGATAATTCTTGCAGACTTTTTGTCCACGAGAAAAGTGGTCGGGGAAATGTCTATGGGAAAAAGCCTGAGGAAAAGTCTCTGAAGGAAAGGAACGAGCAAGATAATTTTGTTAGACTTTTTTTTTGCAAGAAAATAGTCAAGGAGAAAAGGTCGATAAAGGACCCTGAAGGGCAAGTGCCCTTACAGGGGACTCTCGGCTGCCGAACGAAGGGCACTTCTCCATTAGTTGAAGGTTCACCTTCCCTTTAGGAAGGTTCAAAACAAGAAATCCAAAGGAAAGGAAGCAATAAGAAGTCAAAAGAAAGGAAAGGCTAAAAGAAGTCTAAGGGGTGACGAGCTTGAAGACGTCAAAATCAAGCATGACGAACTAGTCATTAGAAGTTCAAACGGAGTGACGGGTGTGCATACGTCAAGTTTAAGGCAGTGAAATAGCCGTTGATTTTGAAAAGCCTTAAAGAAGAGCCAAAGAACTCAGTGACCCACCAAAAGATAGCCCCAAGGGCTAAAGGAGCCAAAAAGAGACAAAACTAGGAAGAAGACAAAGTGCAAAAATGGACAAACAGTCCAAGTGGCAAGAGGGAGGCAAGTTATTGCCAGGTAGTCATCAAACAATGCAAACAATAAGAGGTGTGGCTTGTTTTCTCCATTTTATATTTATAATTAGACAAACTGCATAAATATCTGGAAGGAGAAATCTTGTATGTAGAAAAGAGGTGTGGCTCGTGCTTTCACATTAATGTTTGAACACCAAAGTCAAGATCGACGATTACACAACATGGTTCTAGCAGACCTCTTCTAGAAGAATGACATCAACAACAGTGACTTCCTCTTCTCGATGCTCTCAACGCACATGGGCCAACTTGTCAAAGAGTGCCAAAGTCTTTTTCAAAGTGGTGCCTTTACTTTTTCTTTTTCTATATATTGTAAAATTCTCATTTTGAGAAGGATGGATTCTCTTAGCTTGTAAGGCAAAGCTTTGCCCAAAAATCTCTCAGGCTTGTAAGGTAGAACTCTGCTAGATTTTACCTTGAATCAAGACTTAGCAATTTTTTACCTCCATTTGGACTTGCACTCACGCATATGTCTATGCTTTCTTTTTGTGTCAAGTCATTTTATTTTATGCTTTTCATAGATCGATTACAACATGTCTAGTGCATTGTGAAGTTTCTTCTTCTGTAGGTCTGATAGGTGTATGTGAATAGGCTGCCAAAGTGTGTCTTGAAACACCTTTGATAGTTCTTCCTCCATGTATCTCTATGGACCCCTGACTCACTGATACAAAAGAGTTTTCCACATCAGATGAAGTGTATGCCAACTTCTTCTTGATGAAAAATGTATGTTCGGGCTGAGTGGATCAACTTGTTTGGTGTATCACCTTTTAATTTAGGTTTAGGTTCTATTTTTCAGCATCTTTCTCCCTTTTCATCCCCCCCCACTTTTTCATTTATTTGTTAGCAGTAGAAAATCTAAGACCTAAAAGATACATCAGAGGGAGCTAGCCCTTATCTAAAGACTCTCCCCTCAGCTTCGTCGGTCCCACAAGCAAGAGGGGAGTTTCCATTGTTGCATGTGGAAGGTAGGAGCTTGCCCTCCTACCCAGGGTGCAATCCACTGCATCAACAATTCCTTCAGAGAAAAAGCCTGAAAGAAATCATTCTATGCCTTAGTATTTTTACTTGCTTTTAATACTTTGGGCTTTCTTGCTCATAGCCCTTCTGAATTCCTTCAGACTTTTTGTCCGAAGTGCACCCTAGGCAGGAACTCGGCCTTTAGACAAAAAGCTTGAAGGAATTATGTCTTTGTCTTCTCTCTTGACTACCTTTGAAAAGTGCCCTTTGGGAAAATTGGAAACGACCCTTCCAAAGGGTACTTCCCTTGCCTTAAACAAAATTTTGAAAGAAACTTACCTTTTCAGCGTTTTGAATGGTCCATTTTGTGCCTAAGTGAGAACTTGTCTCTACTTGCAGAGTCCATAGAAAACTTGTAGAGTCTATAGAAATGCCTACAGAGTCCATAGAAACTTCCAAGACTTGTGAAAAATCTAAAATGTACTAGCTCAGAATAGCAGGGGAAAAAGGGGGGACCAATTTTTGTCATGCAGGACCAAAATGGTCAACAAATTGGTGACTCTCAGGGGAAGCATTCCTGTTATGCTTAGAAACCAGTTGTGTTAAAATCCATTGGGCACAGAGTCGAGATGAAACTTGAAAAGATAGCAACAGCCTCGATAGATCCAAGAATCAATCATGAAGCTTTTACCCCACACACAAAGGAAAACACACACAAAGCTAAAAACACTACTTGTGCAAGTAACACTTAGGGAAAATAAGAAATAAAACTGAAAGCAAACTACTATATACAGCTAACCAGATATATTTTCCTCCCTCCTAGATCAAAGGGAAAATTTCTTAAGTCTCCTTCCTAGCTAGGAAAATTCTGGTGCTAGACAAGTGGCTGAATAGAATGGAGACTTGGTGACCTGCTCCTCTTGCCTGCCACCTTGATTGGCTTGCATCTGAGTGGATCAAAATCAAACATGCTTCCAACATATATGTACTCTTCTTGTCCTTAGAAGCTTGTTGAATGCTGGTCCTTCATGCTAGTGCATTTCACCAAGAAATGTTGGCTCATCACCATAAGCCCTTTGATGTGCATAGTCCCTTTATAATGCATCATGGTTTGACTCGTTCCCTTCTACTTCATTGAAAACCCTATCAAACTCATCCTCTACTCCTTCATGGATTTATTGAATAAGGGTGACTATTTTGATGTCTGAAATGGAATCACAAATTGATTGCTCATCCCACAGAACATCATCTTCTTGTTCAAGGCTCTCTTCTTCAAAGTTATCCTCAAGATGGACAGGCCCCTCCTTTTCTTGCTCAAAGATCAGAGTCTCTAGTTGTTCAAAGATATCTGTCTGATCCTCTTCAAACTTAGGCTCCTTGGCATAGTCATCCTCCTCATCAAAGCAACAAAGAAGTTCATCAAACAAGGGAGGAGAGAGCTCACCATGCTTATGTTCCTCCTCATATTGCTGGAACATCCGCATGTATGCATGACCTACGTCTTTTCCATTGCTGATGATGTCTTCAAAAGGAGCCTCCATGATGATTTCCTCTTCATTATCACTCATGATAGCCTCTTAGAAAACTATAGATTAGATCTCTTGCTCCTCACTTGCCTCCTCCAAAATAAGTTCCTCCTTGAGAAAGGGTGAAGTGGAAAAACCATGTGGAAGAGGAGGCAGTCCTTGAGCTAGAATCGAATAATTCCCCTCTTTCCATTTGGCCAACACTTCATCTATATTAGGTGTGGCCTAATAGCTCTCTTGAAGGTGTGTAGATGGGGTGTGTTCAGACATGTCCATCACATGTTGGCTGAGGAATCTTGCTCTAGGCTCCAACTCTACAATTTTCGTGGCTATATCTTCTTGGAAGAGCCTTTCCTAGAGGTCACAAGCATCATCATGATGAGTTGGAGCAGCTTCATCTTCTTTGAGGTTTTGAGCAAAACCTTTCTCCTCCTCCTTCTTGCCCCAAGATTCCATTGTTTGCTTCCAACTCATGACCTTAGGATTGAAATTTTGCTCCTGTGAATAGGCAACAACTTTATCTTTTTTAGGGTCCTGAGTTGGTTCATGATGTTCCTTCTTCCAGCTTGGGATCTAGAGATCATACTGAGAGACCTAAGGAAGTTGGGGAAGGTTAGGGAGGGTCTGCTGATGTATGGAAAGAACTAATTTAAGAGAGATGTGCTGGTTCATAATGTTCCTGTTGACCATTTTTAGCTCAATAGGCCAAAAATTGGTCCCCTTTTTTTCTTGTTGTTCTCAGCTAGTTCATTTTTTGATTGTGCACAAGTCTGGTAATTTCTAGGGACTCTATAGGTTTTCTACAAACTCTACAGGTTTTCTACAGACTATGTAGGTCCATTTCTACAAAAGTTATAGGTCCATTTCTATGGACTCTACAGAGCATGGATCTCTATGAACTCAGCATGTTGAGTTGTGGAGCTAAAAGCTTCACCAGATGAGCGAATGTAGAAGTTGCTATATTTACACAGTCACTGATGCCGGTCAAGAGTCGACCAGAGGCTACCGACGTCAGTTATATATCAGCTGACATGAGTCATAGGCAGATAGGCAAGGATTGAATTCAGTCACCTGTGCGTCCAAAATTCTATTTTGGTGGCATAATAGATTGTTTGCATGAAAAGTATAACTGTTGGTATTGAGTCCGCATTTTTATTTTTGGTAGGACTGATTTGAACCTTTGATTAAGAGGTATATCTAATGGTGGAGAATGCATGCTCATGAATCATAGTATTATATAATAGGGTTAGATCTTCATAGTATATTATATAACATACATGTATATGTGAATCAATCTAGGTATTGGAGTTGGTTGTAATTGAGAGAGAACTCTTAAGGGAAAGAGATCTGTACATCTGAGAGGTGTGGAAGAAAGAGAGATTTCTTCATTGTATTTTCTTCTAGAAGAGTTTAATACAAGTTTTTGGGTTATTTATTGTATCTCATATTCTTTTTTGTTTTTGATTCTAGTTACTTATTCTTTCTGGTATAATTTCGTGTTTAGTTGCTTGCACAAAAGTAATCAATTGTCTTGATAAATCCTAATAAGTGGTATCAGAGCTTTGGGTTGACTAACAGGTTGTATCAGATCTGGTTAGTGTTTGTTAATTACATGTCACTCATAGGGGTTTTTGATTGAGTGGGAGTAAAGCAATGGCAGAAGAAAGTAAACTAAGAATGGAGAAGTTTAATGGCACGAATTATCAATTATGGAGGATGCAAATAAAAGATTATCTGTATCAGAAAGATCTACACTTACCATTAGGTGGGGTTTTAAAGAAGCCCACAGATATGGAAGATGAAGAATGGAATGTTCTTGATAGAAAGGCTTTTGGATCTATAAGATTGAGTCTGGCATCTTCTGTGATATCCAACTTATCACAGGCAAAAATAATGGTAGAGTTAATAGATACATTAGCAAATTTATATGAAAAGCCCTCAGCTTCAAATAAGGTATATCTTATGAAGCAATTATTTAATTTGTAAATGCAGGAAGGTGGATCTGTATCTAATCATCTTAATGATTTCTATGGAATTGTAAATCAATTAAATTCAGTCAAAATAGTTTTTGATGATGAAATTAAAGCTCTCTTAATCTTATGCTCTTTACTTGAAAGTTGGCATAGTTTGGTAATGGCAGTTAGTAATACTACATCTGATTCAAATATTTTGAAAGTAGATGATGTTGTTAGTGTAATCTTGAATAAATAAATTTGTAAGAAAAGCATAGAGGAAACATCAGGTAATGCTTTAAGTTTTGAAAGCAAGGGAAGGCAAAGAGAGAAGGGCAAGCAAGGGAGATCAAGGTCTAAGTCAAAGATGAGAGGTAGATCCAAATCCAAAAATAGTAGAAATATAATCTACTGGAATTGTAGAAAGAAAGGGCATGCAAGGAAAGATTGCTAGTTGAAAGTTAAAGAAGAAAATTAGCATGAAGGTAAAGAAGAAGCAAAAGTTATAGGAATTGTTGCACAAGATGCTCTTATATTTTCCTTGGATAATAAAATAGAATCTTGGGTTTTAGATTTTGGTGCCTCTTTCCATGCTACCCCTAATAGAGAATTTTTCAGTGATTATGCCCATGGAGATTTTGGAATAGTCTATTTAGGGGATGATGAGCCTTATAAAATTATTAGCAAAGGAAAAGTGCAGCTGAAATTGCAGAATGGTAACACATGGGTGTTGAAGGATGTCATGCATGTACCCACCCTGAAGAGAAATCTAATTTTTGCAGAAAAGTTGGGAGATGAGGGTTACACAGTAACTCTCATAGCTTAATCTTGGAAAGTTTCTAAGGGTGCACTTGTATTAGCCAGAAGTAAGAGAGTAGGTACTCTCTATTTATGTAATTGTATTACTAATTATTCTCCTTCTATATTATCTACTTCAGATGTAGATGCAAAGTTGTGGCACTGTAGGCTTGGCCACATGAGCGAGAAGAGATTGACTGTTCTTAAGTCAAAAGGTAAGCTTTCAGATTTGAAATGCATAGATCTAGATTTTTGTGAGCACTGTATTTTTGAGAAATAGAAGAGAGTGAGATTTCTCAAGACTAGGTCAACAAAGAGGAAGCACAAGTTGGATCTTGTTCACACATACATGTGGGGACTAGCTCAAGTAGCTTCTATTGGAAGATCACAGTATTATATTTCTTTCATTGATGATGCTACAAGAAAGGTATGAGTTTATTGTATAAGGAAAAAAATTGATGTTTTTAACACTTTTAAGAACTAGAAAGCTTTAGTTGAGAATGAAACAAGGTTGAGATTGAAATGCCTTAGATCTAACAATGGTGGTGATAACTGCAGCAATAAGTTCAAAAATTATTGTTCTATGTATGGAATACGCAGGGAAAGGATGGTTCCAAGAACACCTCAACAAAATGGTGTTGCTGAAAGGATGAACAGGACAATAATGGAGCGTGCATGGAGTATGAGGTTGCATGCTGGTCTGCCCTTACAATTTTGGGCAAAAGCTATAGATACTATAGTTTACCTGATTAATAGAGGACCCTCTACTAATCTAGATGGTGGAATTCCAGAAGAGGCATGGACAGGTAAAAAGGTAGATCTTTTATTTCTCAAAGTTTTTGGTTCTGAAGCTTTTATGCACATTGATAAAGAAAATAGAAAGAAGCTGGATGCTAAATCTATGCGGTGCACTTTTATTGGTTATGGCTCTAAAGATTTTGAATTCTAATTGTGGAATTTAAGAACTAACAAAATTATTAGAAGCTGTGATGTTGTTTTCAATGAGAAGGTGATGTACAGTGATCAGCTCAAGAAGCTAAATAATACTGAGCAAGGCAATGTTGAATTGGATGAGGTAACGGTCCAAAATGAGCTCAGGGTTATCACATAAAGGAAAACACAGACATCAAAGTCAGTAAGTCTGTAACTGATGTCAGTCAGACAGTAACCAATGTCGGTCATGTGGAACTAATGTCGGTAGGATACAGACACAGAGATGACCGAGATTGGTCACTGACAGAGAGGAATTTGGGTGGACAACAAGCAGTGAATGAGTCTTAGACGCCCATAAAGAGGTCAGAAAAGGTAAGTAAACCTCTGATTTGATATTCCTCTTCTTTATTCTACTCATTGCTCACTGATGGTGGAGAACCAGAAAGTTTTGATGAGGCAATGTAGGTGGAAACCTGAAAACAATGGGAGCTTGGCATGAATGAAAAAAATGATTCCTTGAAAGAGAACCAAACGTGGGATTTGGTTAAGTTGTTAGCTGGAATGAGAGCACTAAAAAACAAATGGGTTTATAGGGTAAAGAAAGGTGAGAATAGAAAAATGAGACATAAGGCCAGGTTGGTAGTGAAGGGATTTGCACAGAAACCAGGTATTGATTTTGGTAAATTTTTTTTTCCTATAGTAAAAATGACTTCTATTTAGACTGTATTGTCTTTAGTTGCTATTGAAGATTTACATCTTGAGCAACTTGATGTTAAGACAACATTTCTTTATGGAGATTTGGATGAAGAAATATATATGGATCAGCCGAAAGGATTCAATTGAGGTCAAAGGAAAGGAGAAGCTTGTGTGCAGATCAAAGAAAAGCTTATATGGTCTTAAGCAAGCTTCTAGATAATGGTATTTGAAATTTGACAGGTTTATGACAGAGCATGGCTTCTATAGATGTCAATCTAACCATTGTGTTTATTTCAAAAGATTAGATAATGGTAGTTATATTATCCTGTTACTATATGTAGATGATATGCTTGTTGAAGGTTCACACATGCAAGATATTAATGAGCTTAAGGTAAAATTAGCTCACACATTTGCCATGAAGGATTTGGGAGTAGCAAAGAAAATCCTTGGCATGAATATTAACAGAGACAGGAAAAATCATAGTTTGATTTTGTCTCAAGAAGATTATGTGAACAAGGTGTTGAAGAGGTTCAATATGCAAGATGCAAAACCGATAAGTACACCTATGGCTGGACACTTTAAGTTGAGCAAAGAACAATGTCCAAAATCACATGATGAGGTTGAGTACGTGAGTAGAGTTCCATATGCTTCAGCAGTTGGAAGCTTAATATATGCAATGGTATGTACTAGACCTGATATAGCCCAAGCAGTGGGAGTTGTCAGCAGGTTTATGGCCAATCCAGGGAAGGAACACTGGAAAGCAGTTCAGTGGATTCTCAGATATTTGAGAGGGACCAGTAGTAGGCATTTATGATATGGAGGGTCAAACACATCTCTACATAGATATGTAGATTCAGATATGGCAGGTGACTTGGATGGCAGGAGAAACACCATAGCATATGTTTTCACTGTTGGTGAAATGACAGTTGGCTGGATTTCAAAGTTGCAGAAGGTTGTTGCCTTGTCTACTACAGAGGCAGAATACATTGCAGTCACAGAGGCTAGCAAGGAAATGATATGAATGACACGGTTCATGGAAGAGTTGGGAAAGGAGCAAAAGAGTTGTAGATTATACAGTGATAGTCAAAGTGCAATTCATTTGGCAAAGAATTCAGCCTTTCATTCAAGAACCAAACATATACAACTTAGGTACCATTTCATTAGATAGGTATTAGAGGATGGTGAGTTGAAGCTGGAAAAGATCCATATAGATAAGAACCCTACTGATATGTTAATAAAGCCAGTAACAAAGGAGAAGTTAAATCTTTATTCAACTTTTGTAGGTCTTCAAGATTAAGCTTGAAGATGAATAAACTAGAGGATGATGCTGTACAGGTACAAGTGTAGCTATTTATCTCTGACTGGGAGATTGTTGAGTTATGGAGCTAAAAGCTTCACCAAATAAGTGAATGCAGAAGTTGTTGTATTTACATAGTCATCGACGCCGGTCAAGAGTTGACCAGAGGCTGCCAACATCGATTATATATCAGCCAATGTTGATCATAGGCAGACAGGCAGCGACCGATGTCGGTCACCTGTGCGTCCAAAATTCTATTTTGGTGGCAGAACAGATTATTTTCATGAAAAGTATAACTATTGGTATTGATTCCGCATTTCTATTTTTGGCAGGACTGATTTGAACATTAGATTAGGAGGTATATCTAACAGTGGAGAATGCATGCTCATGAATCTTAGTATTATATAATAAGGTTCAATCTTCATAGTTTATTGTAGAACATACATGTATATATGTGAATCAATCCAGGCATTGGAGTTGGTTGTAATTGAGAGAGAACTCTTGAGGGAAAGAGATCTGTACATCTGAGAGGTGTGGAAGAAAGAGAGATGTCTTCATTGTATTTCCTTCTGGAAGAGTTTAATACAAGTTTTTGGGTTATTTCTTGTATCTCATATTCTTTGTTGTTTCTGATTCTAGTTACTTATTCTTTCTGGTATAATTTTGTGTTTAGTTGCTTGCACAAAAGTAATCAATTGTCTTGATAGATCCTAACACAACAATGAAGTTTTCTATGGATTCAGCAGGCAGAAAGCAAGTTTTGACACTTAGATGCAAAATGGATCATTCCAAGTGCCCTTATAGAGGGCAGTTCAGGATTCAAAAGCCCTTGTAGAGGGCAGGGAATGCTTTCAAAAGAGGCCATAGAGAAAAAGTCACAGAGGTAAGTTTCTTTCCAAAATTTGTCTAAGGCAAAGGAAATACCCTTCAGAAGGGTCGTTTCCAATTTTTTTGAAGGGCACTTTTCAAGGCAATTTCAAGAAGTAAAGGAAGAAATTCTTTGGACTTTTTGTCTGAAGGAATTCCTTCAGACAAAAAGTTTGAAGAAGTTTGGAAGGGCAAAAAATCCAAAGAAAATCAAGAAAAAAAGGACTAAGGCATTTAACACATTCTTTCGGACTTTTTGTCTGAAGGAATTCCTTCAGACAAAAAGTCTAAAGAAATTCAGAGGAAGGAAAATAGCTGCAGGAAAAGTGGCTGGGAAAAAACCTGAAGGAATTTCAAAGTGGTATCCGAAACAATTCTTGCTAACTTTTTGTCTACATGAAAATTGTCTGCGGGGAAAATAGTCAGGGAAAAAGGTCCACAGGAAAAAGCCTGAAGGAGAAACCCGCCAAGGAGAAAGAAGACCACTCAAAGGGTATGTGCCCTTGTAGGGGGCTCTTGCCAAAAAAAGGACACTTTCCAAAAGCTGAAGGGAAGGTGCAAAGAAAGAAGTCCACAAAAAAGGCTGAAGCAAGGAAAGGCTGAAAGAAGTCCAAGGGGTGACAGGCCCAAAGACGTCAATGTCAACCACGACGAACTAGCCATTAGAAATTCAAACGTAGTGATGGGCCTGCAAACGTTAATTTTACACCAAGAAAATCTAGAGTGTGGAAGGTGCCAAGTGGCAACCATGGAATGCTTTGACATATTTCCTCTAAAAGAAGCTGAATGTGCCATGTGTCCCTTGCAAAGTTTGGCAGAAGCTGACAAGTGTCAGCCTCCACGGTCTCTCCCTTTTGTCCCATGAGAACTATGGTGGGCCCCGGATGAATTACTAAAGAGAGAAAAAGTTGACACATGTCCTCTTTTGTAGGATCTTTAAAGGGTGCCTAAAGTTTCTGAGTTAAGCAAATGCTGCCACGTGTCCTGCCCATTTCACAGTAGAATGCTCCACGTGTCACTTATTTGAAATCGGTGGAAAATAACTAAGGCAAGCAGGAAGGGCCCAAGGAATGTAGTGACCTGCCAAAAGATAGCCTCGAGGGCTGAAGGAGCTAGAAAGAGATAGAAACTAGGAAGAAGAGAAAGTGCAAAAGTGGACAAATAGTTTAGGTGGAAAGAGGAAATATCAACTTAGGGATTTATTCTTGCAGTTGGAATAGTGCTTGCCAAATGGTCATCAAACGGTGTGAACAATAAGCGACATGGCCTGTTTTCTTCATTTCACATTAATGAACAGACAAGCCGTGTAAATGCCTTGAAGGGAGTAGTCTATTTTCATAAAAGAGGCACGGCCCATGCTTTCAAATTAATGTTGGAACACCAAAGTCAAAGTAGGATCTGACACGCAAATGGCTTCCTCTTCCCAATGCTCACAAACACACATGGGCCAGCTTGTCAAGAACGCCAAAATCTTTTCAAAAAAGTGCCAAGTTCTCTTCTCCTCTTTCTATATATTGTAAACTTATCATTAAGAGAATGGATCCAATCTCTCAGCCTTAAGGCAAAGCTCTACCCAAAAATCTCTCGAGCTTATAAGGCAGAACTCTGCCAGATTTTACCTTGAATCAAAACTTAGCATTTTTACCTCTATTTGAGCTTGCACTTTTGGATGTGTTTATGCCTTTGTTCTGTGTTAAGTCATTTTCCTTATGATTTCATAGGGTGATTTTAGCATGTCTAGTGCATTGTGAGTTTTTTCTTTTGCAGGTCTACCAGAAGTGTCTACAACAGGAATATAGGTGCATGTGAATAGGCCACCAAAGTGTGTCTCAGAACACTTTTGACAGTTCCTTCCTCCCTGTATAACTACAGACCCCTAACTCACTAATATAGAAGAGTCTCCCACATCAAATGAAGTGTATGGGCACTTCTTCTTGGTAAAAAGTGTATATTCGGGTTGGGTGGGTCATCTTTTTTAGTGTATCACCTTTTTTAGTTTAGGTTTAGGTTCTATTCAGCATCTTTCTCCCTTTTCACCCCCACCTTTTTTTTATTTTATTTGTTAGCAGTAAGAACTCAGGACCTAAAAGATACATCAGAGGGAGCTAGCCCTATTTAGAGACTCTCCCCTCCAGCTTCACTGGTCCCACAGGTGAGAGGGGAGTTTTCATTTTAAGGTGTGGAAGGTAGGAGCTAGGCGTCCTACCCCGAGTGTAATCCACTCTGTCAACAATTTTTGGTACGCCCAGTGGGACCAACTAGGACAAGTTGTGTCTAAAGTGTTGAAGAATTTTTAGTGTGTTCTTCAATCGACCAGCCTTTGGAGGCTTTTGCATCGACACCAATGGTGACTCTGAGTTGAATCAGCTAGTTAAGCAGTCTAGGTGCCATCAAGAAATCACATTTTTGTATGTATAATCCCTTTACCCAAAATCATGGACTTTGTTTTCCTTTAAATGACTTCAATTAGACTCAAAATTTTCATGCAATCCCCTTAAGCAGCTTTCCTAGTCTTCCTCAACTCCCTCACATCACTGATCCTAATGGCAAGCTCCTAACTTGGAAGGAAATAGTTGAATCATGGGGTAGAAAAGAGGAGAAGAAAGGTTTTGTTCAAAACCTTGAAGAAGATGAGGCTGATCCTACCCATAATGATTCTTATGATCTCCAAAAAAAGCTCTTCCAAGAAGATATAGCTAGGAGAATTGCAGAGTTGGAATTCAGAGAGAGATTCCATAGCCAATGTGTGATGGATGGTTCAGACCCAACGGCACATTCCATGTCTGAACACACCCCATCTACACACCCCAAGAGAGCTATCAGGCCACACCTAATATAAATGAATTTCTAGCCAAATTGAATGAGGAGAATCATTCGATTCTAGCTCAAGGACTGCCTCCTCTTCCACATGGTTTTTTCACTTCACCCCTTCTCAAGGAGGAACCTATTCTATAGGAGGCGAGTGAGGAAGAAAAGATCCAATTTGTAACTTCCCAAGAGGCTATCATGAGTGACAATGAAGAAGAAATCATCTTTGATGCTCCTTTTGAAGACATCATCGACGATGGAGAAGACACAGGGCACGCATACATGTAGATTTCCAGCAATACAAAGAGGAACGTAAGCATAGTGAGCTCGCTCCTCCTTTGTTTGATGAACTTCCTTGTTGCTTCAGTGAGGAGGATGACTATGCTGAGGAGCCTAAATTGGAGGACCAGATGGATGCCTTTGAACATCTAAAAACTTAGTCCTTGACCAGGAAAAGGAGAGGATTATGTACCTTGAGGAAAACCTTGAAGAAAAAAGCTTTGAACAAAGAGGTGATGTTCTATGGGATGAGAAATCAGTTTGTGATTCTATTTTAGAGATCACAATAGTCACCCTTCTTCAAGAAGGACAAGAGGAAGTAGAGGATGAGTTTGACAGGGCTTTCAACAAAGCAGAAGGAAATGGGTCAAACCATGATGCATTATAAGGGCATCATGCACAACAAAGGGCTTATGGTGATGAGCCAATGGCCATAGATTTCTTGGTGAAATGCACCAACATGAAGGACCAGCATTCAACAAGATTCCAAGGATAATAAGAGTGCATATATGTTGAAAGCATATTTGAATTTGATCCACTCAGATGTAGGCCAATCGAGGTGATAGACAAGAGGATCAGGTCACCAACTCTCCATTTCATTCAGCCACTTGTCTGGCACCATAAGTTTCCTAACCAAGGAGGGGACTTAAAAAATTTTCCCTTTGATCCAGGAGGGAAGCAAATACACCTGGTTAGTTTTACATAGTAGTTTGCTTTCAGTTTCTTTTCCTACTTTCCTTAAGTGTAGTTTGCACAAGTAGTGTTTTTAGCCTTGTGTGTGTTTTCCCTTGTGTCTAGGGTAAAAAGGCTTCATGATTGATTCTGGGATCTATCAAGGTGGTCACTAACTCTTTCAAAGCCAAATTCTGACTCCGTGCCTAATGGACTAAAAGGCAACTGGTCTCTAAGCATAGGAGGCATGCTTCCCCTGGGAGTCACCAATTTGTTGACCATTTTTGGCTCAACAGGCCAAAAATTGGTCCCCTTATTTCCCTATTATTCTGAGCCAATTCATTTCTTGATTTTGCACAAGTCTGGTAATTTCTAGGGACTCTACAAATTTTCTATGGACTTTGCAGGTTTTCTACAGACTCTACAGGTCCATTTCTATAGACTCTATAGAGCCTGGATTTCTACAGACTCAGTAGTGAAATTTTCTATGAACTCAGTAGGCAGAAGGCAAGTTCTGACACTTAGACGCAAAATGGATCATTCCAAGTGCCCTTGCGAAGGATAGTTTGGGATTTAAAAGCCCTTTCAGAGGGTAGGGAACGCTTTCAAAAGAGGCCACAGAGAAAAATTTGCAGAGTTAAGTTTCTTTCCAAAATTTGTCTAAGGCAAAGGAAATGCCCTTTGAAAGGGTCATTTCCAATTTTTCCGAATGGCACTTTTCAAGGTAGTTTCAGAAGCAAAGGAAGAAATTCTTTAGAATTTTTGTCTGAAGGAATTCCTTCAAACAAAAATTTTGAAAAAAATTGTTCCTTTACTTCTTGAAATTGCCTTGAAAAGTGCCCTTCAGAAAAATTGGAAATGACCCTTTCAAAAGGCATTTCGTTTGCCTTAGACAAATTTGGAAGGGCAACAAAGCCAAAGAGAAGCAAGAAAAAAAGAACTAAGGCATTGAACGAATTCTTTCAAACTTTTTATCTGAAGGAATTCCTTCAGACAAAAACTCTGAAGAAATTTGGAGGAAGGAAAATAGCCACGAGAAAAGTGGCGAGGAAAAAACCAGAAGGAATTCCAAAGTGGTAGCCGAAACAATTCTTGTAGACTTTTTGTTTGCAGGAAAATTGTCCATGAGGAAAATAGCTGGGGAAAAAGGTTCGTGGGAAAAAGCCCAAAGGAGAAACCCACCAAGGAGAAAGAAGACTACCAAAAGGGTATATGCCCTTATGGGGGGCTCTTGCCAAATGAAGGACGCTTTCCAAAAGCCAAAGGGAAGGTGCAAAGAAAGAAGTCCACAAAAAAGGCCAAAGCAAGGAAAGGCTGAAAGAAGTCCAAGGGGTGACAAGCCTGAAGACGTCAAAGTCAACCACGGTGAACTAGCCATTGGAAATTCAAATGCAGTGATGGGCCCATGAATGTCAATTTTACACCAAAAAAAGCCAGAGCACAAAAGGCACCAAGTGGCAACTGCAGAAGGCTTTGACATGTTTCCTCTAAAAGAAGTGGAATGTGCCATGTGTCCCCTGTAAAGCTTGGTAGAAGCTGACAAGTGTCAGCCTCCACGGTCTCTCCCTTTTGTCCCATGAGAACTATGGTGGGCCCCAAATGAATTGTTAAAGAGAGTGAAAGTTGACATGTGTCCTCTTTCACAAGACCTTCAAAGGGTGCCTAAAGTTTCTATGAGTCAAGCAGATGCTACCACGTGTCCTACCCATTTCATAGTGGAACACGCCACATGTCACTTATTTGAAATTGATAGAAAATGGCCAAGGCAAGCAGGAAGAGCCCAAGGAACGCAGTGATCTACCAAAAGATAGCCTCGAGGGCCAAAAGAGCCAGAAAGAGATAGAAACTAGGAAGAAGACAAAGTGTAGAAGCAAACAAACAATCTAGGTGGCAAGAGGAAATGTCAACTCAAGGATTTATTCCTACAGTTGGAATAGTGCTTGTCAGATGGTCATCAAATGGTGCGAACAGTAAGCGACTTAGCCTATTTTCTTCATTTTGAATTAATGAGCAGACAAGCCATGTATATGCCTTGAAGGGAGCAGTCTATTTGCAGAAAAGAGGTGTGGCCCATGCTTTCACATTAATGTTGGAATGCCAAAGTCAAAGTAAGAGCCAATAATCAAACAAGTTCCTCTTTTTGATGCTCACAAACACACATGGGCTAGCTTGTCAAGAGTGCTAAAGTCTTTTCAAAAAAGTGCCAAGTTCTCTTCTCCTCTTTCTAGATATTGTAAACTTCTCATTAAGAGAATGGATCCAATCTCTCAGCCTTAAGGCAAAGCTCTGCCCAAAAATCTCTCAGGGTTGTACGGCAGAACTCTGCTAGATTTTAACTTGAATTAGGACTTAGTATTTTTACCTCTATTTGAGCTTGCACTTTTGGATGTGTCTATGCCTTTGTTCTATGTTAAGTCATTTTCCTTATGCTTTCATAGGGTGATTTAAGCATGTCTAGTGCATTGTGAGTTTCTTCTTCAGCAAGTCTGTCAGAAGTGTCTATAGCAAGAATATAGGCGCATGTGAATAGGCTGCCAAAGTGTGTCTCAGAACACCTTTGACAAATCCTTCCTCCCTGTATAACTATGGACCCCTGAATCATTGATATAGAAGAGTCTCCCACATTAGATGAAGTGTATGGGCACTTCTTCTTGGTAAAAATTGTATATTTAGGCTGGGTGGGTCATCTTTTTTGGTGTGTCCCCTTTTTTAGTTTAGGTTTAGGTTCTATTTTAGCATCTTTCTCCCTTTTCACCCCCCCTTTTTTTCATTTTATTTGTTAGCATTAGGAATCTAGGACCTAAAAGATACATCAGAGGGAGCTAGCCCTATCTAGAGACTCTCCCCTCTAGCTTTGCTAGTCCCATAGGTGAGAGGGGAGTTTCCATTTTGACGTGTGGAAGGCAGGAGCTAGGCATCCTGCCCCAGGTGAAATCGACTACGTCAATAGTTCCCTCCAAAGGAAGATTCAAAATATAAGGAATTGATAAGGTTCATCTCCATGGGAGGTTTCTCTAGTTCCCTTTGATGGTTGAAGGCTAGGAGCACAGGGTTAAGAGTAGGATTGATTGATGCATTAGATGAGCTAGAATGAGCAAGTGTTATCTAATAGAAAGGATTTGGTGCACAAGAGGGGGCTTTCTTTAAAATAGGAGGGGGCACACAAAGTTGATTGCCTTGAATGAATGGACTCATCCATTTTGTTACCTCCTCCTCCATGGATTGCAAGGCCTGAGCTTGCCTAAACAAACATGCCTCTTTGTATATCATCTCTTACTAATATTTATACTACTCATTTGATCTGTCTATCTCCCTCACCTGCATCTCAAACTCTAGTGATACTTCCCTTATTGTTAAAGGGCAACTAAGAGAGTTGCTTGATGCGATTGCATGAAAATCCTGAGCTTGATTAAAACCATATGAAGGAATATAAGGCCCATGATTCTGGGTAAAGGGATTATTCATACAAAAAATAAGATTTGTTGATGGCACCAAAACTGCTTAACTAGCTGATTCAACTCGGAGTCGCCATTGGTGTTGATGAAAAAAGCCTCCAAAGGTTGGTTGGTTGAAGAACACAAAAAAAAAATTCAACTCTTTAGACCAAACTTGTCCTAGTTGGTCCCACTGAGCATGCCAAAAACTATTGACTCAGTGGATTGCACCATGGACAGGAGGCCGAGCTCCTGCCTTCCACACACAACAATGGAAACTCCCCTCTTGCCTGTGGGCTTGGCAAAACTGGGGGGAGAGTCTCTAGATAAGGGCTAGCTGCTTTCGATGTATCTTTTAGGTCCTGGATTCCTTACTGCTAATAAATAAATGAAAAAAAAAGTGGGGGGGGGAAGAAAAGGGAGAAGGATGCTGAAAACAAAACCTAAACCTAAACCTAAACTAAAAGGTGATACACCAAAAAAATTTATCTACTTAGTGTGAACATACACTTTTCACCAAGAAGCTGCCACACACTTCATCTAATGTGGGAAACTCTTCTGTATCAATGAGTCAGGGGTCCATAGAGATACAAGGAGGAAGAACTATCAAAGTTGTTCTGAGACACACTTTGGTAGCCTATTCACATGCACCTATATTCCTACTACAGACACTTCTGGCAGACCTGCAGAAGAAGAAACTTCACAATGCACTAGATATGTTGGAATCATTCTGTGAAAATTACAAAAGAAAATGACTTAACACAAAAAGAAGAACATAGACATATGCATGAGTGCAAGTTCAAATGGAGGTAAAAATTGCTAAGTCTTGATTCAAGGTAAAATCTGGCAGAGTTCTGCCTTACAAGCCCAAGAGATTTTTGGGCAAAGCTTTGCCTTACGGGCTAAGAGATCCCCTTCAAAAATGAGAAATTTTACATATATAGAAAGAGGAGAAGAAGTAAAGGTGCCCCTTTTGAAAAAGACTTTTTGGCGCCCTTGACAAGCTGGCCCATGTGCGTTTGTGAGCATCGAGAAGAGGAAGTCACTATTGTTGATGTCATTCTTCTAGAAGAGGCCTGTTAGAACCATGTTGTGTAATCGTCGGTCTTGACTTTGGCATTCAAACATTAATGTGGAAGAATGGGCTACACCTCTTTTTTTGAAAACAAGACTGCTCTTTCTAAATATTCATGTGGTTTGTCCACTCATTAATGTAAAGTGGAGAAAATAGGGCACGCCACTTACTATTTGCACCATTTGATGACCACTTGGCAAGTACTATTCCAACTGCAGGAGTAAATCCTTGAGTTGACACGTCTCTTTGCCACTTGGACTGTTTGTCTGCTTCTACATTTTGTCTCTTCCTAGTTTTGTCTCTTTTTGGCTCCTTCGGCCCTTAGGGCTATCTTCTTGGTAGGTCATTGAGTTCCTTGGGCTCTTCTTTAAGATTTTCAAAATTAACGACTATTTCACAAGCCTTAAATTTGATGTCTGCATACCCATCACCACATTTTAACTTTCAATGGCTAGTTCACTGTGCTTGATTTTGATGTCTTTGAACCTGTCACCCCTTGGAATTTCTTCAGCCTTCTCCTTTCTTTTGGCATCTTGTTTTGAACCCTCTCAAAGGGAAGATGACCCTTTGGATTTTGGAAAAGTGTCCATTTTGGCTGAGAGTCTCACACAAGGGCACCTACCCTTTGGGGTCCTTCAGCGGCCTTTTCTCTTCAGCTATTCTTGCAAACAAAATGTCTGTAAGAATTGTCTCACCTGATTCTTTTCTTCGGAGCTTTTCTTCGAGTTTTTTCTCACGGCCACTTTTCCCATGAAATTTCTCCTAGCCACTTTTCACATGAACAAAAAGTTTGCAAGAATCATTTTTAACCACTTTTCTTGACCTTCAGAATTTTCTCTCAAGCTTTTTATCTTATGGATATTTTTCTTCCAAATTTCTTCAGACTTTTTGTCCAAAGGAATTCCTTTGGACAAAAAGTCTGAAAGAAATAATTCTATGCCTTAGTCTTTTTACTTGCTTTTAAAACTTTAGGCTTTCTTGCTCATAGCCCTTCCAAATTTCTTCAGACTTTTTGTCTGAAGGAATTCCTTTAGACAAAAAGTTTGAAGGAATTATGTCCTTGTCTTTTCTCTCGATTACCTTCGAAAAGTGCCCTTTGGAAAAATTGGAAACGACCCTTCTAAAGGGTACTTCCCTTGCCTTAAAATTTTTTTTGAAAGAAACTTACCTTTTAAGCCTTTTCTATGTGGCCTCTTTGCAAATGTTCCCTGCCCTCCACAAGGTCACTTCAGTCTGGAACTGCCCTCTGCAAGGGCACTTGGAATGGTCCATTTTGCACCTAAGTGAAAACTTGTCTCTACCTGTAGAGTCCATAGAAACTTTCTGTAGAGTCCATAGAAACACTTGTAGAGTTCATAGAAATGCTTGCTGAGTCTTTAGAAACTTCCAAGACTTGTGCAAAATCAAAAATGTAATGGCTCAGAACAGCAGGGGAAAAAGGGGGGACCGATTTTGGCCTACAAGACCAAAATGGTCAAAAAATTGGTGACTCTAAGGGGAAGCATACCAGCTATGCTTAGAAACCAATTGCCTTAAAATCCATTAGGCACAGAGTCAAGATGCAGCTTGAAAAGATAGAAATAGCCCTGATAGATCCAAGAATCAATCATGAAGATTTTACCCCACACACAAAGGAAAACACACACAAGGCTAAAAACACTACTTGTGCAAGCAACACTTAGGAAAAATAGGAAATAAAACTAAAAGCAAACTACTATATATAGCTAACTAGGTATATTTTCCTCCCTCTTGGATCAAAAGAAAAATTTCTTAAGTCTCCTTCCTGGCTAAGAAACTTATGGTGCCAGACAAGTGGCTAAATGGAATGGAGACTTGGTGACCTGCTCCTCTTGCCTGCCACCTTGATTGACTTGCATATGAGTGGATCAAAATTAAACATGCTTCCAACATATATGTACTCTTCTTATCCTTAGAAGCTTGTTAAATGCTAGTCCTTCATGCTAGTGCATTTCACCAAGAAATCAATGGCTGCTGGCTCATCACCATAAGCCCTTTGATGTGCATAGTCCCTTTGCAATGCATCATGGTTTGACTCATTCCTTTCTACTTCATTAAAAACCCTATCAAACTCATCCTCTGCTCCTTCATGGCTTTCTTGAAGAAGGGTGACTGTTTTGATGTCTAAAATGAAATCACAAACTGATTGCTCATCCCACAGAACATCATCTTCTTGTTCAAGGCTCTCTTCTTCAAAGTTGTCCTCAAGATGGATAGGCCCCTCCTTTTCTTGCTCAAAGATTAGAGTCTCTAGTTGTTCAAAGACATCCATCTGATCCTCCTCCAACTTAGGCTCCTCGACATAGTCATCCTCCTCATTAAAGCAACAAGGAAGTTCATCAAACAAGGGAGGAAAGAGCTCACCATGCTTACGTTCCTCATATTGCTGGAACATCCACATGTATGCATGACCTGTGTCTTCTCCATTGTTGATGATGTCCTCAAAAGGAGCATCCATGATGATTTCCTCTTCATTATCACTCATGATAGCCTCTTGGGAAACTATAGATTAGATCTTCTGCTCTTCACCTGCCTCCTACAAAACAAGTTCCTCCTTGAGAAAGGGTGAAGTGAAAAAACCATGTGGAAGAGGAGGCAGTCCTTGAGCTAAAATCAAATGATTCCCCTCTTTCCATTTGCCTAGCACTTCATCTATATTAGGTGTGGCCTGATAGCTCTCTTGGAGGTGTGTAGATGGGGTGTGTTCAGACATGTCCATCACACATTGGCTAAGGAATCTCGCTCTAGACTCCAACTCTACAATTTTCCTGGCTATATCTTCTTGGAAGAGCCTTTTCTAGAGGTCACAAGCATCATCATGATGAGTAGAATTAGCTTCATCTTCTTTGAGGTTTTGAGCAAAACCTTTCTCCTCCTCCCTCCTGCCCTAAGATTTCACTATTTGCTTCTAACTCATGACCTTGGGATTGAAATTTTGCTCCTTTGAATAGGCAACAACTTTATCCTCTTTAGGGTCCTGAGCTGGTTCATGATGTTCCTTCTTCCAGCTTGGGATCTGGAGATCATATTGAGAGACTTGAAGAAGTTGGGGAAGGTTAGGGAGGGTCTGTTGATGTATAGGAAGAGCTGCTTCAAGAGAGATGTGCTAGTTCATGATGTTCCCTCCAAAGGAATATTCAAAATTTAAGGAATTAAGAAGGTTCATCTTGTTGGGTGAATATTTTGTCGTCAACTAACTGATGACAAAATGGTTATATCAACCACAACATAGAGAGATTTACACCATGAAAAGTATGGGTTTACCAGATCTAGACGAAGTAAATCTCTCCTCTCATCAAGGGGAGGTTTCCTATAAATATTTGCGTGTTGGATATATATATATATATATATATATAGAATTAAGCAGAAAATAACACATGGGGTGGTATAACAGCATCTACCTCTCTTTTTTTAGAGGTAATGTACAAAAAATAAAAGAGGGAAATCTTGGTCTTTGCTAACAACACTCCTCTTCTTTCAGGAATGGTATCAAATAGGGAGCAGGAGATCACCTGAAGTGACAAGGTCCATAAGAGCACTCACGTAAGCACAAAGTCTTCCGTAGCTTCTTTCACTGATCTAGGACATGCATAATCGTAGAGTAAAACGGAGCACAAAGTCTTCATCTGAAACTACAAAAGATAACTGAATCTCAAAGATAAAAGTAGCTCAAAGTCTATCCTCTTCTTTTAGAAGTGCTCTCAGATAATATTAATACACCCACTTTGCTTATTAAATTAGATAAACAAGAAATCATCAAGAAAGAGGACATAAGAAACTATTTCTTAAACAACACAGATAACTTCAACACAAAGTCTGAAATAAACCTGCTTCTCATTCATTTAACAAAATATAATTTACAAGTTTGAGCACAAAGTCTCAAAAATTGCTTCAATTTCAGCAGAGTGTTTGCTCTCTATTTTTCAAAGATCATTTACAAATGAGGTCTCCACTATATATAGGGAGAAAATCCTCAAAAACTAGAAAATAATAAAATACAAAAATATCTCAGTCAAAGATGACTCATCTTTGACTTTGATATATTTATTTGAAATATTTACATGTAATTACATCTTACAAAATTGCATGCACTTTTCACAAAACAAAAGTGCATAAGGAAGAAGAAAGAAGGGGAAAAAATTAGTTCTTGCTGGCAGATTTCTTCATATGGGCATCGTACATAGTGATGGATTCCTGAATTTCTACGCTGTCTGGTGCAACCATGTTTTTGGAGACGATTTTGGCTCTGATTAATGCATCCTTCAATGCTGTGATGGCCTTAGCATGACCAGTTAACCTAGATTTTAGATTTTTCAAAGTTAACTGAGCCTCTAGAATATTGTCCACAAAAGACATTGAGAAGGATTTTTCTTCAAAATCTCTCTGAATCATCTCTTTGAAACTCTGAATCATTTCTTCCATCAGGAGGAACTGATTGTCCTTAGAGGTTAGGTCGCAAGGCAACTCTTCTAGTTTATTTAACAGTTTTTGGTTGCTCTTCTCACTAGCCTCCTTGAAAGATTTGAGATCATCAATTAAATCTTTGAGTACCTGGATCCTAAAAATTAGTGACTCCTTGATCTCAACATAAGATTCCTTGCTGGAGATGACACCGATAGATATCAAGGTGCTTTTCTTCAGATCCTTCATCTCTTTCCATTTGCTAAGATCCTTTTTTGAATTATCAATCTCCTGAGAGATAAGAGAGACAAAGTCATCCAACTCTGCTCTTACTTTCCTCATCTTATCCATCCTTTCTGCAACCTCTGATAACAAAGAAACTCCCTGAGTATGCATTCTTTCAATATAATCCTCCAAGACTTTTTCCTTCAAATAAGTCTTCTCTGCTTTTTGAATGACTGGGTCATCTACGGAGAAGGCCTCTTGAGTTGCCGCTTCAGGGAGAAGAGTGAAATTTCTTATTACTGCCATTAGTTGCTCTGTCTTGGCTTTGTAATAATCTTTCATCTCCTTCTCTTAGTTGAATTCATGGACCATGATGTCCATAGCAGACTGAAGGTCACTTTTTGCACCTTCGTGAGTAACTTTACCAAGTTTAACACGAGAGATGAAATAGATGCTCATTTCAAAACCCTCAAGGGTTGCATCTTGAGGAAGCTTGGCAATTTCCAAAAAATTTTGCCCTTTTTCTTTGACCAATTTTGAGAGGATCCTTCGCTTCTTAGGAGCTTTAGCTTTCACCGGCACTATTTTGTCAAATTCGAAGTCATCTAGAGAGATGGCCAACTTCTTTCTTTCGGGGGTGAAAGCTATCATCCAAGGCAGGAGAGAAGTATTTGTTGTGACAATGGTTCCCTCATTTGGTGTTACTGCGATAGCTTCTACACTGCTAGTGGTGACAGTGGTCGTAGTTGGAGTAACTGGGGAAACTGTACCAACTATTAATTCTGGCTCTTGTGTAGGGCTTTTTGCCAAGTTGAAAGAAGGAGATGATAAACTTGGAATGGACCCAAAAAAGCGAGGAGAACCTCTAGAAGCGCCCTGAAGATTGCCAAATATGATTTTGGAAGGAGAGGCAGCTCCAAAAGAGGGAACATTGATCAGAGAGATAGGAGAAGAGGGTACCACAGGAGACTGAGGGGGAAAAGGAGAGATGCTCTTGAGCAGCTGTGCTTCTTCTTGTGAGAGTGGAGGTCTAGTGCTTGGTTTCCCTGACGGTTGATCATCTATTTTTATTGACTGGGCTGCCTGTGTCTGAGGGCTCTGTTCTTCAGTTTCTTTTGTTGCCACTTCAGGCTCTTCAGCAGTCTTTGGTTTCTTAGACATAAAGATGATTTTAGGCTTGTGAGGCCTAGAAGGGGAAGGTACATCACCTTTGTTTTTGGTTCTATTCTCTGCCTTCTTCTTTATTTCTACTTGATATTCAACCTCTGATCTCATGATGAATTCTCTTAAGACGATCCCTTTGGCTGCTAACCAATCATTAGTGTTAGCCAATATTAGTTCGAATCTTTTTCTCAGAGAAGTCAGCTCTTTCTGAGACCACTGAGTTGGAGGAAGAGGAGAACCAGTAACTTTTTCAGTCAGATATTTGTTATTGACGATGTTTTCATTGTCTACCAGACTGGAAGAGACTCGGCAAGTCTCAGATATTCAATCTGGTCTAGGGTCAGCCTGCAATAAACCATTTTTTTGATCTCTTCGATTGTCCTCAGGTCGATCTAGATGTCTTCAATCATGGGCTCATGGAACTGGGTTTTCCTTCTGATTTTGTCCTTGACTCCCCTGTAATCAAATTTCTCTTCTCTTGAATGGTTTTAGAGTGACCATCTGCATTTTTGTTTCTATGACTTTGGATTTGGCTCTTGTTGCAATGAAATACCTATCAATTTTGATTGAAAACTTGAAGCCTAGTTTCTTCAGCTCCATTTGTCTAGTATGCACGACAATCAGTTGTCGGCAAAGTTCCATTAGTACCAACTTATCTGAAGGGAACCTGGGGAGCATATAGGGGTAGCCTTGGAAAAAGCCAACCTGAAGATAGCAAAAAGTGGGAAATTGAAGGAACATGTAGCCGTAATCATTGACTACTATCCAAGCCTCATCTGATACTCTCTTCTGATCAAGCTAAGGGTCAAAGAGATATAGAAATACGATGAAGAAGGCATCATTTATCCTTTTGAAATGGTGGGTCGATCCTTGTAGAGTCAGCTGGGGGTAATATGAGTACACTAGGGTCATCTTTCTATCCCCCTTTGTGATTAAGCCCAGAAAAGTTTGCATTATGGCGGCTATATACACAAGGTATGAAGTCATCTAAAACTTGTAAGAAGTATGTACCTTGATTAACTGCTCATGGAGGGCGTTGTTGATCTGTTCTCCCCAAAAAATGACTTGTTTGCCTTGGAGGATGATTTTAATGAATGGGTACATCCATTCATGAAATAGTGAAGAAGACAGGAGGCCTTGTACCCTATTAAGAAGGGTGATCAAGTCACCAACCTCCTCAATGAAGTCACTTCTCGAAAAGTTCCTGTGGCCATCTTGATAAGTTGGTCCTGGGGGTCTTCAACCATTTATAGTTCATTACTTTCTTTACCCTCTCAGGGTCTTTATCATATTCTTTCTGGGCATTCACGAAGTCAATCTTGGTTACTTCAGTGGCTGGAGGGCACATGAAAACTTTATCGATGAATTCAGGATCTAGCTGAATCACCACATTGTCGCTGGCATCTGAGACCGACTTGGTCTCTTTGTTAAAGAAGCAGGCACATTAGAGAATGAACTCTGTATGATGTGCTGCCACCAGAAAAATGGCCACCAGGTGGATATTACTCTCAACAATCCTCTTTATCCCAGTGCTTGGGTTCCTTGCCTTTGTTTGAGCTATGAATTTGGCCATGTCCACGTGGCCAATTTTGGTGTCTCGAATGTCATCGACATTTGAGGAGACCGACGTGAGTGAGAAGATGCCCTGATATTTATATTTCATGGTCTTTACCTTTTTTAGAGATGCTTTAGACATGAAAACTAGTTTTAGTCGGACAGGTGTCGATGAGCAAGAGTTCTCTGAAGGTGCTGTAGACATGATTATGAGATTAGAGGAAAGTGAACGAATGGGGAAAATGCAATTTAAGTGATCATGGTCAACAGAGGTCACTTAAAAAGGCCGGGTTGAAAAAAAGATCAAAAAATAAGGAAGAAAGGGAAAGAAAAAGTCAATACGAAAAATCCTCCACAGTTAGGAAAATTTGGAGGAGGGATGCACGGGTGACAAAATTTGTAGCCCCTGCAAGTTAGAGTAAAAGAGTGTAAGGGTGGCAAAATTTGCCACCCCTACAGGGATGCCCTGCACGAGTGGTGAATTTTGCCGCCCTTGCGAGACAAAAAGAGAGAAGGTGGGGGCGGCTAAATCCACCACCCCTACAATTTGGAAAAGCAAGGTAGGGGTGGCTAAATCTGCCACCCCTGCAGTTTGGAAAATCAAAGGTAGGAGCGGCTAAATTCACCGCCCCTGCATACTAGAAATGCTTCGATGATGAAATTCATTGCTGATGCGTGTTGGGTAAGGAGTGTGCGTGAGTGGCAAAATTCGCCGCTCGTGCACGAAAGAGTGAGTGCAGGTGGCAAAATTTGCCACCCGTGAAAGTGGAGAACGGGGGTGGGGGGAAGCTGAGACACAAGGGCAACAGAAATCATTGCCCTTGTGATTTTGAATAAGACCACGGGCAACAGAGAGGGATGGCATTTTTAGCCATCTCCAGTAGGTAGAAAGCTTCCACAATAACTTAAAAATGATAAAGAAACTAAAGAATAACAAGAAAAACAAATGTAAAAAAAAGACCTACTTGGAAAGTCGCGCGTGCCACAAGCTCAAATTCGTGAAAACGCACTTCAAATTGCTCGTCAAATGGCCTAGATGCAAAAGACAAGAGGAGAAGAGGAAATAATGAGAAGAAAAAGGGTTCAAATCGATTTATATGAGATAAAAAATGACCCCAACAACCCACCGCACATGGCAATAAATGTCGTGCATGGAAACTGAGGCATTCTTGGGCGGAAAAATTTGTCGCCCTTGCATGTTTTGGTGAATTTGAACGCAGGGGTGGCAAAATTTGTCACCCTTGCAGGCTAAGATGCAAGGGCAAAAAAATTTACTGCCATTGCAAAAAAAATGCAGGGGCAGCAAAATTTTTTGCCCTCACTTTACAAAGGTCAAAATACACTGGCGGCAAAATTTATCGCTCGTGCATGGAACGAAAGAAAAGACCAACTCTGGAAGAGGCAGTCAGGGGGAGGGGTTCTTTGGTCACAACGAGATCATAACCACTCTCACATTCCTAGGCTAAGATGAGAACGAATTCAAAACTCGTCTCAAAAATAAACTTAGAGAGACAAAAGATGAAACGGACAAGTTTCGTAGGGGGTTGTTCCCAAAAATAAGCTAAGCTGATTTCAAAAATAACAGTTGGCTCCTATTGGGGAACTTCCATTAATCAAATTTCTTAGCGGGAGTAGAAACCAGTCTCTAAGTGCCTTCATCCAAGCCATTGGGCTACGAGGTCAGGCTAAAAATAAAAAAAATAGACAAAACATAAAAACTATACATATATACAAATGGACTTCTCTAAGTCTCAAGGATTGAACAGCTTCAGATGTTGTCCGCTGTGAAGTAGTGCAAATGGTGTTCCATCTTGGTACTCCAACAAGAAACTAGCTTCACCACAGATCTGTCGAATGGTGAACGGGCCTCTCCACAAGGAGCCAAATTTGCCATGCATCCCTTTTGGTTCTCGCCTCTTGTCCCACAATAAGACTTGATCTCTGACTCGAAAATCGTGAAATTTAGATTTTTTTTCAAAGAGTGCCTTCACCCAATTCTGATGTTCCTTAATTCGATCCACTACCATAGCTCGACGCTCATTCAGCTCGTTTAGACACATGATTCTTTTGTCGACTGAGCTTTCGAAGGTTGAGTCTTCTATTGCTTTAGTTAACCTGAGCACTGGCAGTTCAAAGGTGATGGGGATTTTTGAATTTAAACCATAAAAAAGTTGAAATTGGGACATACTGATAGCCCTTTTGGGTGTTATTCTATCTGTCCATAAAACATCTTACAATGCTTTGTGCTACATTCTCTGATTGTCATCCACCAACTTTCTGATAATAGTGATCAGGTTCTTGTTACTCGATTCTGCTTGGCCATTTACTTGAGAAAAATAATTTGAAGTATGGGATAAGATAATCCCATAATAAAAATAAAATTGAGTAATTTCATGTGATAAAAAATAGGCCGCATTATCTGTTATGATTTTTAGTGGGACCCCAAATCTAGAGATAATATTTTCTTTGAGAAAGCTGCATACCACTTCAGACGTAGCATGCTTGGTTGGGATGGCCTTCACCCACTTAGTAAAATAATCTATTACCATAAGGACATAATCATGTTTGGCACTTGAAGATGGGCTGACTACCCCAATAAAGTCAATACCCCATTGCTGAAACGGTTCCTCGATCACTACTGGCTTGAGAGGCAACGCAGGAAGCTTAGGCTTCCTAACAAATTATTGGCACAGTTCACACCTACGCACTCATTTGTAGGCATCTTGGAAAAGCATGGGCCAATAATACCTTGTTCATAGAATTTTGTGTGCTGTCATCGGTGCAAAAAAATGTCTCCTATAGGCCAAATTGTGGAAAGATTCTAAGAGTCTTTCTTGTTGCGCCTTGTCAACACAACGAAAAAATGCCCCGTCCAGGTTTCTCTTGTAAAGACCATTGTCCCACAAAACATAACCAACTACTTTCAATTTAACATTTCATTTCTCTTTAAAAGAAAGATGAGTGGGACACTCACCATATGTCAGAAAATGAGCAATGTTAGAATACCACTCATCAGTAGTGGCAACAATGAGGACTGTAGGCATGTTTTCGATCTCTACTTCTTCAGTTTTTGCCTTACTTGGAATGTTGTTGGTGATCAACTGGAAAAGACCCTTTCCCTATACGAGCTTGGTTGGTTTGATCAAACTCTTGAGTCTTGGCAATCTAATTACCTCTCTTCGTACCAAACTTCTGCTAAGTCAAAATAGATTTTACTGTTGTGTCTGGTACGAAAACTTTGGTGTGAGAGTTCAGGATATAAAACCTGAAATGCTTGACCGCTTTGACCATAGCATATGCATGTTTCTTTATAAGGAAATATTTTAGCTCATGATCCTTGAGTGAACAACTCATGAATGAGATAGGAGATTCTGCACCTTCTGGATTTTGCTAGACCAAAATAGCTGATAGTGTATATTCAGAGGCATAACTATATATTTTGAAAATTTTAGTATAATCTAGATAGATCAAGACTGGTGCACGGGCAATTGCTTCCTTAATCTCTTTGAACGTTGATTTACCCTTAGTAGTCCACCTAAATTTAGCATTGTCCTTCATCGTTTTGACAATGTGACAGGTTTTCTCAACAAACTCAGGAATAAACCTCCGAGAAAATTCATCTTTTCAAAAAAATAGTGAACTGTGGTCTTGTTGGTAGGCAGAGTAAGTTCTTGGATGGATTTTACTCTTTTTGAATCAATTTTAATACCTTCTCAGGACACGATATGTCTGAGAATTTTCCCTTTAGTTACTCTGAAGATAGATTTCTTTGAGTTTAAAGAGATACCATTTTGACGACAGCGTTCCAGTATTTTTTGTAAATGGTGAACATGCTCAGAACGATGTTTTAAAAACACTGTCAGATCATCCAGGTATACTACAATGAATTTTCCCATCTCATCTTTGAAAGCGAGACCCATCGCCCTTTGAAATGTGGTGCCTGTATTTATCAGACCAAAAGGCATCCTTCGGTAAACGAATGTGCCCCAAGGTGTAGTGAACGTTGTCTTGTGTTGATCTGCTTTTCTAACTTCAACTTGATTGTACCCCAAAAAATTGTCTAGCATTGATAATATTTTTGAACCTGTTACCATCTGCAAGACTTGATCCATAATAAGAAGGGGGTAGTTATCTTTTACAGATAACTGGTTTAAGTTTCTAAAATCCACACAAATTCAAATTTCACCATTCTTTTTCCTAACAGGGACTATGTTAGCAATCCATGTTGAGTGATGGATTGAAAAAATTATCCAGACATCAAGCATCTTTTGTATCTCAGCTAAAATAGTATCTGATATTTTTAGATTATATTGCCTAGATTTTTGCTTGTAAGGTACAGAGTTGGCTTTCAGGACAATGTTGTGACGAATGTCATTTGCCCTGAGTGATTTTAGATCATCGTAGGAATAGGCCAATATATCTATATATTGGCATAGTAGACTAGCCAACTCAAATCTTTCTTCAGGAGTGCAGCATTTTTCAATGTTTACCATTTTAAGATCTTGTTTGGTTCCCAAGTTTATCTGATCAAAATCTTGGGAAGAATTTGAATCTGTTTGTTGTTGTTTAATAAATCTGTCATGATTATCAAATAACTTCTCTAGAGAAACCAGACCTTTGGAAATCTTATTTCCCTTAAGCTGTAGGAAATCTTTGCCTATATTCATATTTGACTCGGGAGTTGCTTCACATTCTCGGAGTTTACTACCTTCAAAAAGTAGTTGATCAAAACTGTCTTTCTGCTCTAAGAAGGTGATGATTTGATCATCATTGTTAAATACTTACTAGTGGCTGACATTATCTGGTACACTTAGCTGAAAGACCAGTTCAATAGTGTACTTATCTCCCTTAAAGTCTGGATGAGGGACTAGAAGGGTGGCAGAGACAGCCAATGCATCTGCCCGGTCATTGAATTCCCTTGGAACGGTAGAGATGTTAAAAGCGTCAAAATTTTCAATCTGATCCCAGACCAGGTTGCAATAGTGGCGCAACCTTTTATTTTTTTTCTGATAGAGGTTCTTCACCTGACAGACTATCAACTCAGCATCCCCTTTAGCATAGAGTAGCCTAATGCCCCTTTCTCTAGCAGCCTATAGTCTGAGCAATAGGGACTCATACTTAGCCATGTTGTTGGTATTATTGAACTACAATTTGTAGGACGAGGGATTAATGTCTCCCTGAGGAGATACCAGTATAACCTAGCTCTCGAACCAGTAGAGGAGCAATTGCTGTCAAATTCTAAGGTCCATATCTCGTTAGACGCTGCCTTTTCTTTAAAAAATCATTTGTTTGGGGAAAGAGGCTCTTCCATGTGTTCATTTTAATTTGTCAATTTTTCCACTGCGCCAGTTGAACACAATCTCAAGTCACTATCTATAAGAGTTTCATCAGATGTCTCATGGGTTCCATCTGTAGATAGGAAGTAGTTGCCCATACCCGAGGACTCAAATAAAATTTGAGCTTCTGGTGCTGACAATCGGGTAACTACATACCTTGTTTCTTTTTCAGGAAGCAACTTCTCCATGACGCCTTGAACTGGAATCCTTGCTTCTGACAAGTCCATATTTAGCTCACCTCCAACATCTTTATAAAAATTCTTCCCAAGCAGGATGTCGTAAGATGCTGGGACATTGGCCACTAAAATCATCATTTTTATCTACTTTTTTGGAAAAGCCATGAAGGCATATTGAGCATCTTTTATTTGACCAAGGAGAGGGACTTGCTTATTTTTCATAGAAAAACACCTCTTAAAAGTTTTGGTCAAAGTCAGGCCAAGAGAATCTGCCACTTTTGCAGGCATGACATTATCTGAAGCTCTAGAGTCTATAATACAATTACTCAATTTATAACCATTTATAAGTAAGGAAACATAGAAAGGTTCTATTTTCTTGGGAGTGACAGGAGGAGTCACAACAAGATTATTTTGGGCCGATTTATCTTTAGGGGGATCATGAACGGCCTTCAAAAAATCTTGTCTTACGGGGATGGCTTTGTTTTTTACATATTCTGCTAACCTATCAAACTGTTCTGGGTTAGCCTTCAAATATTCAACCTCTGTCATTTGAATTTTAGTTTTTCTAGCATGATCAATTATATAAAATAATTGAAAAGAACTTGAGACAGAGGAAGGGAGTCCATCATCTGGAATTTTAGTAGGTATGACACTAGTCTGAGCAACAGAAGTGGAAGGGATGGCGTGATTGGGGGAACTTACATTTTTATGAAGTATCTACTCTTTTGATGGTGGAGGCAATGGAGTCCCACATTTAGCGATGAAAATTACTGGCTGGGGTTCCTCCTCTGTCCTTTCTTTGACAGTCTGCGAAGTTGACTAATTTTGAGATCTAGTGAAAATAGCATAAGATCTATCCAAACCCTCCCCTTTACTTCCAGCTTCATCTTGGTAATCCAAGAAACTGATATTAGAGTCACCAGCTAATTCTTCTTGTTGTTGATCAAAGAGATTGGCATCTTCTTGTCGATCCAACTGAGGTTGAAATGAATTATCATGCTCAGCCTCCAGATAACCGATCGCTGAATTGGTAGGTGCTGCTTCAATGGCCAATCTCCCTAGA
The DNA here is from genome assembly GCA_037957365.1 of Torreya grandis. Classification (NCBI taxonomy): domain Eukaryota; kingdom Viridiplantae; phylum Streptophyta; class Pinopsida; order Cupressales; family Taxaceae; genus Torreya; species Torreya grandis. Next base: position 1,921,312 of record JARHVA010002969.1, read on the forward strand.
GGGGGAGGTAGGCGATTGGACTACCCTTAGTTTTAAGTAGCATTACCCTGATATTGTTGATTTTGAAACATTCTCTTGGGGGCATCTCAATAGGTAGGAGCAGACGTACCTTAGGCGATTTGCCTCTTCAAAGCTATCAGTTCATTTGTCAATTTATGTATCATAGGATCTATAGTACCTGAATAACTTTCAGCAGATGAAGAGAATTTATTTTTACTAGGGTCTTTTTTGATCTTACCTACTAGGATAATATCATCTTCAATCTTATTAGCCAAACTTTGATCCAAAGCTAGATCCATAGGGCCAGCTCGCCTCAACAAAAAACTTACTTCGGAAAGCTACAAATTAATAAAAAACACTTGAGATTTTCTTGCGTGGGCTGAGCCACAGTTGGAATCTGGTTTCTCAACTTATTGAATTTAGCTATGAAATCCCTCATGGGTTCCTAAGATTCTTTTTTCAACTGTGTTAGTTGAGCCAACAAAGCATGTGCATCTTCAACAGGTTTAAATCTAGCTTCGAATTTGGACTTGAGCATATCCCAGTCTGTTACTGACCCAGCCCGTAGGTGATAGAACCAATCTGTGCCAGCTCCTTGCAAAGTTTTCACAAAAAGCCTAACTACTACATCCTCGAATTCCACACCGATCATGCCACATGCTATGGAGAAAATGATAATATGCTCGTTGAGATGAACCTTTTCATCACCAAAAAACTAAAGATTTTTTTTCTAGAACTATGAGGTAGTTCATGCAGAGGTGTAGTCAAATTAAGAGGACCAAAGGATTACCCCACGGGCCTTGAGCTATTATGTTAGGGTGATTAAATGGTGGGATAACAAACCTTGGTGGGGTATTTATAGGCAAGGTGCAATTGACGGTAAGAAAAGACGCTCTTCTTTACAGGGCTGATCAGATAAGGTCAAGAGGAAGACTTCTAGATCGTTGGAAGAAAGGCGGTGGAGGAAATAGGTCAAAATTTCTCTGTTGTGCCAACTCAAACATAGGGTCAAAAACACCCTTAGATCTCTGACTTTTGGTGTAGTGTGGAGTTACCAAATTTTAAATAGAAAAGGGACTGAAACTGCTTCAAGTTGGAGCTTGAGGCTTCAAAATACACATTCGTGTCCCCAGCGAAGTCACCAAAAAATTGTTGGGTGAATATTTTGTCGTCAACTAACTGATGACAAAATGGGTATATCAACCACAGTATAGGGAGATTTACACTACAAAAAGTATGGGTTTACCAGATCTAAATGAAGTAAATCTCTCCTCTCATCAAGGGGAGGTTCCCTATAAATATTTACGTGTTAAATATATATATATATATATATAATTAAGCAAAAAATAACACATGGTGTGGTATAACAGCATTTACCTCTCTTTTTTCAGAGGTAATGTACAAATAATAAAAGAGGGAAATCTTGGTCTTTGCTAAGAACACTCCTCTTTTTTCAAGAATGGTATCAAATGGGGAGCAGGAGATCACCTGAAGTGACAAAGTCCACAAGAGCACTCACGTAAGCACAAAGTCTTCCGTAGCTTCTTTCACTGATCTAAGATAGGCGTAACCGTAGAGTAAAACGGAGCACAAAGTCTTCGTTTGAAACTAAAAAAGATAACTGAATCTCAAAGTCTATCCTCTTCTTTTATAAGTGCTCTCAAATAATATTAACATACCCACTTTGCTTATTAAATTAGATAAACAAGAGATCATCAAAGAAGAAGACATAAGAAACTATTTTCTAGACAACACAGATAAGTTAAACACAAAGTCTGAAATAAACCTGCTTTTCATTCATTTAACAAAATATGATTTATAAGTTTGAGCACAAAGTCTCAAAAATTGCTTCAATTTTAGCAGAGTGTTTCCTCTCTATTTTTTCAAGATCATTTACAAATGAGGTCTCCACTATATATAGGGAGAAAATCTTCAAAAACTAGAAAATAATAAAATACAAAAATATCTCAGTCAAAGATGACTCATCTTTGACTTTGAGATTGAAATATTTACATGTAATTACATCTTACAAAATTGCATGCACTTTTCACAAAACAAAAGTGCATAAGGAAGGAAGAAGAAAGAAGGGAAAAAAATCAGTTTTTGCTGCCAGATTTTTTCATATGGGCATCGTACATAGTGATGGATCCTAAATTTATATGCTATCTAGTGCAACCGTGTTTTTGGAGATGATTCTGGTTCTGATTAATGCATCTTTCAATGCTATAATGGCCTTAGCATGACCAGTTAACCTAGATTTTAGATTTTTCAAAGTTAACTGAGCGTCTAGAATATTGTCCACAGAAGATATTGAGAAAGATTTTTCTTCAAAATTTCTTCGAATCATCTCTTTGAAACTCTGAATCATTTCTTCCACCAGGAGGAACTGATTGTCCTTAGAGGTTAGGTCGCAAGGCAGCTCTTCTAGTTTATTTAGTAGGCTTAGGTTGCTCTTCTCACTAGCTTCCTTGAAAGCTTTGAGATCATCGATTAAATATTTGAGTACTTGGATCCTGAAAATCAGTGACTCCTTGATCTCAACATAAGAGTCCTTGCTAGAGATGACACCGATAGATATCAAGGTGCTTTTCTTCAGATCTTTCATCTCTTTCCATTTACTAAGATTCTTTTTTGAATTATCAATCTCCTGAGAGATAAGAGAGACAAAGTCATCTAACTCTGCTCTTACCTTCCTCATCTTACCCGTCCTTTCTGCAACCTCTGATAACAAAGAAACTCCCTGATTATGCATTCTTTTAATATAATCCTCCAAGAATTTTCCCTTCAAGTAAGTCTTCTCTGCTTTTTGAATGACTGGGTCATCTACAGAGAAGGCCTTTGGAGTTGCTGCTTCAGGGGGAAGAGTGAACTTTTTTATTACTACCGTTAGCTACTCTGTCTTGGCTTTGTAATAATCTTTCATCTCTTTCTCTCAATCGAATTTCTGGATCATGATGTCCATAGCAGACTGAAGGTCGCTTTTCACACTTTTGTGAGTAACTTTGCCAAGTTTAACATGAGAGATGGAATAACTTTGTCTGAGGGCTCTGTTCTTCAGTTCCTTTTGCTTCCGCTTTAGGCTCTTCAGCAGTCTTTAGTTTCTTAGACACAAAGATGATTCTAGGCTTGTGAGGTCTAGAAGGGGAAGGTACATCACCTTTATTTTTAGTTTTGTTCTATGCCTTCTTCTTCATCTCTACTTGATATTCAGCCTCTGATCCCGTGATGCTTTCTCTCAGGATGATCCCTTTGGCTGCTAACCAATCATTGGTGTTAGCCAATATTGGTTCGAATCTTTTTCTCAGAGAAGTCAGCTCTTTCTAAGACCACTGACTTGGAGGAAGAGGGAAACCAACAACTTTTTCAGCCAGGTATTTGTTATTGACGATATTTCTATCATCTGTCAGACTGGAGAGGATCTCAGCAAGTCTCAGATATGTAATCTAGTCTAGGGTTAGCCTACAATAATCCATTTTTTTGATCTCTTCAGTCGTCTTCAGGTCGATCCAGATGTCTTCAATCATGGGCTCATGGAATTGGGTTTTCCTTCTGAGTTTGTCTTTGACTCCCTTGTAATCAAATTTTTCTCTTCTCTTGAATGGTTTTAGAGTGACCATCTGCATTTTTATTTCTATGACTTTGGCTTTGGCTGTTGTTGCAATGGAATACATGTCAATTTCAATTGAAAATCTGAAGCTTGGTTTCTTCAGCTCTATTTGTCTGGTATGCACAACAATCAGTTGTCGGCAAAGTTATATTAGTACCAATATATCTGAAGGGAACTTGAGGAGCATATAGGGGTAGCTTTGAAAAAAGCCAACTTGAAGATAACAGAAAGTGGAAAATTGAATGAACATGCAACCGTAATCGTTGACTACTATTCAAGCTTCGTCTGATACTCTCTTCTGCTCAAGTTGAGGGTCGAAGAGACATAGAAATATGGCAAAGAAGGCATCATTTATCTTTTTGAAATGGCGGGTCGATCCTTGCAAAGTCAACTAGGGGTAATATGAGTACACTGGGGTCATCTTTCTATCCTCCTCTGTGGTTAAGCCCAAAAAAGTTTGGATTGAAGTGGCTATATACACAAGGTACGAAGTCATATAAAATTTGTAAGAAGTCTGTACCTTAGTTAGCTACTCATGAAGGGTGTTGCTGATCTGCTCTCCCCAAAAGATGACCTATTTGCCTTGGAAAATGGGTACATCCATTCATGGAATAGTGAAGAAGATGAGAGGCCTCGTACCCTGCTGAGAAGGGTGATCAAGTCACCAACCTCCTCAATGAAGTCACTCCTCAGAAAGTTTCGTAGCCATCTTGACAAGTTGGTCCTGGGGGTCTTCAACCATTTGTAGTTCATTACTTTCTTTGCCTTCTCAAAGTCTTGGTCGTATTCCTTCTAGGCATTCACGAAGTCAATCTTGGTTACTTCAGTGGCTGGAGGGCACATGAAAACTTTATCGATGAATTCAAGATCCAGTCGAATCACGACATTGCCGCTGGCATCTGAGACTAACCGAGTCTCTTTATTGTAGAAGTGGGCACATTAGAGAATGAACTCTGTATGATGTGCTACCACCAAAAAAGCAGCCACTAGGTGGATATTACTCTCGACGATCCTCTTTATCCCGGTGCTTGGGTTCATCGCTTTATTCAAGCTATGAATTCAGCCATGTCTACGTGGCCAATTTTGGTGTCTCAAATGTCATCGACATTTGAGGAGATCGACGTGAGTGGGAAGACGCCCTGATATCTGTATTTCATGGTCTTCGCCTTTTTTGGAGATGCTTCAGACATGAGAACTAGTTTTAGTCAGACAGGTGTCGATGAGCAAGAGTTCTCTGAAGGTGCTGTAGACATGATTACGAGATTAGAGGAAAGTGAACGAATGGGGAAAATGCAATTTAAGTGATCATGGTCAACGGAGGTCACTTAAAAAGGCCGGGTTGAAAAAAGATCAAAAAATAAGGAAGAAAGGGAAAGAAAAAGTCAATACGAAAAATCCTCCACAGTTAGGAAAATCTGGAGGAGGGATGCATGGGTGACAAAATTTGTAGCCCCTGCAAGTTAGAGTAAAAGAGTGTAAGGGTGGCAAAATTTGCCGCCCTTGCAGGGATGGCCTGCACGAGCAGTGAATTTCATCGCCCTTACGAGACAAAAAGAGAGAAGGTAGGGGCGGCTAAATCCACCACCCCTACAATTTGGAAAAGCAAGGTAGGGGTGGCTAAATCTGCCACCCCTGCAGTTTGGAAAATCAAAGGTAGGGGCGGTGAAATTCGCCGCCCCTGCATACTAGAAATGTTTTGATGGTGAAATTTGTCGCCGATGCGTGTTGGGCAAGGAGCGTGCATGAGCGGAAAAATTTGCTGCTCGTGCACGAAAGAGTGAGTGTGGGTGGTGAAATTCACCACTTGTGAAAGTGGATAATGGGGGTGGGGGGAAGCCGAGACACAGGGGCGGCAAAAATTGCCACCCTTGCAGTTTTGAACAAGACCGTGGGCAAAGGAGAGGGACAGCATTTTTAGCCATCCCCAGTAGGTAGAAAGCTTTCACAATAATTTAAAAATGATAAAGAAACTAAAGAAGAATAAGAAAAACAAATATAAAAAATAAGACCTACTTAGAAAGCCGCACACGCCACAAGCTCGAATCTATAAAAATGCGCTTCAAATCGCTCGTCAAATGGCCCAAACGCAGAAGGCAGGAGGAGAGGAGGAAGTAATGAGAAGAAAAGGGGTTCAAATTAGTTTATATGGAGTAAAAAATGACCCCAACAACCCATCACATATAGCAATAAATGCTGTGCACAAAAATTGAAGCATGTTTGGGCGGCAAAATTTGCCGCCCTTGCATGTTTTGGTGAATTCAAAAGTAGTGGTGGCAAAATTTGCCACCCTTGTAGGCTAAGATGCAAGGGCAGCAAAATTTTCCGCCATTGCAAGAAAAATGTAGGGGCGGCAAAATTTGCCGCCCTTGCTTTACAAAGGTCAAAATGCATTGGCAACAAAATTTGCCGCTCGTGCACGAAACGAAAGAAAAGACCAACTCTAGAAGAGGCAGTCTGGGGGAGGGGTTCTTTGGTCACAACGAGATCGTAACCACTCTCACGTTCCTAGGCCAAGATGATAATGAATTCAAAACTCGTCTCAAAAACAAACTTAGAGAGACAAAAGATGAAATGGACAAGTTTTGTAGGGGGTTGTTTCAAGAAATGAGTTAAGCTGATTTTGGAAACCACACATCTCCATGGGAGGTTGCTCTAGTTCCCTCAGATGTTTGAAGGCTAGGTGCATGGCATTAAGAGCATGATTGATTGATGCATCAGATGAGCTAGAATAAGCAAGTGTTATCTTATAGAAATGATTTGGTGCACAAGAGGGGGCTTTCTTTAAAATAGGAGGGGGCACACAAGGCTGACTGCCTTGAATGAATGGTCTCTTCCATTTTGCTACCTCCTCCTCCATGGATTGCAAGGCCTGAGCTTGCTTGAACAAACATGCCTTTTTGTACATCAGCTCTTACTGATATCTATACTACTCATCTGATCTTTCTATCTCCCTCACCTGCATCTCAAACTCCAGTGATTCTTCCCTTATTATTGAAGGGCAACTAGGAGAGCTATTTGAGGCGATTGCATGAAAATCTTGAGCTTGATTAAAACCATATGAAGGAATATAAGGCCCATGATTCTTGGTAAAGGGATTATTCATACAAAAAATAAGATTTTTTGATGGCATAAGAACTACTTAACAAGATGATTCAACTCAGAGTCACCATTGGTGTTGATGAAAAAATCCTCCAAAGGCTAGTTGGTTGAAGAACACACCAAAAATTCTTCAACTCTTTGGACCAAACTTGTCCTAGTTGGTCCCACCGAGCATGCCAAAAACTATTGATGCAGTGGATTGCACTCTGGATAGGAGGCCGAGCTCCTGCCTTCCACACACAATAATGAAAACTTCCCTCTTGCCTATGGGCCTGGTAAAACTGGGGGGAGAGTCTTTAAATAAGGGCTAGCTCCCTTCGATGTATCTTTTAGGTCCTAGATTCCCTATTGCTAACAAATAAATGAAAAAAAAGTGGGGAGAAAAGAAAAAGGAGAAAGATGTTGAAAATAGAACCTAAACCTAAACTAAAAGGTGATACACCAAAAAAGTTGATCTACTCAGCCTGAACATACACTTTTCACCAAGAAGAAGCTGCCATACACTTCATCTAATGTGGGAAACTCTTCTGTATCAGTGATTCAGGGGTCCGTAGAGATACAGGGAGGAAGAACTATCAAAGGTGTTCTAAGACACACTTTGGCAGCCTATTCACATGCGCCTATATTCCTACTGTAGCCACTATTAGCAGACCTGCAGAAGAAGAAACTTCACAATGCACTAGACATGCTAGAATCATTCTATGAAAAGCACAAAAGAAAATGACTTAACACAAAAAGAAGAACATAGACATATGCATGAGTGGAAATTCAAATGGAGGTAAAAATTGCTAAGTCTTGATTCAAAATAAAATCTGGCAGAGTTCTATCTTACAAGCCCGAGAGAGTTTTGGGCAAAGCTTTACCTTACGGGCTAAGAGATCCCCTTCAAAAATGAGAAATTTTACAATATATAGAAAGAGGAGAAGAAGTAATGGCGGCCCTTTTGAAAAAGACTTTTTGGTGCCCTTGACAAGCTGGCCCATGTGCATTTGTGAGCATCGGGAAGAGGAAGTCACTGTTGCTGATGTCATTCTTCTAAAAGAGGCTTGCTAAAACCATGCTATGTAATCACCAGTCATGACTTTGGCATTCAAACATTAATGTGAAAGCATGGGCCATGCCTCTTTTTTTGCAAACAAGACTGCTCTTTCCAAATATTCATGTGGTTTGTCTGCTCATTAATGTAAAGTGGAGAAAATAGGCCACACCACTTACTATTTGTGCCATTTGATGACCACTTGGCAAGCACTTTTCCAAGTAGAAGTAAATCCTTGAGTTGACGCCTCTCTTTGCCACTTGGATTGTTTGTCCACTTCTGCACTTTGTCTCTTCCTAGTTTTGTCTCTTTCTAGCTCCTTCGACACTCAGGGCTATCTTCTTGGCAGGTCACTGAGTTCCTTGGGCTCTTCTTTAAGATTTTCAAAATCAACAGCTATTTCATGATCCTTAAATTTGACATTTGCGCACTTGTCACTGCATTTGAACTTTTAACAGCTAGTTTATCATGCTTGATTTTGACGTCTTCGGGCCCATCACCCCTTGGAATTTCTTCGGCCTTTTCTTTTCTTTCGGCTTCTTGTTTTGAACCCTCCCAAAGGGAAGATGACCCTTCAGCTTTTGGAGAAGTGTCCTTCATTTTGGCTGAGAGTCCCCCGCAAGGGCACCTGCCCTTTGGGGTCCTTCGGTGGCATTTTCTCTTCGGTGATTTTCCTACGGACAAAATGTCTGCAAGAATTGTGTCGCCCGCTTTTTTTCTTCGGAGCTTTTCCTCGAGGTTTTTCTTGCAGCCAATTTTCCTGTAGAATTTCTCCTAGCCACTTTTCCTATGCACAAAAAGTCTACAAGAATTATTTTCAACCACTTTGCTTGACCTTCAAAATTTTCTCTCAGGCTTTTTCTCCCGTGGCTATTTTTCTTCCAAATTTCTTCAGAGTTTTTGTCCGAAGGAATTCCTTCAAACAAAAAGTCTGAAAGAAATCATTCTATGCCTTAGTCTTTTTACTTGATTTTAAAACTTTGGGTTTTCTTGCTCATAGCCCTTCCAAATTTCTTCAGACTTTTTGTTCAAAGGAATTATGTCCTTGTCTTTTCTCTCTACTACCTTCAAAAAGTGCCCTTTGAGAAAATTAGAAACAGCCCTTCTGAAGGGTACTTCCCTTGCCTTAAACAAATTTTTAAAAGAAACTTACCTTTTCGGCCTTTTCTCTGTGGCCTCTTTGCAAATGTTCCCTGCCCTCTACAAGGGCACTTAGAATGGTCCATTTTGTGCCTAAGTAAGAACTTGTCTCTACCTGCAGAGTCCATAGAAACTCTCTGCAGAGTCCGTAGGACACTTGCAAAGTTCGTAGAAATCCCTGTAGAGTCTGTAGAAACTTCCAAGACTTGTGCAAAATCAAAAATGTATTGGCTCAGAATAGCAGGGGAAAAAGGGGGGACTGATTTTGGCCTATAGGACCAAAATGGTCAACAGATACATAGACACACTCAAAATCATAACCAGTCAGATAGAGGTAAAACACATTCTTATTGATCAAAGGTGAAATTTGGTAGGGCTTCACCTTACAAAATGAGAGATCCCTTCCTCTAATGAGAGGTTATAATATATAGCATAAAAGGAAAAGACTTTGGCATTTTCTAGAATAAGCAGCCCATGCTGCGTTGAACACCTAGGGGGAAGGAATTTGATCATGTTGGTGTCATCCTTCTAGAAAGCCCTGAAATAACCATGTTGTAGATGCTGCAAGTCTTGACTTTGGTGCTCAACCTGTATTAAATATCATTGAAAGAACATGGGTCACTTTGTCTGTTTGAATAACAAGACCAATTCTTAAATGAAGTTCATGCCATTGTCTGCTCATTACTATAAAATCAAAGAAAATAGGCCACGCTCTCACTATTTGCTCTCTTTGATGACTGTTTCGTAAGGACTGTTTCATCTATGACAATAACTTCTCTTGTTGACACCTTATTTTGCCACTTGGGCTGATCTGATTCATGTATGTGTTTGGCTAGGTGCATCCTTTGGAACATTCCAAATGTTGTCATATGTGTGCATGGTCGTGTTCTAGATTCTCTTTTTGTTCCCTATTTCCTTGTTATTTCTTGTCTCTTTTTGGAAATTTTGAGCTCTTGGGCTATCTTTCATCTTCTCCTGGCTCTTTGGGCTCCTTTCTTGGCTAATTGTAAGAACCCTTCATAGGTTCTACTGCTGAACTTCACTTTTTTTTGTTTTGTTTTGAAGGTTTTATGAGTTTTTGTGTGTTTTCAAAGGGTTTGAACAAAAAACACATACTGAAAGTAAAACTAGTCTATTGAGAATAAATTTTGAACAATATTGAGACTTCTTTTATTGCCATATATTATTCCATTCACTGAATAAGAGTCCAAGGCCTTATTGATAATAAATACAATATGAAAAAACAAATTTTGATAATTGAATGAACCTGATATGATTGTGATCTACAAATAATATCATATGTTTACCTCCAAAAGATGTTGCAAACACTTTGTCTTATATGGCCAGCAATTCCCATCTATTCACATGTATTGTAGCACATCACTATTCATGGTACTGTAGCGCATCACTATTCATTCTCCAAGTAAGTTCAAAGCTCCTCAAAAAATGTTCTCTAAAATGCCATAACTAAATTTCTTCAAAAGAAACCCTTCTATCTCCTCAAGCAAGTTGATTTACTTCAAAAGCATCCATTAAATTAACTTTGAATTTCACTTTTAATTTTCCAATAGTTTGGGTGCCCATTTAATTATAATAATTAATTGAAATATGGTCCCTTCTTCATGATGGTCGACCCATTCATTAAGTCACTTAAGTTATTATTGACGCAGTGGATTGCACCTTGGGCAGGAGGCTGAGCTCCTGCCTTCCACACGCAACAATAGAAACTCCCCTCTCGCCTGTGGGACCAACGAAGCTGGGGGAAGAGTCTCTAGATAAGGGCTAGCTCCCTCTGACGTATCTTTTAGGTCCTAGATTTCCTACTACTAACAAATAAATGAAAAAAGGTGATGAAAAGGGAGAAGGATGCTGAAATAGAACCTAAACCTAAACTAAAAGGTGATACACCAAAAAAGATGACCCACTCAGCCCGAACATACACTTTTCACCAAGAAGACGCTGTCATACACTTCATCTGATGTGGGATACTCTTTTGTATTAGTGAGTCAGGGGTTCGTAGAGATACAGAGAGGAAGAAATGTCAAAGGTGTTCTGAGATACACTTTGGTAGCCTATTCATATGTGCCTATATTCCTGTTGTAGACACTTCTGGTAGACCTGTAGAAGAAGAAACTTCACAATGCACCAGACATGTTGGAATCAATCTGTGAAAAGCATAAAAGAAAATGACTTAACACAAAAAGAAAACATAGACATATGCGTGAGTGCAAGTCCAGAGGGAGGTAAAAATTGCTAAGTCTTGATTCAAAGTAAAAATCTGGCAGAGTTCTACCTTATAAGCCTAAGATATTTTTGGGTAGAGCTTTGCCTTACAGGCTAAGAGAATATGGATCCCTCTCAAAATGAGAAGTTTTACAATATATAGAAAGATGAGAAGTAAAGGTGCTGCTTTTGAAAAGACTTTGGCACTCTTTGACAAGCTGGCCCATGTGCATTAAGAGCATTGGGAAGAGGAAGTCACTATTGCTGATGTCATTCTTCTAGAAGAGGCCTGCTAGAACCATGTTCTTGACTTTGGCATTCAAACATTAATGTGAAAGCATGGGCTGCACCTCTTTTTTGCAGACAAGACTGCTCTTTCTAGATATTTACACGATTTGTTTGCTTATAAATGCAAAATGGAGAAAACAAGCCATGCTGCTTACTCATTGCATCATTTGATGACTACTTGGCAATAACTTGCCTCCCTTTTGCCACCTAGACTATTTGTCCATTTTTTCACTTTGTCTTCTTCTTGGTTTTGTCTCTTTCTAGCTCCTTCAGCCCTCAAGGCTATCTTTTGGTGGGTTGCTAAGTTATTTGGCTCTTTTTTAAGGATTTTCAAAATCAACGGCTATTTCACTACCTTAAACTTGACGTCTGCACACCTGTCACTACATTTGAACTTCCAACGGCTAGTTCACCATGCTTGATTTTGATGTCTTCGAGCCCGTCACCCCTTGGATGTCTTTCGGCCTTTCCTTTCTTTCGACTTCTTTTTGCTTCCTTTCCTTCAAATTTCTTGTTTTGAACCTTCCCAAAGGGAAGGTGACCCTTCAGCTTTTGGAGAAGTGTCTTTCATTTAGCAGCCGAGAGTCCCCCGCAAGGGCACCTGCCCTTCGAGGTCCTTCGATGGCCTATTTTCTTTGAAACTTTTTCTTGTAGACTTTTTTTCACAGATATTTTCTCGTGGACAAAATTGTTAAGCACAGAATATACTGAGAGTGGGGGTGAATCAGTATATATATCTTATAAAACTTTCCCTTAATCAAACATTCAAGATATGCAATAAAACTCAAATAATAAACATCACACAAGAAAGAGAGAGACACTAGATATAATGTAAAAACCCAATGTGGGAAAAACCATGAAGAACAATCTCAAGTATATTCGTGAGAATAAATTCACAAGAGCACCATACCCATTTACCAAGTATCAACCTTAGCTACAATTCATGAGCACCAACTCACAGGAGCTTCAAACCCTTTTGCCGAGCACCAACCCAGCTATCATTTGTGAGCACCAACCCACATGAGCATCAATCACTTTGTGTATACCACACACCTGTCTCTCAATGTTGTTATATCAACAAATGATAGTTCAATACAACATTTCTTTCCTCTCTCTCACTTTTGCTCTTCTAAGCTAGATAATACAAATATCAAATTAACCTCTCACACTCATATTACAAATGGTTTCTCAAGCCTTTATTTATAGCTTTCCAAATGAACTTTGGCCTTCCCCCTTTGTGACCCTTCAATCCTCATAGAAAATGGAACCAATCTTGGATGACCCTTCATATTCAAGCTTTTGAAAAGTCATGTGGTGACCCTTCATGATCAAAAATGTCCTTCTCACTTTTGTCCTTATCTTTGGTGACTTTTCGTATTCCTTAAAGTGTCCCTTCATGAAAAATTTGCCCTTACTCTTTTGTCTTCACTTGGTGACTCTTGGTATTCCCCAAAATGACTCTTTATGAGAAAATGCATCCCATTCTTCTTTTATCTTTACCCTGTGGCTCTTCGACTTCTCCATGGGCCCTTCTTTTGTCTCATATGCAACCAAAAATATATTTGTTAATATTAAATAAATATTAACTCATATTAGCCAAGATAAACAATATTAAATGCAATGGGGCCTTTATCACCAATAATACTAAATCTTTGACATCAATGACAATATTTTCAATAATTTCCCCCTTTGTCATTGATGGCAACCTCAATTCTGAAACTGCCACATCCTGTCACTTGCACATATCATCATCTGAAAACATATAGTAACTCCCCCTTACTGTAGTAACCTCTACCTATCCCTGTACCTATTTTTTGCACCTGTACCTATTATTCTCTCCCTTTGACATCAATGGCAAAGGGCCTACTTGGAGCTAACACTTAGCTCCCCCTCAACTGATGCTGAACCTTAATGGCAAGAAGTAAGGGAAGTTACTCCCAACTTCTCTTGCAGATACTCAAATGTGTCTTTTGGTAGTGCCTTTGTGAAAATATCTACAATCTGCTCTGTAGTACTAATATATTCCAACTTAACCTGTTGATCTGCAACTTACTCTCTCAAAACGTGATATCTAATGGGAATATGTTTTGTTCTTGAATGCATTACTGAATTTTTTGAAATATTTATAGCACTTGTGTTATCATAAAAAATGGAAATAGGTTCATCATACTTTACCTTGATATCTTCCAAAGTTTGCTTCATCTAAAGCACTTGAGTACAACACAATACTGCTGCAATATATTCTGCTTCAACTGTAGAAAGTTATACTGAGTTTTGCTTCTTACTTAGCCATGATACTAAGCTATCACCAAGGAAGAAAGCTCCTCCACTTGTACTCTTTTTGTCATCTAAACACCCTACCCAATCTAAATATGTATAAGCAATTAAAGTGAAATATTTACCTGTGGGATACCATAATCTATAATCCAATGTCCCTTTGATATATCTAAATATTCTTTTGACCAACTGAACATGACTATCTCTTGGAGATGACTAATATCTTGCAACTATTCCTACTGCATGCATGATGTATAGTCTCGATGCTGTCAAATATAAAAGACTACCAATCATAGATCTATACAAAGATTGATCTTAATAGGTGAATCTTCATCCTTGCTCACCTTAATTCCTATACACATAGGTGTGCCAACTGGTACACAATTCTCAAAACCAAATTTCTTCAACATTTCCTTGGCATATTTACTTTGAGATATAAAAATTCTTTTATTCGATTGAAATATTTGTAATACTAAGAAAAATGATAATTCTCCAAGCATAGACATCTCAAATTCTTTTTGCATTCTATCAAAAAATTCTTTTGTCATCTTTTCAATATTTCCTCTAAAAATGATATCATCAACATAAACCACAACAATCAATTGATGCTCACCTTTTGTTTTGATGTAAAGATTACTATCAACAAATCCTCTCTTGAATCCTTGATTTTGTAGGTACTTATCAAGTCTTGCATACCAAGCTCTGGAAGCTTGTTTTAATTCATACAGTGTTTTCTTCAATCTGCATACATGATTACTAATATTTGAGAGAATAAACCCCTCAGGCTGCTCAATGTAGACCTCTTCTTCAAGATTCCCATTTAGGAAAGCAGATTTGACATCTATCTAAAATACTTTGAAATTTTTAAAAATTGCATATGCAAAAAACATTCTAATAGCCTCTAACCTTGCTACTGGTGCAAAAGTTTCTTCAAAATCTATTCCCTCAATCTGAGCATATCCTTTACATACTAATCTTGCTTTATTTCTGGTTACTTCTCTATTTTCATTCAACTTATTTCTATAAACCCATTTTGTTCCTATCACATTGTGATCTTTTGGTCTAGGCACTAATTCCCAAGTATCATTCTTTTCTATCTGATCTAATTCTTCATCCATAGCCTTAACCCAATGCTCATCATGTCTAGCTTCTGAAAAATTTCTAGGCTGACTTTTAGATAATAAAGAGAAATTAACTTGTTCAGATTCACTTATCATCATTCTTCTGGTGCGAATTCCTTCTTTTATATCCCCGATGATGTCACTTTCATTATGATTTTTCTAAACATATTTGGATGGAGTCTTGGTGCCCTTTTCTCTTTTTTCTCATCTTCATTTGATTCTTCAAAGCCTTCCTCTTCAATGATTTCAAGAATGTCTATTGAATCACTGATCTTTTGTGTTCCATCTTCTTCTATCCTGACACTTGCACTTTCAACAATTTTTTTGGTTCTTTTGTTATAACATTTATAAGCTTTACTTTTGCAAGAATAACCAATAAATATACCTTCATCTGCTCTAGATTCAAACTTACCAAGTTTTTTATCGGTTCTCTTTATGAAGCATTTGCTACTAAAAACTCTGAAATAATCAATTGTTGCTGGTTTATCTTTCCATAGCTCATAAAGAGTTTTGTCACTGTTGACTCATAATAAAGCTCTATTCTGAATATGCACTGCTATACCAACTACCTCTCTTCAATATTTATTTGCTATTTTGGATTCATTTAGCATTGTCCTCGCCATCTCTTGCACTGTTCTATTTTTCCGTTCAACTACTCCATTTTGTTGTGGAGTTTTGGCTGCTGAATACTGTCTCTTTATTCCATGATCTTCACAAAACTCAATAAATTGATCAGACATGAATTTTCCTATTTGATCTGATCTTAGACACTTAATCTTTAGATTAGTTTTATTCTCAACTAATGCTTTGAATGCTTTGAATTGTCTAAAAGCTTCTGATTTTTTTTAAAAACATTATCCAAGTCATACGTGAAAAATCATCAATAAGTAACACAAAATATTTATCACCTTGAGTATTTTGAGTCCTCATAGGTCCACATAGATCAGTGTGAACATGCTCTAGCATCTGAGTGGTCGAGTACTCTTTTGTTTTGAACCTCCTTCTAGCCTGCTTCCCATGCTGACAAAGTCCACAAAGTGTGTTAGATGGCTTTGTGATTGTTGGAAGATTCTTGACTGCTTGCTTTTTGAGAATTTTGACAAGATTGTCAAAATTTATGTGCCCCATTCTCCTGTGTCATAGCCAACTTTCTTTAATCTGACTCAAATAACATTTTTGACCTTTGATGTCTGATAGCATATATAAGTTATTACCTGTTCTCTGAGCATCTGCAATTAATACATCTGAATCATTTCTTCTAATTTCACAACCTTCTACATAAAACTTTAGTGTGTGCCTTTGATCACATATTTGACTTACACTCAAAAGATTATGCTTAAGACCTTCTACATATAAAACATTTTAAGTTTTAGTTCTACCATTATCTAAACTTAGTGTACCTTTTTTGACAATTCTAGCAGTAGTGTTGTCCCTAAATTTCACTGTGCCACCATTGATCTTCTTTAGGGTTATGAACTTGCTCTTGTCTCTTGTCATGTGCCTTGAACATTTGCTATCAATAAACCATGGCTTTTCTTTATTTCTTGCATGCAAAGCTGTTTGGACCAACATAGAACCTTCAGATTGTTTCTTCTGCCATGTCTGAACCTTTTTCTTGATAAATGGAACCTGAAACTCTGGTCCTTCTTGACTGACTTGAACACGCTTCTGCAATATCGAGCTATGTGTCTAAAGTTGTTACACTTGTAAAAAATTATGGTCTCTTTATCAAAGCTTGATAGAGGAGCAAAAGAGTTATAGCTTCTGCTTGACTCTCTATGACCTTCCTTTTCCTTATTTTTGAGATTGTTAGCTCTTTTTTTACATTCTAATTTTTTATGACCATATCCATTACAATAAAAATAGTAACCATAGAAATAGAACCTATTTGTGAATCTCTAACCTGATTGCTTTTTATAGCTTTGTTCCTTCCAGCCTTCTTTATCCTCTGTATTATTCATTCCTTCCCTTCTTGTTTCTTTATTTGTAAGAGCTTCAACATAGCTCTTCTTTTTTTCAAAACTGATACCTATCTTATCTGATATTGCCTTTTGGCTTTCTAACATCTTATTCAACATATTAGTGCTATTCTCAAATTTTGAATCATTGACTATTTTATTATTGACTGCTTTCTCAATCTCTTCTTTCAAAGAGGCAATTTCAGTAACATACCTTTCACATTCTTTTGTTGATATTTCCAACTGTGCCATCAGATCTTCAATTATCTCCTTTGACTCCTTGTCATTTTTCTCGATTTGATGCTTTAATCTTTGATTTTTCTTTTCAACAATTTTCAACTCTTCTAAGGCACACATGAGTTCTCCTTCCATATTCACTTTAGCTTCATCCTCTTCTTCTTCTTGATCAACTATTCTTTTGCTTGTAGAGGCACCTTTATGTATGGCCATCTTGTGCTTTCCTGATCTACCTTCAAACTGTAAAACTTTTTAAAAAAGAATCTGCTCTGATACCAATTGTTAAGTACAAAATATACTGAGGGGGGAGGTGAATCAGTATATATATCTTATAAAACTTTCCCTTAATCAAGCATTCAAGATATGCAATAAAACTCAAATAATAAACATCACACAAGAAAGAGAGAGACACCAAATATAACGTGGAAACCCAATGTGGGAAAAACTATGAAGAACAATCTCAAGTATATTCATGAGAACAAATTCACAGGAGCACCATACCCCTTTGTTGAGTACCAACCTCAGCTACAATTCATGAGCACCAACTCACAGGAGCTTCAAACCCCTTTGCCGAGCACCAACCCAACTATCATTTGTCATCACCAACCCACATGAGCATCAACTACTTTGTATATACCACACACCTATCTCTCAATGTTGCTATATCAACAAATGATAGTTCAATACAACATCTCTTTCTTCTCTCTCACCTTTGCTCTTCTAAGCTAGATAATACAAATATCAAATTAACCTCTCACACTCATATTACAAATGGCTTCTCAAGCCTTTATTTATAGTTTTCCAAATGACCTTTGGCTTTCCCCCTTTATGAAGCTTCAATCCTCATGGAAAATGGTGCTCATCTTGGATGACCCTTCATATTCAAGCCTTTGAAAAGTCATGTGGTGACCCTTCATGATCAAAAATGTCCTTCCCAGTTTTGTCCTTATCTTTGGTGACTTTTCGTATTCTTTAAAGTGTTCCTTCATGAGAAATTCACCCTTACTCTTTTGTCTTCACTTGGTGACTCTTGGTATTCCCCAAAATGACTCTTCATAAGAAAATGTGTCCCATCCTTCTTTTGTCTTTACCCTGTGGCTCTTCGACTTCTCCATGGGCCCTTATTTTGTCTCATATGCAACTAAAAATATATTCATTAATATTAAATAAATATTAACTCATATTAGCCAAGATAAACAACATTTAATGCAATGGGGCCTTTATCACCAATAATACTAAACCTTTGACATCAACGACAATATTCCCAACAAAAAGTCTGCAAGAATTGCTTCAAGCACTTTGCCTTAGTCTTTTCAGAATTTTTCTCAAGATTTTCCTCTTGCGGCCTTCCTCCAAATTTCTTCAAAATTTTTGTCTGAAAGAATTCCTTTAGACAAAAATTTTGAAGGATTTCTTCCTTTGCTTCTTCGACTGCCTTTGGAAAGTGCCCTTCAAAAAAATTGGAAACGAACCTTCTAAAGGGTACTTTCTTTGCCTTAAGCAAATTTCCAAAAGAAACTTCCCTTTTCAGCTTTTCTTTGTGGCCTCTTTGCAAAGTTCCCTGCCCTCCGCAAGGGCACCTGAGTCCCAAACTGCCCTCCATAAGGGCACTTGAAATGGTCCATTTTATGCCTAAGTAGGAACTTGCCTCTTCCTGTAGAGTTTGTAGTTTTTCGCCTGTCGAGTATATACAAATCCATGCCTGCAGAGTCCATAGAAATTTTTGGACTTGTGCAAAATCAAAATGTACTAGCTCAAGATAGTAGGAGAAAAAAGGGGGGATTGATTTTGGCCTATAGGACCAAAATGGTCAACAAATTGGTGACTCCCAGGGGAAGCATGCCTGCTATGCTTAGAGACCAGTTGCCTTAAAGTCCATTGGGCATGGAGTTAGAATGCAACTTTGAAGAAAGGTTAACAACAGCCTTGAGATATCCAAGAATCAAACATGAAGCTTTACCCCACACACAAAGGAAAACACACACAAGGTTAAAAACACTACCTGTGTAAACAACACTTAGGGAAAGCAGGAAAGACAATTGAAAACAAACTATTAGATACAACTAACCAAGTATATTTGTCTCCCTCCTAGATTCAAGGGAAAATTTCTTAAGTCCCCTCCCTGTTTAGGAAACTTATGGTGCCAGACAAGTGGTTGAATGAAATGGAGACGTGGTGACCTGCTCCTCTTGCCTGTCACCTTGCTTGGCTTACATCCGAGTGGATCAGAATCGAACATGCTTCCAACATATATGTACTCTTCTTATCCTTGAAAGCTTGTTGAATACTGGTCCTTTATGTTGGTGCATCTCACCAAGAAATTTGTGGCTGTTGGCTCATCACCATAAGCCCTTTATTGTGCATGGTCCCTTTGCAATGCATCATGGTTTGACCTGTTCCCTTCTGTTTCATTAAAAACCTTGTCAAACTCATCCTTTACTCCCTCGAGGCCTTCTTGAAGAAGGGTGACTATTGTGATGTCTAAAATGGAATCACAAACTGATTGCTCATCTCATAGAACATCACTCTTTTGTTCAAAGCTCTCTTCTTCAAGGATTTCCTCAAGGTGAATCAGCCTCTCCTTTTTCTGTTCAAGGATCAGAGTCTCTAGTTGTTCAAAGACATCCATCTGATCCTCCTCCAATTTAGGCTCCTCAGCATAGTCATCCTCTTCATCAAAGTAATAAGGAAGTTCATCAAATAGAGGAAGAGAGAGCTCACCATGCTTAAGTTCCTCCTCGTATTGTTGGAACATTTGCATGTATGTGTGCCCTGTGTCTTCTCCATTGTTGATGATGTCTTCACAAGGAGCATAATTGATGATTTCTTCTTCATTTTCTCTCATGATAGCCTCTTGGGAAACTTTAGATTGGATCTTTTGATCTTCACTCACCTCTTGCAAAATAGGTTCCTCTTTGAGAAGGGGTGAAGTGGAAAAACCATGTGGAAGAGGAAGCAATCCTTGAGATAGAATCAAATGATTCTCCTCCTTCCACTTGGCCAGAACTTCATTGATATCAAGTGTGGCCTGATAACTCTCTTGGAAGTGTGTAGATGGAGTGTGTTCAGATAGGTCCATCACATGTTGGCTGAGGAATCTCTCTCTGGATTCCAACTCTATAATTCTCCTGGCTATATCTTCTTGGAAGAGCCTTTTTTGGAGGTCATAAGCGTCATCATGAGCAAGGACAGCCTCATCTTCTTCAAGGTTTTGAGTAAAACCTTTCTCCTCTTCCTTCTTGCCCCATGATTCCATTGTTTCCTTCTAGCTCATGATCTTGGGAGTGGAATTTTGCTCCTGTGAACAAGCAGCAACTTCATCTTCTTCAAGGTTCTGAGTTGGTTCATGACTTTCCTTCTTCCAACTTGGGATTTGGAGATCATGTTGAAAGACTTGAGGAGGTTGGGGAAGATTTGGGAAGGTTTGCTCATGTATAAGAAGGGCTACCTGAAGAGAGGCATGCTGGAAAGCTAGGCACATGAAATTAAAAGCAAGATTGATTGATGCATTAGATGAGCTAGAATGAGCAAGTGTTATCTGATACAAAGGATTTAGTGCACAAGAGGAGGATTTTTTTAGAATAGGAGGGGGTGTGTAAGGCTGACTGCCTTACATGAATGGATTCTTCCATTTTGCTACCTCCTCCTCCATGGATTGCAAGGCCTGAGCTTGCCTAAACAAACATTCCTCCTTGTACATCAGCTCTTGATGATATCTGTACTACTCATCTAATCTATCTATTTCCACCACCTACTTCTCAAACTCCAGTGCTACCTCCCTTATCATTGAAGGGCAACTAGGAGAGCTACTTGAGGTGATTGCATAAAGATCTTGAGCTTGATTAAAACCATACAAAGGAATACAAAGTCCATGATTCTTATAAATGGGATTATACATAAAAATAAGATTTCTTGATGGCACCTAAACTGCTTAACCAATTGATTCAACTCAGAGTCACCATTGGTGTTGATGAAAAAGCCTCCAAAGGCTAGTTAGTTGAAGAACACACCAAAAATTCTTTAACTCTTTGGACCAAACTTGTCCTAGTTGGTCCCACCGGGCGTGCCAAAAACTATTGATGCAGTGGATTGCACCCTGAGTATAAGGCTAAGCTCTTGCCTTCCACACGCAACAATGGAAACTCCCCTCTCGCCTGTGGGACTAGCGAAGCTGGGGGAAGAGTCTCTAGATAAGGGCTAGCTCACTATGTTGTATCTTTTAGGTCCTGGATTTCCTACTGCTAACAAATAAATGAAAAAAGAGGGGGTGAAAAAGGAGAAGGATGCTAAAACATAACCTAAACCTAAACTAAAAGGTGATACACTAAAAAAGATGACCCACTCAGCCCAAACATACACTTTTCACTAAGAAGAAGTAGTCATACACTTCATCTTATGTGGGAGAATCTTCTGTATTAGTGAGTCAGGGGTTCGTAGAGATATAGGGAGGAAGAACTGTCAAAGGTGTTCTGAGATACACTTTGGCAGCCTATTCACATGCACCTATATTCCTTCTATAGACACTTCTAATAGACCTGCAGAAGAAGAAACTTCACAATGCACCAGACATGCTGGAATCGATCTGTGAAAAGCATAAAAGAAAATGACTTAACACAAAAAGAAAACATAGACATATGTGTGAGTGCAAATCTAGAGGGAGATAAAAATTGTTAAGTCTTAATTCAAGGTAAAAATATGGTAGAGTTTTGCTTTACAAGCTCGAGAGATTTTTGGGTAGAGATTTGCCTTACAAGCTAAGAGAATATGGATCCCTCTCAAAATGAGAAGTTTTACAATATATAGAAAGTAGAGAAGAAGTAAAGGCACCACTTTGGAAAAGACTTTGGTGCTCTTTGACAAGCTGGCCCATGTGCGTTGAGAGCATCGAGAAGAGGAAGTCACTGTTATTGATGTCATTCTTCTAGAAGAGGCCTGTTGGAACCATGTTATGTAATCACTGATCTTGAATTTGGCATTTAAATATTAATGTGCAAGCATGGGCTACACCTCTTTCTTGCAAACATGACTACTCCTAGATATTTATGCAGTTTGTCTACTTATAAATGCAAAATGGAGAAAACAAGCTGCACCACTTACTATTTGCATCATTTGATGACCACCTGGTAATAACTTGCCTCCCTTTTCCCACTTGGACTATTTGTCTATTTTTACACTTTGTCTTCTTCTTGGTTTTGTCTCTTTCTACTCCTTCGGCCCTCGGGGATATCTTTTGGTGGGTCGCTGAGTTCTTTGGCTCTTCTTTAAGTCTTTTCAAAATCAACAACTATTTCACCACCTTAAACTTGACGTCTATGCACCCGTCACTGCATTTGAACTTCCAACGGCTAGTTCATCATGCTTTATTTTGATGTCTTCAGGCCCGTCACCCCTTGGACTTCTTTTGGCCTTTCCTTTCTTTTGGCTTCTTGTTGCTTCCTTTCCTTCAGATTTCTTGTTTTGAACCTTCCTCAAGGGAAGGTGACCCTTCAACTTTTGGAGAATCATCTTTCATTTAGCAGTCAAGAGTCCCTCGCAAGGGCACCTACCCTTTGGGGTCCTTTGGCAGCCTATTTTCTTTGGAACCTTTTCCCGCAGATTTTTTTTGCAGACATTTTCCCGTAGACAAAAAGTCTGCAAGAATTGCTTCAAGCACTTTGCCTTAGTCTTTTCGGAATTTCTCTCAGGCTTTTCCTTCCATGACCTTCCTCCAAATTTCTTCAAACTTTTTATCTGAAGGAATTCCTTCAGAAAAAAAGTCTGAAGGATTTCTTCCTTTGCTTCTTCAACTACCTTTGGAAAGTGCCCTTCGGAAAAATTAGAAACGACCCTTCCGAAGGGTACTTTATTTGCCTTAAGCAAATATCTGAAAGAAACTTCCCTTTTTGGCTTTTCTCTGTGGCCTCTTTGCAAAGTTCCTTTCCCTCCACAAGGGCACTTGAGTCCCAAACTACCCTCCACAAGGGCACTTGAAATGGTCCATTTTGCACCTAAGTGGGAACTTGCCTCTTCCTGCAGAGTCCGTAGTTTTCCTCCTACTGAATCCGTAGAAATCTATGACTGTAGAGTCCATAGAAATGGACCTGCAGAGTCTATAGAAATCTCTGTAGAGTTCGTAGAAATTTTTGGACTTGTGTAAAATCAAAATGTACTGGCTTAAGATAGCATGGGAAAAAGGGGGACCGATTTTGGCCTACAGGACCAAAATGGTCAATAGTTATAACATAAATTTAAATTATAACTCTATAATATAAGCTTCAATTAAATTAATATTTATTTTGGTAAATAAATATTAATATCTCCCTCAATATAAGTCTAATGACAAGCCATTTGAAGCCAGATGATAAGTGACTGAATCTGCATATGACCAGACCATACTGCTAAAAATAGTAGGGGTGCTCCACTGAGTGTCTCCACTTACTAAAAATATTAAGTCAAGCAAATGGCATCCAAAAGACCCCAAACAAAATCCAAACTAAAAAATTCTAACAATTGAAGCCAAGCCATGCCTCAACAAGACCCTCTATCCTCCATATTAGCCTACGAGGGCCACATAATAGGCTAATCTCAAGTATTGAGAGATGTCAACTGGAAGGGGACATTACACTAATTCATCCCATAAAAAATTGATGTCTATAGATCCATCACTATTCAAAAACCAACAACTATTTTGCTACCTTAAAATTGACGTTTGTGCGCTCATCATCAAACGTTTGAACTCTAACAGCTAGTTCACTATGTTAAGGTTGATGTGCTTGGGCTCGTCATCCCTTTGGTCATTCCTTCATCTTTTTTAAACTAAACCTTCAGCCTTTTTCAATTGAACCTTCCCAAAGGGAAGGTGCCCCTTCAAAAAATGGAAAAGGTCCCCTTTTGGGTCACTGGGAGTCCCCCACAAGGGCACTTGCCCTTCGAGCTCCTTCAGGCTATCTTGTCTTCTCAATTTCTTTAGACAAAATGTCTGAAGGAATTCCTTCAGACATTTTGCCTTAAGGAAAATCTGCCTTCAGAGTCTTGGCCCTTCCATTTGTGTTTTTCTTTAGATAAAATGTCTGAAGGAATTCCTTCAGGCATTTTGTCTAAAGGAATTCACCCTTTGATTCTTCCTTGGATTTTGAATCCCTTGTCTTGTCTTTTCTTTGGATTTCCTTCAAACAAAAAATCTGAAGGAAATCTTTGTCCTTTGCCTTGGTCTTTCTCTGAAGGAAAACTTACCTTTCAGCCTTCTTCTTTAATCCCTCTACAAGTGTTCCCTACCCTCTGCAAGGGCACTTAGGGCCCCAAGTTGCCCTTCGAAGCCTGCTGAAAGGTCCAATTGGTCACCTGCCTACCCTCCGTAGGGGCACTTTGTCTTTGGAGCTTTGTAAAAAGACTTGCATTCTTTGAACTGGCTCATCCTTTTGCCAAAAGGCTTGTCCAAGGGAATTGCCCAAAGTGAGATAAGCCCCATATCAAGCCGAGAACCTACAGGGCTTAGATATTTCAATTTTTCATAAGGACAGGGTTATTGCAAAGGAAAATGGAGCATTTTTAGTAAGGTGGATGCATCCAAAACTGATGACTCAGGACAGCAAGGGAAGGAGACTGATTTTTGGTCTGTAGGACCAAAATGGTCAACACTAACTTTAGGGGTCACCACCTCCTCCTTTTTCATACCACCTTGAATGGATTTCCAAGATGGAAAAGATAGAGGCTTAAATTATTGAGGGAGGGGTGCGGACTGAGTAGCTTTAGATCTTCTTGACTACATGACTTGGTTCCAAGATAGAGGCTTAGATTACTGAGGGAGGGATGTGGACTGAGTAGCTTTAGGTCCGCTTGACTAGAAGTTCTCCTTTGATCTTTTACTTTTGCTTCTCTTCCTGATTCTTTGTCCTTAGCTTCAACTCTTTGATTTGCTTCGCTATATTCTCTTGAAATAGCTCCTATTTAAGGTGGTTAGGAACACAAGAGTGCTCTTGAAGAGGGATGAGGGATGTTTGCAGAGGTTCAAATTCTTCCTTAACTTGGATCCTCAAATCTGGATTTGTTTCATTTTGCTTACCCCATGACTTCACCACTTGATTTCAGCTTGGAACTATTGACAATTTTGCCCAACAGGTCAAATTTTCATCCCTACTATTCAAAACTCTGCATATTGTGCCAGTTTATCTTGTGAATCAATTTTGGGTACTGAATAATGAAAAGGAAAAGGTTTTGCAAAGTTTAATCAAGCCTAAATGCATACCTAAAACCACCTAAAGAGCTATCTACAGCAAGGTATCAGCCAAGGAAAGAGCCTACAGCTAGGTAAAGTTTTGGTCATTCAAAGGATTCGAAGGGGCTTTCTCATTTTCAGATTTGGCAATGTCCACCTACAACCATCCTTAAGGTGAACCTACAAAACCTGTAGGTTTGCTTATGAATGAAGGTGAGTGTTTTCTTTCAGACACCTTTGGAATACAGGTTTGTTTTTCAGACTTACAATGACTATTCTCTTTCCCAACTATTTTTCTTTTCAAAGTGTTATCTTCTCAAAATTTTGTTGAGCTAAGAGATGGACAATTTCCTTAGACTTTTTGTCTGAGGGAAAAGAATTTTCAAAGGACTTGGGAGAAGTCTGAGAGAATTTCAAAGGGACAATTTACAAAGTATTCATTTCCTTTAGACTTTTTGTCTGAAGGAATTAAGGAAACCAAAAAACTTGGGTGCCTCCCAAAAAGCCTAGGTTCCATACAAAAACCCTGGGTGCCCTACAAAAAGCTTGGGTGCCCTATAATTCTTTCGAAAAGCCAGTTTCAGAGAGACATAAGTCCTTGCTAAGGGCATTTGGTCAGTGACAAGACCTTTCCAATTTTTCTAAAAGGCACAAAAGAAGGACACAAGCCCTTACAGAGGGCATTTGGTCGGTGGCAGGACCTTTCCAAAATTCTCGAAGGGCACAGAGGAAGGACACAAGCCATTATGGAGGGCACTTGGTTGGTGGCAGGACCTTTCCAATTTTCTTGAAGGGAATTTGGTCAGTAACGGTACCTTTCCAATTTTTTTGAAGGGCATTTGGCCAATGGTAGAATAAAGACAAAGGAGACTAATGCCTTCGGACAAAAAGTTCGAAGAAATTTGGGACAAAGAAAAACCCAATGGAAAATAAACAAAGGCAAAGATAAAAAATTGAAGGATATCCTTCAGATGAATTCCTTCAGACTTTTTGTCTGAAGGATTAATTCAAGAAAAATGCAAATAGATAAAAGTCCGAAGGAAATCAAAGGTAAAGCAAAACATAAAAGCCCGAAGGAATGGACAATAAACCTGAGAGAATATAGCCTAAAGGAAAGAACAAGGAAAAGGTCCACATAAAATTATAAACCAAAAGAGAAGTCAACAGTAAAATCTACAGGGGAAGGAAATAAAGTCCGTAGAAATCTAAAGGACACAAAAGCCTGTGGGAAAGTGAGAAAACATAAGTCTGAAGGAAATGCATCCAAAATAAAATTAGGGAAAATTGCATACACAAAAGTCGGCAAAAAAAGATGAATTGACAGGAGATAGTCCAAAGGAAAAACAAAGAGAAAAGTATAAATTCAACGAAAAAGCTAGAAATAAAGGCTAAGGAGATAGCCAAGAAATCCAAGGAAATATAGACTAATATAGACAAAATAAATCCAAATATAGAATCCTACCAAAAATAGACACGACAGAAATAGGTAGACCAAAACAAGAGATGGAGTCAACGTGGAAATCCATGCAAGTAAAGGCTATTTTTGATTGACTAGTCAAAGCTTCAGTTCACTAGTTGTTGAAGTCAAGCTCATCTCCAGGTCAAACTCGTGCTTTCAAATGTTCCAACTCAGCTTCCAACTTTCAATTGGAATTCTAATTTTAGCATGGTGTGGATTTTATGCATACTCTTGGTCAACTCAGCTCTTCAAACATTCAAATAGCTCAAGAGGAAGTCTATATTTGGAGGTGGGTGTAACATTTTTCATGATAAGAGTTTGACTTGTCAAATTAGCGCACCGTCCACTTTTCAATGCAAGGAGATTCATGCAAGTCAAATAGACTTTTTGTAAAGGCTGAGTTGGATGGATTTAGCCTCTCTCCTATTTTTTCAATGCCAACTCTCGGCTGTTGTAATTTTCTATATAAGTTGACTTTTCAGCCTTGAATTGTATCCCTCTCTTGGCAAGACTAGACTCTGTTGTTGGTGAGTTGTGTAACTGTTGACCATTTTGGTCTTGCAAGCCAAAAAATTGCTCTCTTTTCTTTCCCTACTATCTTGTGCATCAGTCTTGGATGCATCCACCTTACTACAATTACTCCATTTCCCTTTGCAATAGCCTTATTCTTATGAAAAGTTGAAAGATCTGAAACCTGTAGGTTCTTGGCTTGATATGGGGCTTATTTCGCTATGGGCAATTGCCTTAGACAAGCCTTTTGGCAAAGGGATGGACCAATTCAAAGAATGAAAGTCTTTTACAAAGCACCAAAGACAAAATGCCCTTGCGAAGGGTAGTCAGGTCGCAAACTGGACCATTCAAGTAGGATCCGAAGGGCAATTCTGGACTTAAGATGCCCTTGCAGAGGGTAATAAACACATTCAAGAAAGTGAGCAAGGCAAAGGATTCCTTCAGACTTTTGTCCAAAGGAAGTCCACGACAAAAGGCAAAGGTCCTTCGGACAAAATGTCCAAAGGAAAATACAAGGAAAGAACAAAGGCAAATTCCTTCAGACAAAAGCCCAAAGGAATTCCTTCAAACTTTTTGTCCGAAGGAATTTGTCAAAAGAAAAGATCGAAAGAAAAAAGACCAAGACATGAAGGCAGGTTTTCCTTCAGGCAAAATGTCTGAAGGAATTCCTTCAGACATTTTGTCCAAAGGAATTGAGATGACCAAGGGAGCCTGAAGGAGCCCGAAGGGCAAGTGCCCTTGCAGAGGGTTCTCACTGACCAAAAAGGGACCTTTTCCAAGCTCCAAAGTGACACCTTCCCTTTGAAAAGGTTCAATTGCAAAAGGCCGAAGGAATACAAAAGATCAAAGAAATTACCAAAGGAGTGATGGGCTTGAGAACATCAACTTCAGCGTAGTGAATTAGTCATTAGAGGTTCAAATGTCTAGTGATGTCCCCGTAGACATCAAATTTAGGACAATGAAATAGCCATTGATTCTCAAATGTTTAAAGATGGACCCACACATGGAAATGGTTTAGAAGAGAAGCCAAAAGAATTCATAAGCTCAAACCTAAAGGAATTCAAAGGCCTTAAGGCCAAAAGGAAAGGTTCGTCGAGAAAGGAGCCCGAGGAGCCAAGAAATGTTGAAAGATAACCCTAAGGGCCTTAGATCCAGAAATGACAAAAGCCAAGCGCATGAGCAAACAAAACAATCCAGGTAGCACAGGAAGTTTTAGCACAAAAAGTTATTGCTATGGATGAAATAGTCTCCGTCAAGTGGCCACCAAGGGGAGCACGGGCATTCAATAGAATGGTTCATTTTTTCCTCATTTTACATTAATGAGCAGACAATCGCATGAACTTCACTAAGAAGTGGCCTTGCCATTCAAATAGACAAAGTGACCCATGCTCTTGTAATGACATTTAATATGGGTTAAGCACCAAAGTCAAGACTAGTGACACCTACAGCATGGTCCCTTCAGCATTTTTCTCTTTCTAATGTATTCAACGTAGCATGGGCCACTTATTCTAGAAAGTACCAAAGTCTTTTCCTTCAAGCTATATATTGTAACCTCTCAGTTGAGGAAGATATCTCTCATTTTGTAAGGTGAAGCCCTGCCAAAATTTTACCTTTGATCAATAAGAATGCATGTTACCTCTATCTAGTTGGTTATGCTTTTGAGTGTGTATGTGTATCAATTATGTGCTCAATCATTTTTGCTTGATGATTTCATAGATTAACACTAACATACCTATTATAGCCAAAGCACCATTTTTGTAGGTTAACAAGAAGTATTGCATCTAGAGCATAGAGACATAAGAGTATTTATCAGACAATGTGTTTTCTACAGCGCCTGTGGTAAGTTCATTCTCTATGTCTTCATTAATCCCCCTGTTAAAGCTCCCTATAGTTTGGTCTTTCTATCAAATAAAGTGTCTGTTCACCCCCTTCTGGTCTGAAGTGATAAAATAGCTGAGTAAATCAAAATCATTTGGTGCATCACTGTTTAGATAATTTATGTTTTGGTTATTGTTGATGCAGTGGATTGCACCCTAGATAGGAGGTTGAGCTCTTGCCTTCCACACGTCAAAATGGAAACTCCCCTCTTGCCTATGGGCCTGGAAAAACTGGGGGGAGAGTCTCTAGATAAGGGCTAGCTCCCTTTGATGCATCTGAGTTATTTCAATAAATTTGTAATACAAACACACACACACACACACACACACACACACACACACACACACACACACACACACATATAATGGGGGGGTTGAAAAGGGAGAAGGATAACAAGAGGGTGATACACCAAATAAGTTTGATCCACTCACATTCACATTCTGAACCACAAGAACACATATATACACTCTGACTTGTAAAAGGACCAGACTGTAGAGAGCTTGATAGGGAGGCTTTAATAGAAACACACAGTAAAAGAACTCACCATAGGTGCTGTAGGAAGAACACACTATCTAGTAATCTCCTTCTACTTCTGCATTCCAAGAAGGGCTCTTCTTATCACTTGTAGAAATGGTGCTTTGTATATACCAGGTATGATGGTGTCAACCCTGTGAAAGCATTAGCAAGCAATGACTGGACACAAGACTAACACTCAGATGCACTCAAAGATATATGTAACAAAATAGAGGTAAAAAATGTGTATTCTATTGATTCCAGGTGAAAAATAGTAGGGCTTCGCCTTACAATATGAGAGATGCCTTCTCAAAAATGAGAAGTCTATGATATATAGAGGAAGAAAATAGGCCTTTTGGCACCCTTTTTACAAGTGACCCATGTGCATTTCAATCATTGGGAAGAGGAAGCCGCTTAAACATCATATGCAAAATTATAGGTTGTGCCATTTGTTTACAAACAAGACCACTCCTTTAAGGCAATTACGCGGCTTGTTTGCTCATCAATGCAAAGTGAAAAAAATGGGTCACGCCGTTCACCGTTTGTGCCTCTTGATGATCCATTCGTAGACACTATGTCAACCACTGGAGTAACTCCTTGAATCAACACCTTTCCTCACCACTTGGACTGTTTTGTCCATTTCTACACTTGGTTCTTTCTTCCGGCCTTAGGCCTTTGAATTCCTTTGGGTTCACGCTTAAGTCTATGAAGATCAACAGCTACTTCATTGCTAAAAATTTGATGTCATTAGGTCCATTATCCTCCTTAGTAATTTGTTCGTGTCTTTCCCGCTTGCTTTAGTTACTTTCCACTGATTTCAATAAGTGACACATAGTGCATTTTGCTATGAAATAGGTGAGGACACGTGGCAGTATCCGCTTAACTTATAGAAGCTCTAGGCACCTTTTGAGAGTCCTATGGAAGATGACACATGGCAGCTTCTGCTGAGCTTTATAAACAATACATAAACATTCAAGACTCATTCAAATTTACATGGATGATGACACTTGGCAGCTTTTGCTCTTTTTAGCAATATCTCTGAGGCCCACCACAATCTTTACGGAACAAAGGGGAGAGACTGCGGATGTTGACACTTGTTGACTTCCATCGAGCTTTGCAAGGGACACGTGGCACATTCTGCTACTCTTAGAAAAATATGTTAAAACCTTCCACATTTGCCACTTGGCACCCTCCACAGAACTCTGAGGGAAGCTTGTTGAAAGGAGTTTTAGGACTCAGATGCAGACACTTGTCACACTCTATCAGGTTTTGCAAGGGACACGTGGCACATTTTTCTACTTTTAGAGGCAAATTATCATGTGTCCTAGTAGATGACACTTGGTAGCTTTCAGTCTCAGGCTTTTTCTAGTGTAAAATTGATGTTTGTGGGCCCGTCATTGTTTGAAAACCAACAGCTAGTCTATTTCCATAAAATTGACGACCTCAAAGACGTCACTGTCCTTAGCAAATCCTTCAGTTCTTTTCCTTCATGTTTTTCTCCCATGGCCTTTTCTCTGAAGTTTTTTGGACTTTTTATCTAAAGGAATTCCTTCAGACAAAAGTCTGAAAGAAATCATTCTCGTCTTGTCTTTCCATCTCGCAGGATTTTCTCTGAAGAATTTCTTTGAACAAAATGTCTGAAGGAATTCCTTCAGACATTTTGTCCAAATAAATTCTCGTGTTCTCACCTTGAACAATTTTGAAAGAATTCTGACTTGCCTTGTGCATTTTTTTGAAGGAATCCCAACCCTTTTGGCCTTTTCTTTGGTCCCTTTGAAAATGTTCCCTGCCCTCCGTAAGGGAACTTGGGTCAGGAACTGCCTTCCACAAGGGCACTTGTCCTTCAAGAGACTCTCTTGAACTTTTTGATTGAACCGTTCCTTTGAACCAACTCATTGAACTGAAGATTGAACCAAATTTTCAACCAAAGCGATGAACCAAGTCGTTGACCCGATTGAGCGAACCAAATGATTGAACCAAAGCATTGAACCAACTGAATTGAACCAAGCCTTGAACCAACCTTTAAACCAAAGCGATGAACTAATTGTTGAACCAATTGAGTGAACCAAGTGATTAAACCAAAGCATTGAACCAACTATTGAACCAAGCAGTTGTCCATTTTGTGCTTAAGTGTTGGGAAACCATTTGTATGCTTGCAGAGTCCATAAAAATGGGCCTGTAGAGTTCGTAGAAATGCCTGCAGAGTCTATAGAAATGCCTACAGAGTCTATAGAAATAGGCCTACAGAGTTCATAGAAATGCCTGTAGAGTCTGTAGAAATTTTTACAGAGTTTGTAGAAATTTCCAGACTTGTGCAAAATCAAAAAATGAATTGGTTTAGAATAGCAGGGAGAGAAGGGGACCAATTTTAGCCTATTGGACCAAAAATGGTCAACAAATTGGTGACTCCTAGGGGAAGCATGCCTACTATGCTTAGAAACTAGTTGCCTTAAAGTCCATTAGGTACAGAGTCATAATGTAACTTTGAAAAAGTTAGCAATAGCCTTGAGATATCCAAGAATCAAACACGAAGGTTTACCCCAAAAGGAAACGAAAACACACACAAAACTAAGAAAACTACTAACATGTGCAAAAGGCACTTAGGGAAAATAGGGCAAGGAAACTATATACATGATGGAAGAAGGGCTCAGTGGTAATGCTTAAGATGTATCCCATTAACTGGGATATATAGTTCTTCACCATACAACCTAGAGAGTTGGAATGCATTATGCTGCTGGCACTAAGTGATGACGTATGGACCACTCAATAGGGCATCAAACTTTGAGTGCTTTTAAGGCGTAGCTCAGTCCTCATCCCATTTTAAGATGATGTCCCCTTCAGAGAAATTTTTTGATGAAGATTTCTTGTCAAAGTGTCTCTTCATCTATTGTTGTCAGCTGGTCATAAAAGCCATAGCCTGGTATCTTGTCTCTTAGAGCTCCATCAGCTCGCATAGCCTAACCTCCATGATATTGCCTTCTTTTAGTCGAAGGCTGGTAACTCAAGTGAAATGGGGAGCCTAGCTTCTCTTCTGTATATGAGTGTATACAGTGAGCTACCAATTGCCCTCTTTAGAGTGACCCTATCTGCCCACAAGGCTGTTTTCAACTTGGCATACCAAGTCCTCTAATTCTCCTCCATTATTTGCTTGATGATCCTGATCAGATTCTTATTTGTAGATTCATCCAGCCCATTCTCTTGTGGGTAGTAGTTGGATGAAGTGCTAAGATAGATACCATATCTCAATGCCCATTCACTTGTTTTAGTTCTCAGAAAAGCTAACGTGTTATCTGAGATTATGGTAGCTGGAACTCTAAACCTTACCACTAGGTCTTCAAAAAAATCCAGGACTACACTTTCATTTGATTCCTTCAAAGCAATAGCCTCTATCCATCTTGTGAAATAATCCATGGTGGTCAAGATCCACTTGTGTCTAGCACTAGAGGGAGGGTTAATCATCCCTATGAAGTCAAGGCCCCATTGCATGAATGGTTGCTCTACTTGAATAGGCTATAAAGGCATGGCAGCCAACCGTTGCTTTCCATCAAAGAGTGCACACTTTTGGCACTTTCATATCTAGGCATGGGTGTCTTTAAATAGAGTAGGCCAAAAATAACTAGCTCTCATTATTCTTGTTGTTCTAGGTCTAGGAGCAAAATGACCGCTGACTAGTCCATCATGGAACTCAGACAGCACCTTATCAGCCTGACTTGGGTCTAAGCACCTTAAAAGGACTCCTGAGAGATCCCTTCTGAATAGTACTCCATCAATCAGGGCATAAGGGAGACACTAGAATCTGAAATATCTCCTTTTGGTCCTATCAAGGCGCTGCAGGTACTCACTAGTGAGAAGGATATGCCTCAAGTCTGATGTCTAATCCTTCATGACAACTAGTTCTTCCACTATAGTTGCATCATGAATTAGCAGACTATCCTTTTTTTGCTACTAAAGTCTATAGCAAGGTGCTCACATAGGCCTCTCCCTCTTACCAGTTTGGCGATCTTGATATCCACGTCTTATTCCATCACCTTAATGATCCACCCTGCTCTCTTTTCATTCAGGTCTCAATTGATCAAGAAATCTTTGATGTCAGGATGTGAAACCATGAGGTGAATTATACTATTGGACAGCATATGCCTGAATTTATTTAGACTTTTTATAACTGCGAGGACTTGCTTTTCCACATGTGTATCTGACCTCAAAACCCTTTAGGCCTTGGCTAAAAAATACAATTGGTTGATCAAGGTTATCACCATTTTCTTGGGTAAGCATGGCAGAGATTACCTCTTCATTGCCGAAGGTGTAGAGGTTGAAATTTTTGGTGAAGTCAGGGCTAATCAAAGTAGGAGCCCAGGTTATGGCTTGCTTGATTTATTCAAAACTATCCTTTCTTTGTGTTGTCCATGTGAACTCCTCACCCTTCCTCAGCATAGAGGTCAGCGGCTTGACTACCTCCACAAAATTTGGGATAAATCTCTAGATGAAATTTATCTTGCCAAAGAAGCTTTGCAGGCCTTTCTTGTGCTTAGGCAAAGACAACTCCAAGATGGAGTGAACTCTCTCTAGATCAATAGTTAAGTCTTCCTTAGAAATAAAGTGGCCAAGGAGTTTCCCTTCGTGGACAGCGAACATGCATTTCCTTAGGTTAAGAGAGATACCAAACTCTCTACACCTCTCAAAGATTTGTCTGAGGTGTTTCATGTGTTGGCTCACCTCCTTGGAGAAAATTGTCACATCATCAAGATATACCATCATAGTGTTATTTATCAGGCCTCGAAAGGCCATGTCCATGGCTCGTTGGAAGGTGGCACCAACATTAAACAGTCTAAATGGAATTTTCCTATAAGGAAACGTCCCCCATTTGGTAGTGAAGGTTGTCTTGTGTTGGTCACAATCTTGCACCAAAATTTGATTATATCCTAATTACCCATCCAAGAGGGAGAAATGCTTGCTATCTGTTACCATTTAAAGGATTTGCTCCATGCTTGGGAGAGGATAGTGGTCTTTCAAAGAGACTCTGTTGAGGTCTCTAAAATCAATGAATAGTCTGATCTCCCCATTCTTTTTCCAAACAAGAACAAGATTGGCCAGCCAGGAAGAGTGTTTGATTGGAAATATTATCCTAGACTCAATCAACTTGGTGAGTTCCTTTCACATGAGAGGCTCAATCATCGGGTTGACAGGCCTTTGCTTTTGCTTGATTAGCCAGATGCCTTCTTCCATCTCAATGGTATGTTGGGCTAGACTTGGGTCAAAACCCTTCAAATCACTATACTCCCAAGCGAAGACATCAGCAAACTCTTGGCACAACAAGATGAAGGCTTACCTTTCACAGTCTGTGCACACTTTCCCAAGTGCAAGTAACTTATCTTTGAATATTTTAACCTTCTCATCATTCTCCTCCTTTGCTATGATGCATGCCTTATCGCTTTTCAACTGGTCATCTCCATTGAAGATACTCTCTAAAGTGACCAAACCTTTGGGGAGTTTATTGTTCTTCAACTGAACAATTTGGCTGCCATATTGCTGTTGTAGCTTAACCTAGTTTTTGTAGCAAACTTAGCTTCTTCTTGTAAGAAGAGTGTTACTTGCTGGTCACTATCAAAGACCTGCTAGTTGGTGATGTTGTCAAGTATAGAGGGCCAGATTACTACCTTCAAGTGGTGTGAGCTGTGGTCTCAGCCTATTTCCCTAGGGATATCAAACTGGGCACCAACTGCTGCCAACATATCTACTTGCTTGTTTTGCTCTCTAAGAATGGAGGTAATATTGAAAGCAAAAAAAATTTCCACTAAGTCCTATACCCTATGTTTGTAGGACTTTAGTAAATAATTTTTTGTCAAATTTTGGCCTCTTACCTAATTGATAATTAGCTCACTGTCAAATAAAGACTTACAGCTCTTTGATTCCTCTTTTCCTCACCCCCTCCAAATTGTGGATGAGGGATTCATACTTCGCAACATTGCATGTGTAGGAAAATTGGAACCAAAAAGCCAAAAAGTATTTTTCTTTTGAGGGAGAAACTAGCACTGCTCCACCACCAGCTCCCAACTTACTTCTTGAACCATCAAAGAACAGCTGCCATAGACATGAGCTTTATTGGCTTTCTTTCATCAAATTTGGTACAAAATTACCCTCTTCATGCATGCAATAAATTCCAAGGCCTATCTCCTCTATGAATTTGTAAAGATCATGCTTGAAGTTGTCACTTCCCCATTCATCTAAGAGGAGGTCTGCAACTCCTTCAAGGGCAGAGAATGGAGATTGATCTACTTGGAAATATTTTTAGTCAATAATGGCATAGTTGACATTTGTTGCCTTGAGCGAGTATGATTCTAGATGATCTCTGTGGAGTGGCTCAGATTCAATCTTAACTTTAGTCCCATACTTGGTTCTAAAAACCAGATAAGACCAGTTCGCTACTAGGTAGCCACCTATCTTGGATGTGAAATCCCTAGATAAGCAGATAGAAAAGTAAGGAGGGACATCTACCACTACCACATCATGAGGAACTGAGAAGGTCAGGCAAGTGTGTAGCATTAAGCTCAAACCTTTCACCACCCCAACTGTCTTTACTAGTGTTGCATCCAGCTATAAGACTCCCTTAGTCATCTCTTCGTATTTCAACCCCAGCTTATTGGCTATGCATTTGGGCATTACCGAGGTGCTCGCTCCACTGTCAATGATGCAATTGTGCACCAAGAAATCTCCTATGACCAAAGACAAATAAAAAGGGGGAAAGTTTTCTTCTTTTATGACTTGGCCTAAGGTGGAAGGCTGTCCATTCATCATCAAAACATTATCAGCTCTTATTGGGACAACTTGTTCATTCAGCTCATGTAATTCTTTTTGTATCATGTCCTTTTGCCCTGGTATTGACAATAAATCCTACAAGGAGATGTTCATGTGCAGCTTCTTCATCTGGTCTACCACATTGACTCAAGGGTTGCCTTCTTTTAGATTTTCTTTGGGATTACTTATGGCCTAAGGCATAGGCTGAGGCACTGAAGGTACAATTGGTGGTCTAAAGTTTGGAACCCTTTGGTTTACATGTGATGAAGAAGGTATTGCTGACATTTGGGCAGTAGCCTGAGCTTCTTCTATTGCTCTTCTTTTGGTTTTTGTGTTGGTTGTGATGTAGTCACCCTGATTGTCTATAGTACCCACATAATTGACTGCATAAAACTCACCTTCCAAGTGATTCACGAGAGTAGAATTAGGCTGAGTCTGACTGTAGCTCATGTTGGGTTGCATTAAAGCCTTAAAACTTGAAATTGGGTGACTGCCTGACTGTCTTATGCATTTGTGAAGTGACCCAACATTTCATTTGTATAAACAGCTTGCTCTTGACCATATCCCATGGTTGAAAAACTTGACTATTCTTGTACCAGATTGTTTTGAACATGCACCATGGCCTTGGATGATGAAGGGGTGCCTGGATTGTAGCCTTGAAAAGGTTTGGTCTGTGCAAACTGACCCAGCCCTTGATTGTAATTTTTGAAAGGGGGTCTATTTGTTTGACCATACTGCTGATAATTTGGTTAGCTATTTTGAGCTTACTACCTTTTAATAGCTATTGATGTGATGGATTTCACCCTGGACAGGAGGCTAAGCTCCTGCCTTCCACACGCAACAATGGAAACTCCCCTCTTGCTTGTGGGCCTGGCAAAACTTGGGGGGAGAGTCTTTTGATAAGGGCTAGCTCCCTTTGATGTATCTTTTAGGTCTTGGATTTCCTACTGCTAACAAATAAATGAAAAAGGGAGGGGGGGTTGAAAAGGGAGAAGGATGCTAAAAAATAGAACCTAAACATAAATGAAAAAGGCGATACACCAAAAAAAGTTGATCCACTCAGCCCAAACATACACTTTTCACCAAGAACAAGCTCCCATACACTTCATTTGACACAAGAAATCCTTCTGCATCAGTGAGCTAGGGGTCTGTGCAGATACAGGGAGGAAGAACTACCAGAGGTGTTCTAAGACACTCTATGGCAGCCTGTTCACATGTGCCTATATCCCTGTTGGAGACACTTCTGGTATACCTACAAAAGAAGAAACCTCATAATGCACTAGACATGATGAAATCATCCTGTGAAAGCATAAATGAAAATGACTTAACATAGAACAAAGGCATAGACACATACAAAAGTGCAAGCTCAAATAGAGGTAAAAATGTTATGTCTTGATTCAAGGTAAAATCCGGGAGAGCTCCGCTTTACAAGCCTAAGAGATTTTTGGGCAGAGTTTTGCCTTACAGGCTAAGAGGATCCCTTCCTCAAAATGAGAAGTTTACAATATATAAAAAGAGGAGAAGAAGTAAAGGTGCTTTCTAGAAAAGACTTTGGTTCCCTTCTTACAAGTGGCCCATGTGCATTGAGAGCATTGGGAAGAGGAAGCCACTTGATAGATAATGTGTTGTCGGCTCCTGCTTTGACTTTGGCATTCAAACATTAATGTGAAAGCATGAGCTGTGCCTCTTTTTTGCAAACAGACTACTTCCTTTCAGATATTCACATGGTTTGTCTGCTCATAAATTTAAAGTGGATAAAATAGGCTACATCGCTTATTGTTTGCACCATTTGATGACCACTTGGCAAGCATTGTTCCAACTGCAAGAGTAAATCCTTGAGTTAACACCTCTCTTTTCCACCTAGACTGTTTGTCCATTTCTACACTTTGTCTCTTCTTGGTTTTGTCTTCTCTATCTCCTTCAACCCTTAGGGATATATTTTTGGTGGGTCACTGAGTTCACTCATGGCCTGTCCTTAAGCCTTTTCAAAATCAACAGCTATCTCACCGCCTTAAATTTGATATCTGTGCACCCATCACTAGGCATTTAAACTTCCAACAACTAGTTTGTCATGCTCGATTTTGACATCTTCAGGACCATCACCCATTGGAATGTATTTGTCTTTTTTCTTTCCTTCAACTTTTTGCTCTGGTCGGACTTTTCTTTCAGCTATTTTTCCCGTAGACAAAATTTTCGCAAGAATTGTCTCACTTGCTTCCTTTCCTTCAGAGTTTTCTCTCGGGCTTTTCTCCCACGGTAGATTTTCTTAAATTTCTTCAGACTTTTTTTTGAAGGAATTCCTTCAGACAAAAGTCTAAAAGAAATCACTTTGTCTTTTCCATGAGTCCTTTTTCATGGGATTTTCTTGTTCGTAGCCTTTCTGAATTTCTTCAAACTTTTTGTCTGAAGGAAGTCCGAAGGAATTCCTTCGGCCAAAATTTTGAAGGAATTATGTTCGTATCTTTTCCTTTGACTACCTTCAAAAAGTGCCCATTAAAAATGTTCCCTTCCCTTCGCAAGGGTACTTGAGTCTAGAACTACCCTTCGCAAGGGCACTTGAATGGTTCCTTTTGTGCCTAAGTGTCGGGAACTCGTCTCTGCCTGCAGAGTCTATAGAAACACTTGTAGAGTCCATAGAAATTTCCTATAGAGTCCATACAAATTTCTTGTAGAGTTTATAGAAACTTCTTATAGATTCTGTAGAAAGAAGACTTGTGCAAAATCAAAAAATGTACTGGCTCAGAACAGCAGGGGAAAAAAGGGGGGACCGATTTTGGCCTACATGACCAAAGTGGTCAACAAATTGGTGACTCCTAGGGGAAGCATGCCTGCTATGCTTAGAAACTAGTTGCCTTAAAATCCATTGGGCACAGAGTTAGAATGCAGCTTGAAAAAGTTAGCAACAGCCCCAATAGATCCAAGAATCAATCATGAAGCTTTTGCCCCAGACACAAGGGAAAACACACACAAGGCTAAAAAACACTACTTGTGCAAATAACACTTAGAGAAAATAGGGCAAGAAAACTCAAAGCAAACTACTATATACAGCTAACCAGGGATATTTGCCTCCCTTCTAGATCAAAGGGAAAATTTATTAAGTCCCCTTCCTAGCAAGAAAACTTATGGTGCCAGACAAGTGGCTGAATGGAATGGAGATTCGGTGACCTGCTCCTCTTGCCTGCCACCTTGATTGGCTTGCATCCGAGTGGATTAGAGTCAAACATGCTCTCAACATATATGTACTTTTCTTGCCCTTGGAAGCTTGTTGAATGTTGGTCCTTCATGTTGGTCCTTCATGTTGGAATTCCTTCGGCCAAAAGTTTGAAGGAATTATGTCCTTATCTTTTCCTTTGACTACCTTCAAAAAGTGCCCATTAAAAATGTTCCCTTCCCTTTGCAAGGGTACTTGAGTCTAGAACTACCCTTCACAAGGGCACTTGAATGGTTCCTTTTGTGCCTAAGTGTCGGGAACTCGTCTCTGCCTGCAGAGTCTATAGAAACACTTGTAGAGTCCATAGAAATTTCCTATAGAGTCCATACAAATTTCTTGCAGAGTTTATAGAAACTTCTTATAGAGTCTGTAGAAAGAAGACTTGTGCAAAATCAAAAAATGTACTGGCTCAGAACAGCAGGGGAAAAAAGGGGGGACCGATTTTGGCCTACAGGACCAAAGTGGTCAACAAATTGGTGACTCCTAGGGGAAGCATGCCTGCTATGCTTAGAAACTAGTTGCCTTAAAATCCATTGGGCACAGAGTTAGAATGCAGCTTGAAAAAGTTAGCAACAGCCCCAATAGATCCAAGAATCAATCATGAAGCTTTTGTCCCAGACACAAGGGAAAACACACACAAGGCTAAAAAACACTACTTGTGCAAATAACACTTAGAGAAAATAGGGCAAGAAAACTCAAAGCAAACTACTATATACAGCTAACCAGGGATATTTGCCTCCCTTCTAGATCAAAGGGAAAATTTATTAAGTCCCCTTCCTGGCAAGAAAACTTATGGTGCCAGACAAGTGGCTGAATGGAATGGAGATTCGGTGACCTGCTCCTCTTGCCTGCCACCTTGATTGGCTTACATCCGAGTGGATTAGAGTCAAACATGCTCTCAACATATATGTACTTTTCTTGCCCTTGGAAGCTTGTTGAATGTTGGTCCTTCATGTTGGTGCATTTCACCAAGAAATCAATGGATGCTGGCTCATCACCATAAGCCCTTTGATGTGCATAGTCCCTTTGCAATGCATTATGGTTTGACCCATTCCCTTATTTTTCATTAAAGATCCTATCAAACTCATCCTCTGCTCCCTCAAAGATTTCTTAAAGAAGGGTGACTATTGTGATGTCTGAAAAGGAATCACAAATTGATTGCTCATCCCACAAAACATCACCTCTTTGTTCAAAACTCTCTTCTTCAAGGTTTTCTTCAAGAGAGACCAGCCTCTCATTTTCTTGCTCAAGGATCAGAGTCTCTAGTTGTTCAAAGACATCCATATGTTCCTCCTCTAACTTAGGCTCCTTGGTATTATTGTCCTCCTCATCGAAACAACAAGGAAGTTCATAAAAAAAGGAGGAGAGAGCTCACCATACTTACGTTCCTCCTTGTATTATTGGAACATCTGCATGTATACATGACCTACGTCTTCTCCATTGCTAATGATGTCTTTCAAAGGAGCCTCCATGATGATTTTCTCTTCATTATCACTCATGATAGCCTCTTGAGAAGCTATAGATTGGATCTTCTACTCCTCACTCACCTCCTACAAAATAGGTTGCTCTTTGAGAAGGGATGAAGTGGAAAAACCATGTAAAAGAGGAAGCAGTCCTTGAGCTAGAATTGAATGATTCTCCTCTTTCCATTTGGCCATCACTTCATCTATATCAAGTGTGGCGTAATAGCTCTCTTTGGGGTGTGTATATGGGGTGTGTTCAGACATGGAATCTATTGTTTGGTCTGAACCATCCATCACACATTGGCTGAAGAATCTCACTCTGGATTCCAACTCTATAATTGTCCTGGCTATATCTTCTTAAAAGATCCTTTCTTGGAGGTCACAATTATCATCAAGATGAATAGGAGCAGCTTCATCTTCTTCAAGGTTTTGAGCAAAACCTTTCTCCTCCTCCTTCTTGCCCCATGATTCCATTGTTTGCTTCCAGCTCATGACCTTGGGATCATAACTTTTCCCTTGGGAAGAAGCAACAACTTTGTCTTCTTGAAGGTCCTGAGCTGGTTCATGATTTTCCTTCTTCCAACTTGGAATTTAGAGATCATGTTGAAAGACTTCAGGAGGTTGGGGAAGATTTGGGAGGGTTTTCTCATGTACAGAAAGAGTTGTTTGAAGAGAGCCATGTTGGAAAGCTAGGTGCACAAGATTAAGAGCAGGATCGATTAATGCATCGGATGAGCTAGAATGAGCACGTGTTATTTGATAGAAAGGATTTAGTGCACAAGAGGGGGCTTTCTTTAGAATAGGAGGGAGCATGTAGGGATGACTACCTTGCATGAATGGATTCCTCCATTTTGCTACCTCCTCTTCCATGGATTGCAAGGCCTAAGATTGCCTGAACAAACACTCCTCTTTATACATCAGCTCCTGTTGATATCCATACTACTCATCCAGTCTATCAATCTCCATTACCTGCTTCTCAAACTCCAGCGCTACT
This sequence comes from Torreya grandis, assembly GCA_037957365.1. Taxonomy (NCBI): domain Eukaryota; kingdom Viridiplantae; phylum Streptophyta; class Pinopsida; order Cupressales; family Taxaceae; genus Torreya; species Torreya grandis. The sequence goes on from JARHVA010002969.1 coordinate 1,963,312, forward strand.
TCCTATATGGTTGTAAGACAACTAGGAGAGCTACTTGAGGGGATTGCATGAATAGTCTAAGCTCGATCAAAACCATACAAAGGAAAACAATGTCCATGATTCTTATCAATGGGATTATACATACAAAAAATGAGATTTCTTGATGGTACCAAAACTACTTAACCAGCTGATTCAACTCAGAGTCTCCATTGGTGTTGATGAAAAAAGCCTCCAAAGGCTGGTTGGTTGAAGAACACACCAAAAATTCTTCAACTCTTTGGATAAAACTTGTCCTAGTTGGTCCCACCGGGCGTGCCAAAAATTGTTGACATAATGGATTGCACCCTGGATAGGAGGCCAAGCTCCTACCTTCCACATGCAATAATGGAAACTCCCCTCTTGCCTGTGGGCCTAGAAAAATTAGGGGGAGAGTCTTTAGATAAGGGCTAGCTCCCTCTGATGTATCTTTTAGGTCCTAGATTTCCTACTGCTAAAAAATAAATGAAAAAGGGGGGTTAAAAAGGGAGAAGGATGCTAAAAATAGAACCTAAACCTAAAATAAAAAGGTGATACACCAAAAAAAGTTGATCCACTCAGCCTGAACATACACTTTTCACCAAGAACAAGCTCCCATACACTTCATTTAATACGAGAAATCCTTTTGCATCAGTGAGCTAGGGATCTATGGAGATACAGGGAGGAAGAACTACCAGAGGTGTTCTAAGACACTCTATGGCAGCCTGTTCACATGTGCCTATATTCCTACTGGAGACACTTCTGGCAGACTTGTAGAAGAAGAAACCTCATAATGCACTAGACATGCTGAAATCATCTTATGAAAGCATAAAGGAAAATGACTTAACACAGAAGAAAGGCATAGACACATACGAAAGTGCAAGCTCAAATAGAGGTAAAAATGCTATGTCTTGATTCAAGGTAAAATCTGGCAGAGCTCCGCCTTACAAGCCCAAGAGATTTTTGGTTAGAGTTTTGCCTTATGGGCTAAGAGGATCCCTTTCTCAAAATCAAAAGTTTACAATATATAGAAAGAGGAGAATAAGTAAAGGCACTTTCTGGAAAAGACTTTGGCACCCTTTTTACAAGTGGCCCATGTGCATTGAGAGCATTGGGAAGAGGAAGCCACTTGATAGATAATGTTGTGTCAGCTCTTGCTTTGACTTTGGCATTCAAACATTAATGTGAAAGCATGTGTTGTGCCACTTTTCTATAAACAGACTGCTTCCTTTCAAATAATCATGCAGTTTGTCTACTCATAAATGTAAAGTGGAGAAAATAGGCTACACTGCTTACTGTTTTCACCGTTTGATGACCACTTGGCAAGCATTGTTCCAATTGCAGGAGTAAATCTTTGAGTCGACAATTCTCTTTGCCACCTAGATTATTTGTCTATTTGTACACTTTGTCTCTTCCTAGTTTTGTCTTCTTTGTCTCTTTCAGCTCTCGAGGCTATCTTTTGGGTGGGTCATTGAGTTCACTCGTGGCCTATCCTTAAGCCTTTTCAAAATCAACGGCTATCTCACCACCTTAAATTTGACGTCTGAACACCCGTCACTGGGCGTTTGAACTTCCAACGGCTAGTTTGCCATGCTTTATTTTGATGTCTTCAAGTCTGTCACCCCTTGGAATTTCTTCGGCCTTTTCCTTTCCTTCAAATTTTGGCTCTGGTCTGGCTTTTCTTTAGGCTATTTTTCTTGTGGACAAAATGTCTACAAGAATTGTCTCGCTCACTTCCTTTCCTTCAAAGTTTTTCTCTCGGGCTTTTCTCTCACAGCAGCTTTTCTCAAATTTCTTCAGACTTTTTGTCCGAAGGAATTCCTTCAGACAAAAGTCTGAAAGAAATCAATTTGTCTTTGCCTTGAGTCCTTTTTCATGGGATTTTCTCATTCGTAGCCTTTCTGAATTTCTTCAGACTTTTTCTTCAAAGGAATTCCTTCGAACAAAAGTCTGAAGGAATTATGTCCTTGTCTTTTCCTTTGACTGCCTTCGAAAAGTGCCCTTTGAAAATGTTCCCTACCCTCCATAAGGGCACTTGAATGGTTCCTTTTGTGCCTAAGTGTCGGGAGCTTGTCTCTACCTATAGAGTTCGTAGAAACACCTACAGAGTCCGTAGAAATTTCTTGCAGAGTCCATAGAAATTTCCTACAAATTTCTTGCAGAGTCCGTAGAAAACCTTACAGAGTCCATAGAAATAAGACTTGTGCAAAATCAAAAAATGTACTGGCTCAGAACAACAGGGGAAAAAAGGGGGGACTGATTTTTGCGTGCAGAACCAAAATGGTCAACAATAACCACTAGTTCATTTGTCACATTTTACAACAGACTTTTGACTTCATGGAGTTCATTTGATGAAGTAGTAGCTGGCTTTTGTGTTCTAGGCAAAATAACTAAGGTGGGAGCAGTAGTCTAAATTAGAGGCAACATTTTAGGAAAAAGTGGCATATGAGGTCTAAGAGCTATTTTCCCAGCTTGTATTAGGCAATTCTCAACCGCTATAGCTATGTAATAGGCGGCAAGCAACACATGTCCTCCCATGGACTGTATCATAATAATGATATCACTATTCAATGCTCTTAAGTAATACAAGAAAGCATAGCTAGGAGTCAGCTTTACCAAAATGGGGATTCTATCCCATGTCTTCTGAAAATGAGTGTTAAAATCTTGCATGTATTCATGTGGAGCTCATTTCATTATAGTCAGCTGCTTAGCAAGTGAGAGGTGGTCGCTCTTCTCCCTAAATCGGTTCATCAAGAGAGTGCCCAATTCATTCCAAGAATCGACTGAATTTATGGGTAAAGTCCCATACTAGTCTAGAGCTTTTCCCTTGAGAGACAATGTTAGCAATCTGATTGCAATATTCTCCTCAGTGACATTGTGAATATTGTAGAGGTTAGCAATATTTTTGATGTGTTTAATAACTGTAATGGGCCCCTCTCCATCAAAGGGAGGCACATGTTTGAGGACTACTCTTGGAATTGGATCATAATGCTAGAGATTCAAAGGAATCTGACCATGAAAAGTCACAAAGGGTAATGCCATGGCTATGATAGGATGTAACCATGGCCTTCTTGTGTAGGTGTTCTTTATAGCAGGTTTGGGAAAGTGGGTTGTTGAATAAGGATGGGTCCTCTCAAACCTCAGTCACTTTGCTGAGTTTAAAGGTAATTTAATGAATTTAAAAGGGAGAACCTTGGCAATAGATTATGTGGTGATTTTAGGCATAGGAGGTCAGACTAGTCTTTGATAAAAAAATGAACCTCTTACCAGTGGAGTCACCAGATGCTGAAAATGGTTGGTTTTGTTGTAATAGGACTAACATCAATCTTAAAAATTTACTAAGTGTAAAAACTAAGTCCCACCAGGCATGCCAAAAACTATTGATGCAGTGGATTACACCTTGGATAGGAGGCTGAGCTCTTACCTTCCACATGTCAAAATAGAAACTCCCCTCTTGCCTATGGACCTAGCAAAACTGGGGAGAGAGTCTCTAGATAAGGGCTAGCTCCCTTTGATGCATCTAAGTTATTTCAATAAATTGGTAATACTTACACACACACACACATATATATATAATGGGGGGATTGAAAAGAGAGAAGGATTACAAGAAAATAGAACCTAATCTAAGAGGGTGATGCACCAAATAAGTTTGATCCACTCACATTCACACTCTAAACCACAAGAACACATATATACACTCTAATTGGTAAAAGGACCAAACTTCAGAGAGCTTGATAGGGAGGCTTTAATAGAAACACACAGTAAAATAACTCACCATAGGTGTTGTAAGAAGAGCACACTATCTAGTAATCTCCTTCTACTTTTGTGTTCCAGGAATGGCTCTTCTTATCACCTGCAGAAATGGTGCTTCCTATATACTAGGTACGTTGGTGTCAACCTTGTGAAAGCATTAGGAAGCAATGACTGGACACAAGACTAACACTCAGATGCACTCAGAGATATATGCAATCAGAATAGAGGTAAAAATATGTATTCTATTGATTCCAGGTGAAAAATAGTAGGGCTTCGCCTTACAATATGAGAGATGTCTTCTCAAAAATGAGAAGTTTACGATATATAGGAAGAAAAGAGGCCTTTTGGCACCCTTTTTACATGTGACCCATGTACGTTCCAATAATTGGGAAGAGGAATCTGCTTAAACATCATATGCAAAATTATGGGCCATGTCATTTGTTTGCAAACAAGACTGCTCCTTCAAGGCAATTATGTGGCTTGTCTACTCATCAATGCAAAGAAAAGAAAATGGGTTGCACCATTTGCCATTTTCACCTCTTGATGATCAATTCACAGGCACTATGTCAATCGCTGGAGTAACTCCTTGAGTTGACACTTTCCCTCGCCACTTGGACTATTTTGTCCATTTCTGCACTTGGTTCTTTTTTCTGGCCTTAAGCCTTTGAATTCCTTCGAGTATGCGCTTAAGTTTGTGAAGATCAACAGCTACTTCATTGCCACAAATTTGATGTCCTTAGGTCCATCGTCCTCCTTAGCAATTTGTTCATGTCTTTCCCACTTGCTTTGGTTGCTTTCCACTGATTTCAATAAGTGACACATAGTGCATTCCATTATGAAATAGGCAAGGACACGTGGCATCATCCACTTAACTTATAAAAGCTCTATGCACCTTTTGAGAGTCCTGTGAAAGATGGCATGTGGTAGCTTCTACTGAGCTTTAGAAACAATACAAAAACATTTGGGACTCATTTGGATTTACACAGACGATGACACTTGGCAACTTTTGCTCTCTTTAGCAATACGTTTGGGGCCCATCATAGTCTTTACAAAACAAAAGGGAGAGACCACAGATGTTGACACTTGTCAGCTTCCACCAAGCTTTGCAAGGGACATGTGGCACGTTTCGCTACTCTTAGAAAAATATGTCAAAACCTTCCGCATTTGCCACTTGGCACCCTCTGTGGAACTCTGAGGGAAGCTTGTTGAAAGGAGCTTTGGGACTCGGATGCAGACACTTATCGCAATCCATCGGGTTTTTCAAGGGACATGTGGCACATTCTATTGCTTTTAGAGGCAAATTATCATGTGTCCCAGTAGATGACACTTGGCAACTTCTACTCTCAGGCTTTTTTTGGTGTAAAATTGACATTTGCGGGCTTGTCACTCTTTGAAAACCAATGGCTAGTCTATTTCCTTGAAATTGACAACCTCAAAGATGTCACTATCCTTGGCAAATCTTTTGGTTCTTTTCCTTTAGGTTTTTCTCCCATGGCCTTTTCTCTTAATTTCTTCAGACTTTTTGTCTGAAGGAATTCCTTTAGACAAAAGTCTGAAAGAAATCATTCTCGGTTTATCCTTCCATTTTCTCTAAATTATTTCTTCAGACAAAATGTTTGAAGGAATTCCTTTAGACATTTTGTCTGAATAAATTCTTGCATTCTCGCCTTGAACAATTCTGAAAGAATTCTGACTTGCCTTGTGCATTTTTTCGAAGGAATCCCAACCCTTTCGGCCTTCTCTTTGGTCCCTTTGAAAAGGTTCCCTACCCTTCGCAAGGGCACTTGGGTAAGGAACTGCCCTCCACAAGGGCACTTGTCCTTCGGGAGACTCTCTTGAAATTTTTGATTGAACCAACCTATTGAACCAAATGGTGAACCAACACTTTAAACCAACTTTTGAACTAAAGCGATGAAGCAAGTCATTGAACCGACTAAGCGAACCAAGTGATTGAACCAATTGAATTGAACCAAGCCTTGAACCAACCTTTGAACCAAAGTGATGAACCAATCGTTAAACTGACTGAGTGAACCAAGTGATTGAACCAAAGCATTGAACCAACTATTGAACCAAACACTTGTCCATTTTGCACCTAAGTGTTGGGAAACCATTTGTATGCCTACAGAGTCAGTAGAAATGGGCCTGTAGAGTCCATAGAAATGCCTACAAAGTCCATAGAAATGGGCTTGTAGAGTTCGTAGAAATGCCTGTAGAGTTTGTAAAAATTTCTACAGAGTCCATAGAAATTTTCAGACTTGTACAAAATCAAAAAATGAACTAGCTCAGAACAGTAGGGAGAGAAGGGGACCAATTTTGGCCTGTTGGACCAAAAATGGTCAATAATTAGATCTTTCTCCCTTATCACCCACCATTGTTAGTAGTAGTAGTGAAAGACCTCTAAGATGCATCAAAGGGAGTTATCCCTTATCTAGAGATTCTTCCCTCAATTTTGCCAAACCCACAGAAAGAGGGGAGTCTCCATTGTGCCACGTGGAAGAGAGAAGCTCAGCCTTCTTTCAAGGGTGCAATCCACAATGTCAATAGTAACCTCTTCAATCAATAAAAAGATTGTACTTTTAGATTTCAAGTGCTGGCATAGTGTATATTCATTCAACAATTTGCATATGTGGTAGATTTCTCTCCCTTCCCAAATTTTGATTTATACCTAGTTGCTAGCTTATCATATTATGCAGGTCATGTTCAATGTTCTATATGTCTTTTGCTAAAGCTATAAATTGATGTTAGGTGGCTGTGAAGTGTCTTGTATCAGACCTCTCTCCATCATTCTCCCTCAAGTTTTGGTCATTAGATTGAACCTTCTCATGAAATATTTATGCATAGTGATCAACTGAAAATAAAGGTCTTCTTTTTCCCTTGTTTGATTCAATGTTCAATGTTCTAAGTAGAGTGGATCAACATTTTGGTGTATCACCGTCACTATGTAGGATTTTCCTTTCAAGTTTCTTTCTCTCTTTTCCATGTTAGATTCACAGCATAGAGTAGAGATCCATTGATACATCTTACAGGAACTAGCTTTCTCTAGAGGTTCTTCTCACTATTGAGGCACCCACCCTCGTGAGATCCCATTGTTTCAATTAGAGAGAGGATTGGCCATTTCAGCACGTCTTTGATCCAGGATGAAACTCTAGGTTGACTATAAGAACCTTGAAGGACTTCATAAGGGTTTCTTGAGGAAGGAGTCTTGAATCTCAGTAGTAGGTTGTTCCACAACAATTCCTTTTTCTTTTTGGCGGTTCTCTTGAACCAAATTCCAAGAAGGGAAAGTCTGAGAAACATATAAAGAACTTGGGAAAATTCAAAGGAGCACTTGGAATAGTATGCTAAGGAGGAATGAATGGCACATAAGAAGACCAAGGTGGCACATAGGTAAGCACAAAAGGTTGGCGAGGTTGCCCCTACTATTCCTCAAGTTATTTCAGCTTATCCTCAATGCTCTAAATGTAACCACCTATATCCAACATGTCACCTATGAGATTATTTGAATTTGCTCTCTCAACAGGGGCCCATTCTATTTTTATTTGCTGCAATGAGTCCCTCACATAATGGATTCGGTGAGAAGGGACATCTTGACCATAACATTTTTGTGAGCACACTTCTAGAGTATGCTTGTTAAGGCTATTAAAGTTTGCTTCAATACGGTTATGGATGGCTCATGATAGGGTAGATGAGGAGCAACATTATGATAGGGTTATTGTCCATAGGAAGGACTAGGGCAATATTCTTATATAAATTGATCATGAGGAACTTGCCAAGGTTCCTCATAACTTTGATATGGTTCTTGATAGGGTAGATGAAGCTCATATGGATTATGAAGAACTTGCCAAGGTTGTTGATAAAGAGATGGATAATAAAGATATCTACCATAGCTATTCATATTGGCCTCATATATCAAATGAGGTGCGGGAGCTATTTAAAAATTTACAGTGAGACATACCTGGTTTGTTCATACCCAGAAGCTTTGATTTGGAGTTGCCATTGGTGCTAACTACTTGCTTCCACAAGTTGATCAGAGGAAAGACACACCAAGATCTTCCTCTTTAAATAATGACAAATAAGTGCTTGCATTGCTTTAAACTAGTTGATAAATGCTCAAAGTTGCCATTGATGTTTGTTGAATGTCTCCAAAGGTTGATATGCAAAAGAACAATACCAAAAATCCTTTTAATGCTTTGGACCTTGGTCCCATTAGGTGTGCCAAAAACTATTGTAGGCTATAATGGCACCCTTTGTGGGAGAGTTTTTCAGGCTCTCTCACATCCATCTACAAGCATTGAGACAACCTCAGGATGTGGGTATCCTGTAGTGAGGTTGAACCTCTAGGCTTTTTAATGAGGCTAGTTCCTCAGATGCTTCACTTTAGCTTGTTCCCACACACTAAAACCTACTATTGACAAAGGAAAACTGAACTAAGGGAGGTGATGCACCAAAATTATGGGTTGACCTTCCCTGCTCGACTCTTAGAACACTAATGAAACAAGCAAAAAATAGATTCAAGCCCCCAAATTTTTGTCATACATCAGTGTCTCATGAGGAGGTTCACCAAATGATTTAATCTGAGGGAAATGAAGGGGTATGTTTGGAGTAAGACACTAACTAGTCACATTATCCACATACAAGCTTCAATCGAGAGATGTAGAACACTAAACATGACCTGTATAACAAGATGAGCTAGTAACTAGGTAAGACCATAATTTGACTAGGGTGAAAACTCTACCACATGTGCAAATCTAACATGTACACACTATACCAGAACAATGGAGTCTAAAACGTAGTCTTTTATTCATATCAAGAGGTTATAAGCTTTGTCTTCGCAGAATTTGGTCATGCCCAAGGGAGGGAGTAGAGATAATATAGAGAGTGATCGAACCCTCTTTTTGGCTCAAGATACTCTATTTATATGGTTGAGAGAGAAAGAGAAATCCCATAATTATGTGAGATCAAGGAGAAGAGAAGTCATCGATGACTGTCAATTATACTCAAGCTCCCTTTGCATTAAAAGCATGTAATTGCCTTAATCGTGAGACGTACCATCTATAATCGCCACCCATCTCCTCAAGCTCCTTATGCATTTAATTTTCCTTCTTGGAACTAAGCAAGCCATACTGGTGGGATCTGCATGTCACTTCCAAGTGTGAGCGATTCAACTTTTGCATTTAAGGCTTGATGTGTTCTTTACTGCAACTTAGACTATCCCAGTCAGTTTTTTTCATATTCACTGCTCCACTTGGATGCATTTATTCTTTGTTTAACCACTTTGCATGTCATAGATGAAAGGAGAAGTCCTTATTTTCCATTGATTTCTTTGATTTCACTGACCCCACTTATGTATTTTCTCCATTAGATTTGAATGCATGATCAATTGTGAGCCCTTGGATCCTTCTCTTGACTTGTCGACACATTCCATTTCTTGCCACATGTCAAATCTTGGAAACCCCTGACCATTTGACTTATTTTGCTCTGTTAGTCTGGGTCCATGTGATCCTCACAAGTGTCACCTCTTTATTGGTTATTCTCCTCACCACTTACTACTTTAGACTTCTCATTGCTTGGCTTTTCTTAAAGATCTTTTTCTTTCAAACTTTTCTCTCGAAGGAAATCCTTCCAAAGGAATTGGTTCAGAGTTTTTGTCCAAACCAGTCCTTTTTTTTCATGCCACTTTCTAGAACTATTTCCTTCAGGATTTTAGTTGGGGCACTTTTTTGAAGGGTAAGTACCCTTTGGCTTCTTGATAATGGACCTTTTCGAGAGGAACATACCCTTCAAAAAAATTGAAAAGGTCCCTTTCTTTTGAACTTCGGCACTTTCCTTCAGAGAATTTGTCCATGGCAATATCTCCTCATACTCCTTCCAAGTTCCCTTCAAAATTATTTAGGTGCCCTTTGGAACTTTGCAAGTTCCTTTCAGATTTTTTTTAAAATGGACCCTTCTAAAAGGAACATACCCTTCGAAAAAATTGAAATTGGGCCATTTCCTTTGGGGAAAAATGATAATTACCCTTCAAAAAATTGTTTCAGACAAAATATCCAAAACAATTCTGAACGTTTTGAACAAACACTTGTCCTTTGGAACTTTTCTTTTGAACAAAATGTCTGAAGAAATTCCTTTCCTTATCCTGAACAAAAACTCTAAAAGAAATCACTTGGTGAAGAAAAGGAGAGTCCTGAAAGAATTATAAGGGAATGTTTTTTCTTGCTTCATTAGGTTTTTCACACTTGCCCACTTTGGACTTTCTATTGTTTTCAACTTATAAGACAATTTTAGTAAAGCAACTCTACTAACAGAGTTTGTAGCTCTTCAAATGGAGTTCATAGTTCCTCTGATGGAGTCCGTAGTTCTTCTGACAGAGTTCATAGCTCTTCTAATAGAGTTCGTAGCTCTTCAAATGGAGTGTGTAGTTCTTCTGATGGAGTTTGTAGATCTTCTAAACTCATGCTTAAAATGCTTGAACTGCTTGGTTTCACCATGAAAATTGCTCAAGAACCCTTTCTTTGCTTTGCAAACCTGTCCCTTAGAATTTGACAAAATACGCTTTAGGCAATCTTAAAGTTTTTCAAAAGCTTTGTGAGAACTGTGAGATCTTTCTGGTCCACTCATTTCATCTAGGACATCTATTCATTTGCTCATCCATTAGCAACTTGATCCACCTGGGTGCAGCTTGGTATGTGGGCCAAAATTGGCCAACAAGCACACAAAAGGTTGGAGAGACAAAGTGTTGAAGAGTCTTGGAGGAGGTTGATGGACAAAGGTGGGCAGGACCCATAAGAGAAAGGAAAAAGAAGAAAGAAGAAAAATTAGATCTAGGCGCAGGTCAAGGGGAACTAACAATATCATAGCTAGGTGGAGAAGGATAATTTATGGCCTAATAAGGGTCTGGAAGAGGAATGAGTAGACAACAAGCCTACTTAGGCACCTAACCAAGTGGAAGGGGTCATTGTGGCCTTGGAAACTAGAAAAAAGAGTGGTTTTACCATATATACACTACTTGTGAGTAGTAGCTCACATTTTGCTTACTTGGGGAGTCTGATGTAGGTGTGTCCTAAGAGAATAATCAATCTTGCATCAACCAAAAAGAGTTATTCATTTCCTAGAATAAGTCCAACTTAGCTTGTGCATGAGTTGTGCAAATTAGTGGTTCTTGGACCTCTTTAGAATTGTGTGGGAGCATAAATGTGTAATAATAACATGGCTTTGATTCTACAAAATTTTGAAGCCATCGGTTTCATAATTTGGCTAGGGCAAGGGCATGCACGAGTGTCGGTGCACATAAGGAAGAGTTGTGCATAGGAGATGCAGGAGAAATGTAAAGAAGTTGAGGTTTGCATAGTCATGCACAAGAGGAATCCCAAGACTTGAAAGGAGTGAGCTAGGGCACAAGTGCATGGAACTGTTAATGCACATGATGAACAGACAAGGCACCTAAGAAGCTAAAAGTGCATAGCAGACTGGAGGTAATAGATTAAGCATTCATGAGAATGGTTCTCTTTTTTATGCATAGAAACGGTGATGCATGCACTGGTCTAGTGAACCTTTTGACTATTGAAACTGAGATTCTTGGAGATGGGTGTACGAGACATGTGTTGATCCTCTAGAGTTGAGTAGAAAATATACAACCTTCAGCAATGCATGGTGACTGATCAAGGTGTTTGCATGATCCCAAAGCAACACATCCCACATAAAAAGAATCTACAAAATGGTAAGCTAGGGAAGACAAAGGAAATAATTAATCATTCATAAGATTGATCAGAAGAAGGATTGTTCATTGTTAGAGGGCCACATCTACCTAAAAAGGAGATAAGCTGTAGAGAGCCAATTCTACATAACTTTGGCATTATAAGCATTGTGAGATCCATTGTAATAGAGTAATAATGCCAAACCATAAAACATATAGGTTATGCTCAGAGAGTCTATAACTTGCCATTTATATTAATGAAAACATAGGGTTATACATCCACTGTGCATGTGTGTGTCTAGAGGTTGGGTGGTCTAAGGCATCCCTTCACTAGGACACCAAACAACGATTGCACCATAAACTAAATATAGTTTGTGGTGTACAGGTGATATATAATGATGAAGGGGAATGCATTGTTTGCTTGACCAAAAACAACAAAAAGATCCATTTAAAAAGATAGAGCAAGGAGGGTTCAAGATATATTTTGACTAGTGCATACAAACATGTGTGAACCCATTAAGACCGCCTCACTAAAAGATGTCAGTTATTTTTGTCTTTTCAGGGACGATTTCTCAAGAAAACTATGGGTGTATAATCATAAAGCAAAGTAAGACACTTTTAGCTCCTTTATAACAATCAATGCAGATGTATAGGAAAGAGGATTTGAAATCTCAAGATAGATAATGGAGGGGAGTTTACCTCCAAAGAGTTTTTTGAATTTTTTAGGAATGACGCCATTCTATGAAAACCACAGCTTCATACACTCCTCAACAACATGGAGTAGTAAAGAGAAGGAGCCAAATGGTGTTTGAGATGGCTAGGTCTATGTTGAAGGAAAAGGCACTTCCTAACAAGTATTGGACTGAGGCAATTCATAGTGCCATATACTTTTTGGACATGAGTCCCAAGAAATCAATTAAAATCATAATGCCAAGAAAGAAACTAAAAGTACAACACCAAGAAAAGCATGGTCTAAATGAAGCCCAAGGTAAGACATTTCATAATTTTTGGGTTTGTTGTATATACTTTGATTCTAGAAGAGAAGAGAAGTAAATTAGATCTAATGTGTAGAAATCTTTTGTTTGTTGGCTATAGTGATGAAATGAAAACCTATAGACTTCTTGATCCTGATACCAATTGACTCATAGTTATTATATATGTTGAGGATAATGAGAAAGGTGCATTTGATTTCTAAAATAAAATGGTGTCTAGGAGGTGACAATGAGACAGAAATATTGAAAATTAATCAAATGTAGATGACATGTAGGGTGCTCCACATGATGAAGGAGACTTGCAAGATGTCCCACATAATGGAGGTGGAGTGTGGAATAGAAGCATTAGAAGAAGTAGAAGTGGGTGATTCAAACCTTATACAAAGACCAAATAGGAGGCCAAAATGGTTCTAAACCACATTGAGGGATGTGTGGGTGTAATGTCCCCTTCTAGCTAGACATTATACCATGATTAGCCTATCAGTGACCCTCATAGGCTAATACGACATGGTTAGAGGGTCTTTTCCACAGTTACCCAAATGGCAGTTGGTTTCTTTAAGGAAGTTAAGACATATTTTGGAGGTTTTCTAATGATTTATTAGAATGTTTCTATTTTTAGAAACCTCATATTACAAAATGATATTATATTTGTACTTTGTTGTAATTCATTATTTTATATCAAAGTGCAAATATAATATATTAAAAGGTAATAATAATAATAAAATATTATGATGTTTTTAGAAGCTTCCCAAATGAAAGAAAGAAAGAAAAAGTATAAAGGGAGGTGTGGGCTGCCATTATGGATCATCCCAATTTGATGGTCTTTGTTGTGGTATGCTTGTGGAGCCTAGAGTTTTTTGAAGTGAATCAATTTGTCTTTGGGAACTGTTGATGCAATGGATTGCACCCTTGACAGGAGGCTGAGCTCCTGCCTTCCACACGTCAAAATGGAAACTCCCCTCATGCTTATGGGCAAGGCAAAATTGGGGGAAGAGTCTATAGATAAGGGCTAGCTCCCTTTGATGCATCTGAGTGATTCCAATAAGTGCTAATACATACACACACACACACACACACACACACACACACACACACACACACACACACACACACATATACATATATATATATATATATATACATATATATATACATATATACATATACATATATATATACATATATATATATATATACATATATATATATACATATATATATATATATGTAATTGGGGGGGTGAAAAGGGAGAAAGATTATAGGAAAAGAAAATCTAATCTAAGAGGGTTGTTGACCATTTTGGTCCTGCAGGCCAAAATCGGTCCCCCCCTTTTTCTCGTGCTATTTTGAGCCAATACATTTTGATTTTGCACAAGTCTTGGAAGTTTATACGGACTATGCAAGTCCATTTCTATGAACTCTGTAGGCAGAGATGAGTTCTTGACACTTAGGCACAAAATGGACCATTTCAGGTGCCCTCATGGAGGGTAGTTCAGGACTCAAGTGCCCTTGCAGAGGGCAGGGAACATTTCAAACAGGCCACAAAGAAAAGCTGAAAAGGTAAGTTTCCTTAAAAAATTTGTTTAAGGCAAAGGAAGTACCCTTCGAAAGGGTCATTTCCAATTTTTTTGAAGGGTGCTTTTCAAAGGCAGTCGAGGAAGCAAAGGAAGAAATCCTTTGGACTTTTTGTCAGAAGCAATTCCTTCAGACAAAAAGTCTAAAGAAATTCGAAAGAAAATAGCCGTGGGAGAAAAGCCCAAAAGAAAATCCTGAAGGTCAAGCAAAGTGGTCGAAGACAATTCTTGCAAACTTTTTGTCTGTGGGGAAAATGTCTACGAGAAAATGTCCTCAAGAAATTAGCCAAAGAGAAAAGGATGCCAAAGGACCCCGAAGGACTGGTGCCCTTGTAAGGGACTCTCAGCTATCGAACGAAGGGCACTTCTCCAAAGCTGAAGGGTCACCTTCCCTTCGGGAGGGTTCAAAACAAGAAGCTGAAAGAAAGGAAAAGGCTGAAGAAATTCCAAGGGGTGACGGGCCCAAAGACGTCAAAATTGAGCAAGACGAACTAGCCATTAGAAGTTCAAACACAGTGATGGGTACACAGACGTCAAATTTAAGGCTCGTTAAATAGCCGTTGATTTTGAAAAGCTTAAAGAAGAGCCCAAGGAACTTGGCAACCTACCAAGAAGATAGCCCCAAGGGCTGAAGGAGCCAAAAAGAGACAAAACCAGGAAGAGACAAAGTGCAGAAATAGAAAAATAGTCTAGGTGGAAAAGAGAGGTGTCAACTCAAGGATTTATTCTTGCAATTGGAATAGTGCTTTCCAAGTGGTCATCAAATGGCACAAATAGTAAGCAATGTGCCTTATTTTCTCCACTTTACATTTATAAGCAGACAAATCACATAAGTATCTGGAAGGAGCAGTCTTGTCTACAAAAAAAAGGTGCAACACATGCTTTCACATTAATGTTTGAACACCAAAGTCAAGACCGATGATTACACAACATGGTTTCAGTAGGCCTCTTCTAGAAGAATGACATCAGCAATAGTGACTTCCTCTTCCTGATGTTGCCAACGCACATGGGCCAACTTGTCAAAGGGTGCCAAAAGTCTTTTTCAAAAGGGGCGCCTTTACTTCTTCTCTTCTTTCTATATATTGTAAACTTCTCATTTTGAAAATATCCATTTTTTCTCTGAGCCTGTAAGGCAAAGCTCTGCCCAAAAATATCTCGAGCTTGTAAGGTAGAACTTTGCTAGATTTTACCTTGAATCAAGACTTAACATTTTTACCTACATTTGGACTTGCACTCACGCATATGTCTATGTTTTCTTTTTGTGTTAAGTCATTTTCTTTTATGCTTTTCATAGAATGATTCCAGCATGTCTAGTGCATTGTAAATTTTCTTCTTTTGCAGGTCTGCCAGAAGTGTTTACAGTAGGAATATAGGTGCATGTGAATAGGCTGCCAAAGTGTGTCTCAGAACACCTTTGATAGTTCTTCTTCCCTGTATCTCTATAGACCCTTAACTCATTGATATAGAAGAGTTTTCCACATCAGATGAAGTGTATGACAGTGTTTTCTTGGTGAAAAGTGTATGTTTGGGCTGAGTGGATCAAACCTTTTTGGTGTATCACCTTTTTAGTTTAGGTTTAGGTTCTATTTTTAGCATCCTTCTCCCTTTTCATCCCCCCTCCTTTTTTCATTTATTTGTTAGCAATAGGAAGTCCAACACCTAAAAGATACATCAGAGGGAGCTAGCCCTTATCTAGAGACTCTCCCCCCAGCTTCACTAGTCCCATAGGTGAGAGGGGAGTTTTCATTGTTGTGTGTGGAAGGCAGGAGCTCGGCCTCCTACCCAGGGTGCAATCCACTGCGTCAACAATTTTTGGCATGCTCAATGGGACCAATTAGGACAAGTTTGGTCCAAAGAGTTAAATAATTTTTGGTGTGTTCTTTAACCAACCAGCCTTTGGAGGCTTTTCATCAACACCAATGGTGACTCTGAGTTGAATCAGTTGGTTAAGCAATCTAGGTCCCATCAAGAAATCTCATTTTTTATATGTATAATCCCTTTACCTAGAATCATGGGCCTTCTTTTCCTTCATATAACTTTGATCAAACTCAAGTTTTTTATGGAATCACCCCAAGCAGCTCTCCTAGTTTCCCTTCAACAATAAGGGAAGTGGCACTAGAGTTTGAGAAGTAGGTAATGGAGATTGACAGACTGGATGATCAGTATGGATATTAGTAGGAGCTGATGTATAAAGAGGAGTGTTTATTCAGGCAAGCTCAAGCCTTGCAATCCATAGAAGAAGAGGTAGCAAAATGGAGGAATCCATTCATGCAAGGTATTCAACCTTGTGTGCCCCCTCCTATTCTAAAGAAAGCCTCCTCTTGTGCACCAAATACTTTCTATCAGATAGCACTTGCTCTTTTTAGCTCATTTCATGCATCAATCAATCATGCTCTTGACCCCGTGTGCTTAGCCTTCAAATATCAAAGGGAACTAGAGCAACCTCCCATGAAGATGAACCTTCTAAATTCCTTAGATTGTGAATGTTCCTTTGGAGGGAACATCATGAACCAACACATCTCTCTTGAAGATGCTCTTACTCATCATGATGATGCTGGTGACCTCCAAGAAAGGCTCTTCCAAGAAGACATAGCCAAGAGAGATTCCTCAACCAACGTGTGATGGACCTATCTAAACACACTCCATCTACACACCTCCAAGAGAGCTATCAATGCACACTTGATATAGATGAAGTGCTAGCCAAATGGAAAGAGGAGAATCATTTGATTCTAGCTCAAGGACTACCTCCTCTTCCACATGTTTTTTCCACCTCACTTCTCAAGGAGGAACCTATTTTGCAGGAGGCGAGTGAGGAGCAGAAGATCCAATCTGCAGTTTCCCAAGAGGCTATCATGGATGTCAAAGAAGATGAAATCATCATGGAGGCTTCTTTTGAAGACATCATCAACAATGGAGAAGACTCAAGTCACGCATACATGCGGATGTTCTAGTAATATGAGGAGGAACATAAGCATGGTGAGCTCTCTCCTCCATTATTTGATGAACTTTATTGTTACTTTGATGAGGAGGATGACTATGCTGAGGAGCTTGAGTTGGAAGAGGATTAGATGAATGTCTTTGAACAATTAGAGACTCTGATCCTTGAGTAGGAAAAGGAGAGGCTGGTTTACCTTGAGAAAAGCCTTGAAGAAGAGAGCTTTGAACAAAAAGGTGATGTTTTGTGGGATGAAAAATCAATTTGAGATTCCATTTCAGACATCACAATAGTCACCCTTCTTCAAGAAGGCCATGAGGGAGTAGAGGATGAGTTTGACAGGGTCTTCATTAAAGTAGAAGGAAACGGGTCAAACCATGATGCACCGCAGAGGGACTATGCATATCAAAGGGCTTATGGTGATGAGTCAGTAGCCATTGATTTCTTGGTGAAATGCACTAGCATGAAGGACCAATATTCAATAAGCTTCCAAGAATAAGAAGAGTACATATATGTTGGGAGCATGTTTGATTTTGATCCACTTGGATGCAAGCCAACCAAGGTGATAGGCAAGAGGAGCAGGTCACCAAGTCTCCATTCCATTCAGCCACTTGTCTGGCACCATAAGTTTCCTTGCCAAGAAGGGGACTTAAGAAGTTTTCCTTTTGATCTAGAAGGGAGGAAAATATACCTAGTTAGTTTTATATAGTAGTTTTCTTTCAATTTTATTTCCCTGATTTCCCTAAGTGTTGTTTGCACAAGTAGTGTTTTTAACCTTGCGTGTGTTTTCCTTTGTGTTTAGGGTAAAAGCTTCATGATTGATTCTTGGATCTATCAAGGCTATTGATAACCTTTCTTCAAATCTGCATTCTGACTCTTTGCCCAATGGACTTCAAGGCAACTGGTCTCTAAGCATAGTAGGCATGCTTCCCCTAGGAGTCACCAATTTGTTGACCATTTTGGTCTTGTAGGCCAAAATCAGTCCTCCCCCTTTTTCCCTTGCTATTTTGAGCCAATAAATTTTGATTTTGGACAAGTCTTGGAAGTTTCTACGAGCTTTACAGGTCTATTTCTATGGACTCTATAGGCAGAGACGAGTTCTCGACACTTAGGCACAAAATGGACCATTTCAGGTGCCCTCATGGAGGGTAGTTTGGGACTCAAGTGCCCTTGCGGAGGGCAGGGAACACTTTCAAAGAGGCCACAGAGAAAAGCCAAAAAGGTAAGTTTCCTTTAGAAATTTGTTTAAGGCAAAGGAAGTACCCTTCGGAAGGGTGGTTTCCAATTTTTTTGAAGGGCGCTTTTCAAAGGCAGTCGAGGAAGTAAAGGAAGAAATCCTTTAGAATTTTTCTCTGAAGGAATTCGGAAGGGCTATGAAAGACTAAGGCATAGAATGATTTCTTTCAGACTTTTTGTCTAAAGGAATTCCTTTAGACAAAAATTATGAAGAAATTTAGAAGAAAATAGCTGTGAGAGAAAAGCCTAAAAGAAAATCCTGAAGGTCAAGCAAAGTGGTCGAAGACAATTCTTGCAAACTTTTTGTCTGCAGGGAAAATGTCTGCGAGAAAATGTCTGTAGGAAATTAGCTAAAGAGAAAAGGCTGCCAAAGGACCCCAAAGGATAGGTTCCCTTATAGGGGACTCTCAGCTACCAAATGAAGGGCACTTCTCCAAAGCTGAAGGGTCACCTTCCCTTCAAGAGGGTCCAAAACAAGAAGCCGAAAGAAAGGAAAAGGCTAAAGAAATTCCAAGGGGTGACAGGCCTAAAGACGTCAAAATCAAGCACAGTGAACTAGCCATTAGAAGTTCAAATGTGGTGACAGGTGTGCAAACATCAAATTTAAGGCTCGTGAAATAGCCGTTGATTTTGAAAAGCTTAAAGAAGAGCCCAAGGAACTTAGCAACCCGCCAAGAAGATAGCCTCGAGTGTTGAAGGAGCCAGAAAGAGACAAAATCAGGAAGAGACAAAGTGCAAAAATAGACAAATAGTCTAGGTGGCAAAGAGAGGTGTCAACTCAAGGATTTATTCCTGAAGTTGGAACAGTGCTTGCCAAGTGGTCATCAAATGGTGCAAATAGTAAGCGGCGCACCTTTTTTTCTCCACTTTGCATTTGTAAGTAGACAAACCACGTGAGTATATAGAAGGATCAATTTTGTCTGTAGAAAAGAGGCACAACCCATGATTTCACATTAATATTTGAATGCCAAAGTCAAAACCAGCGATTACACAGCATGGTTCTAGCATGCCTCTTCTAGAAGAATGACATCAGCAACAATGACTTCCTCTTCTCGATGCTCTCAATGCACATGGGCCAACTTGTCAAAGGGCACCAAAAGTCTTTTACAAAAGGGGCACCTTTACTTCTCTTCTTTCTATATATTGTAAACTTCTCATTTTGAAAAGATCCATTTTTTCTTTGAGCCCATAAGGCAAAGCTCTGCCCAAAAATCTCTCGAGCTTGTAAGGCAGAACTCTACCAGATTCTAAATTGAATCAAGACTTCGCATTTTTACCTCCATTTGGACTTGCACTCACGCATATGTCTATGTTTTCTTTTTGTGTTAAGTCATTTTATTTTATGATTTTCATAGAATGATTCCAGCATGTCTAGTGCATTGTGAAGTTTCTTCTTCTGCAAGTCTACTAGAAGTGTCTACAGTAGGAATATAGGCGCATGTGAATACGCTGCCAAAGTGTGTCTTAGAACACCTTCGATAGTTCTTCCTCCCTGTATCTCTATGGACCCCTAACTCACTAATATAGAAGAGTTTCCCACATCAAATGAAGTGTATGACAGCTTCTTGGTGAAAAGTGTATGTTCGGGTTGAGTGGATCAAACTTTTTTGGTGTATCACCTTTTTAGTTTAGGTTTAGGTTCTATTTTTAGCATCCTTCTCCATTTTCATCCCCGCCTTTTTTCATTTATTTGTTAGCAGTAGAAAGTCTAGGACCTAAAAGATACATTAGAGGGAGCTATCCCTTATCTAGAGACTCTCCCCCTAGCTTTGTCGGTCCCACAGGCGAGAGGGGAGTTTCAATTGTTGCGTGTGGAAGGCAAGAGCTCAACCTCCTACCTAGGGTGCAATCTACTACATCAACAAGGGTGATGCACCAAATAATTTTGACTTACTCACACTCACACTCTGAACCATAAGAACACATACATACACTTTAACTGGCAAAAGGACCAGACTACAAGAAGCTTGACAGGGAGGCTTTAATGGAACACACAAAAAAATGACTTACCATAGGAATTGTAGGGAAAGCACACTATTTAGTAACCTCCTTCTACCTCTACGCTCTAGGTACAACTCTTCTTGTCACCTGTAAGAATAGAACCTTGTAGAAACTAGGTGTGTTGGTGTCAACCCTATGAAAGCATTTGGAAGCAATGACTGAACATAAGACTAACACTCAGACGCACTCAGAGATATCTAACCAAAATAGAGGTAAAACTACATTTTTTATTGATTCTAGGTAAAAATTGCTAGGGCTTCGCCTTACAATGTGAAAGATATCCTTCTCAAAATGAGAAGTCTACAATATATAGAGGAAGGAAAGAGGACTTTTGGCACCCTTTTTACAAGTGACCCATGTGCATTCTGATCATTGGGAAGAGGAAGCTGCTTAAACATCATATGAGAAGTTATGGGCCATGCCATTTGTCTAGAAATAAGACCACTCCTTCAAGGTGATTATGCAGCTTATTTGCTCATCAATGCAAAGTGAAGAAAATGGGTCACATCGTTTGCCGTTCACGCCTCTTGATGATTAATTCATAGACACTGTGTCACCCACTGGAGTAACTCCTTGAGTCGAAACCTTCCTTTGCCACTTGGACTATTTTATCCATTTATACACTTGGTTCTTTTGCCCCTTCCTAACTTTGTCTTTCTTCTGGCCTTACACCTTTGAATTCCTTCAGGTTCATTCTTAAGTCTGTGAAGATCAACAGCTACTTCATTGCCACAAATTTGACGTTCTTGGGTCCATTGTCCTTCTTAGCAATTTGTTTGTGTCTTTCTCGCTTGCCTTGGCTGCTTTCTACTGAATTTAATAAGTGACACATCATGTGTTCTACTGTGAAATGAGTAAGACACGCGACATCATCCACTTTACTTATAAAATCTTTAATCACCTTTTGAGAGTCCTACAAAAGATGACACATGGTGGCTTCCGCTGATATTTAGAAACAATACAGAAGCATTCAGGACTGATTCAGATTCATCACAGATGATGACACTTGGCAGCTTCCACTCTTTAAAGCTTAGTAGTTCATTCGGGGCCCACCACATCCTTTACTAAACAAAAGGGAGAGATCATGGATGTTGACGCTTGTCAGCTTCTATCGAGCTTTACAAGGAACCCGTGGCATGTTCTGTTGCTCTTAGAAAAAATATGTCAAAACCTCCTGCATTTGCCACTTGGTGCTCTCCACGAAACTCTGAGGGAAACTTGTTGGAAGGAGCTTAGGGGCTTAGATGCAGACACTTGTCATGCTCTGCTAGGTTTAGTAAGGGACACGTGGCACATTTTGCTACTTTTAGAAGCAAATTATCATGTGTCCCAACAGACAACACTTGGCAGCTTCCAATTTTGGGCTTTTTGGGTATAAAATTGACATTCACGGGCCCTTCACTGTTTGAAAACCAACGGCTAGTCCATTTCCCTAAAATTGATGGCTTTGGAGACGTCACTATCTTTGGCAAATCTTTCGGTTCTTTTCCTTTGTTTCAGCCTCTTGTTGCTTCCCTTTCCTTCGGGCTTCTTGTTTTGGACCCTCCCGAAGGGAAGGTGTCCCTTCAGCTTTGGAGAAGTGCCCCTTCTTTTGGAAGTTAAGAGTCCCTTGCAAGGGCACTTGTCCTTCGGGGTCCTTTAGTGGCCTTTTCTCTTCGGCTATATTCTCATAGACAAAATGTCCACAAGAATTGTTTTGACCATTTTGCTTTACCCTTCAGCATTTTTTGGGTTTTCTTCCTGCAAAATTTTCCTCAAATTTCTTCGAACATTTATTCTGAAGGAATTCCTTCAGACAAAAAGTCTGAAAGAAATTCATTTATGCTTTGCCTTTGCCTTAAGTTCTTTTTTGCAGGTTTTTTTTCATAGTCCTTCCAAATTTCCTCATAACTTTTGTCTGAAGGAATTCCTTGAAACAAAAGTTTGAAGGAATTATGTCCTTGTCTTTTCCTTCAACTGCCTTTAAAAGGTGCCCTTTAATAAATCTACTTTGGTACTGTCACTGACCAAGTGCCCTCCACAAGGGTACTTGTCCTTCGGGAGACTCTATTGAATCGTTCCTTTGAACCAAACTATTCAACTGACTATTGAGTTTTGATGATGAGCTTTGCCATTGCACTAAAGTGATGAACCAAACACTTAAACCAAAATGACTGAACCAGACTACTAAACCAAGCACTTGTCCATTTTGCACTTAAGTGTTGGGAACCCATTTATTTTCTATAGAGTCCATAGAAAACATGCCTATAGAGTCTGTAGAAAACATGCCTGCAGAGTCCGTGGAAATGCCTATGGAGCCCATAGGAATTTTTTGCAGAGTTCATAGAAATAGGCATGTACAGTCCATAAAAAATGGGCCTACAGAGTCCATAAAAATTCTAGACTTGTGTAAAATCAAAAAATGAACTGGCTCAGGACATCAGGGAAGGAAGGGGACCAATTTTGGCTTGCTAGACCAAAAATGGTCAACAAATTGGTGACTCCTAGGGGAAGCATGCCTGCTATGCTTAGAAACTAGTTGCCTTAAAGTCCATTGGGCACGGAGTCAGAATGTAACTTAAAAGATCATCAACAGACTTGATAGATTCAAGAATTAATCACGAAGATTTACCCCAAAAGGAAATGAAAACACACACAAAACTAAGAAAACTACTAACATGTGCAAAAGTAACTTAGGGAAAATAGGAAAAAATAAGAAAAATATATACACGATGGAATAAAGGCTCAATGATAATGATTAACATGTATCCCATTAAATGGGATATATAATTCTTCACCATCCAACCTGCAGAGTTAGAATGCATTATGGTGCTTGCACTGAGTGATGACATATGGGCCACTCCATAGGGCATCAAACTTTGCATGCTTTTTAGGTTTAGCTCGGTCTTCATCCCATTTCAAGATGATGTCTCCTTCAGAGAAACCTTTTGATGAAGATTTCTCATTGAAGTGTCTCTTTGTTTGTTGTTGGCAGCTGGTCATAGAAGCCATAGCCTGGTCTCTTGTCTCTTGGAGCTCCATTAGCTCGCATAGCCTAACCTCCATGATATTGCCTTCTTCTAATTGTAGCTGGCAAGCGAGGTCCAAGGCTAGCAACTCAAGTGAAATGGGAAGCCTACCTTCCCTTCCATATACGAGCATGTATGGTGAGTTATCAATTGCCCTCTTTGGGGTGACCCTATCTGCCCACAAGGCTATTTTCAACCTGGCATGCCAAGTCCTCTAATTCTCCTCCATTCTTCTCTTGATGATCCTGATCAAATTCTTATTTGTAGATTCAGCAAGCCCATTCCCCTGTGGGAAGTAGTTGGATGAAGTGCTAAGATAGATACCATATCTCAGTGCCCATTCACTTGTTTTAGTTCCCAAAAAAGCTAACACGTTATCTGAGATTATGGTTGCTAAAACCCTGAACCTTGCTACCAGGACTTCATAAAAATCTAGGACTGCACTTTCATT
Organism: Torreya grandis; assembly: GCA_037957365.1. NCBI lineage: Eukaryota > Viridiplantae > Streptophyta > Pinopsida > Cupressales > Taxaceae > Torreya > Torreya grandis. The sequence continues at coordinate 1,986,946 of JARHVA010002969.1, forward strand.
AGCTTCCTTCAGAGCAACAGCCTTTACCCATCTTGTGAAATAATCTATGGTGGTCAGGACCCACTTGTGTCTAGCACTGGAGGGAGGGTTAATCATCCCTATGAAGTCAAGGCCCCATTGCATGAATGGCTACTCTACCTGAATAGGTTGTAAAGGCATGGTAGCCAACCATTGTTTCCCATCAAAAAGTGTACACTTCTGGCACTTTTGTACCCAGGAATGGGTGTCCCTGAAAAGAGTAGGCTAGAAGTAACCAGCTCTCATTATTCTTGCTTTTGTAGCCCTAGGAGCAAAATGACTGCTAGCTGGCCCATCATGGAACTCAGACAACACCTTGTCAGCCTAACTTGAGTCTAAGCATCTTAAAAGGACTCTTGAGAGATCCCTTCTAAAAAACACTCCATCAATAAAGACATAAGGGAGACACTAGAGTTTGAAATATCTCCTCTTGGTCCTGTTAAGGCCCTATAGGCACTCACCAGTGAGAAGGAAATCCCTCACGTTTGATGTCCAATTCTTCATGATAACTAGTTTTTCTACTGTAACTGCATCATGAATTAGCAGACTATCCTCTTTTTATTTCTTAAAGTCTACAACAAGGTGCTCACATAGGCCTCTCCCTATTACCAATTTGGTGATCTTAATATCTACGTCATATTCCATCACTTTAGTGATCCACCCTACTCTCTTTTCATTCAGGTCTCAATTGATCAAGAAATCCTTGATGCCGAGATGTGGCACCATGAGGTGAATTCTACTATTGGACATCATATGTCTGAATTTCTTCAGACTCTGTATGACTGCCAAGACTTACTTCTCCACATATGTGTATCTGACCTCAAAACCCTCTAAGCCTTGGCTAAAAAATGCAATTGGTTGCTCAAGGTTATCACCATTTGCTTGGGTAAGCATGGCGGAGATTACCTCTTCATTTCCGAAAGTGTAGAGGTTAAAATCTTTAGTGAAGTTAGGGTTGATCAAAGTAGGAGCCCAGGCTATGGCTTGCTTGATTTCTTCAAAATTGTCCTTTCTTTATGCTATCCATGTGAACTCTTCACCCTTCCTCAACATAGAGGTCAATGGCTTGACCACCTCCACAAAGTTCAGGATAAATCTCTGAATGAAATTTATCTTGTTGAAGAAGCATTGCAGGCCTTTCTTGTGCTTAGGCAAGGACAGTTCCAGTATGGAGTGGACTCTCTCTAGATCAATAGTTAAGCCTTCCTTGGAAAAAATGTGGCTAAGGAGTTTCCCCTCATGGACAGTGAACACACATTTCTGAGGGTTGAGAGAGATACCAAACTCTCTACACCTTTCAAAGATTTATCTGAGGTGTTTCATGTGTTGGCTCGCTTCCTTGGAGAAAGCTATCACATCATCAAGATATACCGGCAAACTATTATTTATCAGGCCTCAAAAGGCCATGTCCATGGCTCGTTGGAAAGTGGCACCAGCATTAAATAGTCTGAATGGCATTTTTCTGTAAGCAAACTTCCCTCATTTGGTAGTGAAGGTTGTCTTGTGTTGGTCGTAGTCTTGCACCAAAATTTGATTACATCCTGAATACCCATCTAGGAGGGAGAAATGCTCACTGCCTGTCACCATTTGAAGGATCTACTCCATGCTTGGGAGAGGATAATGGTCTTTAAAAGAGACTCTGTTGAGGTCTTTGAAATCAACGCACAATATGATCTCCCCATTCCTTTTTTAGATAGGAACAAGATTGGCCAGCTAAGAAGAGTGTTTGATTGGAAATATTATCCTAAACTCAATCAACTTGGTGAGTTCCTTCCACATGAGAGGCTCAATCATTTAGTTGACAAGCCTCTACTTCTGCTTGATTGGCCTAGCACCTTCTATTATCTCAATGGTATGCTAGGCTAGACCTAGGTTAAAACCCTTCAAATCACTATACTCCCAAGTGAAGAATCAAAAAATTCTTGGCACAACAAGATGAAGCCCTACCTTTCATGGTCTGTGCACATTTTCCCAAGTGCAAGTAGGTTATCCTCAAATATTTCAACCTTTTCATGGTGCTCCTCCTTCGTTGCAATGCATGCCTTGTCACTTTTCAACTGGTCATCTCCATTAAAGATACTTTCTAGAGTGACCAAACCTTTGAGGAGCTTATTGTTCTTCAATTGAACTATTTGGCTACCATATTGCTGTTGTAGCTTTGCCTAGTTTTTAGCAGTGAATTCAACATCTTCTTGCAAGAAGAGCATTATTTTTTGGTCGCTGTCAAAGACCTACCTATTGGTGATGTTAGGTACAAAAGGCTAGATTACTACCTTCAAGTGGCATGAGCTGTGGTCTTGACCTATTTCCCTAGGGACATCAAATTGGGCACCAACTACTGCCAGCCTATCTGCTTGCTTGTTCTACTCTCTAGGAATGGAGGTAATATTGAAAGCAAAAAAAATTTCCACTAAGTCCCATACCTTATGTTTGTAAGACTTCAGTAAAAAATTCTTTGTCAAATTTTAGCCTCTTACTTGATTGACAATCAGCTCACTACCACCAAAAACTTGTAGCTCTTTGATTCCTCTTTTCCTCACCCACTCCAAACCATGGATGAGGGATTCATACTCTACAACATTGCATGTGTAAGAAAATTGGAACCGAAAAGCTGAAAAGTATTTTTCCTTTGCGGGAGAAACTAGCACTGCTCTACCACTGGCTTCTAACTTACTTCTTGAACCCTCGAAGAATAGCTGCCATAGACCTGAGCTTTCCTGGCTTGCTTTCATCAAATTTGGTACAAAATTACCCTCTTCATGCATGCAATAAATTCCAAGGCCTACCTACTCTATGGATTTGTAAGGATCACGCTCGAAGTTGTCACTTCCCCATTCATCTAAGAGCAAGTCTGCAACTCCTTCAAGGGTAGAGGATGGAGATTGGTCTACTTAGAACTCTTCTTTGTTAATAATGGCATAACTAACATTTGCTACCTTGATTGAGTATGGTTCCAGATGATCTCTGTGGAGTGGTTTAGATTCAATCTTAACTTTAGTCCCATACTTGGTTCTAAAAACTAGATAAGACCAGTTCACTGCTAAGTAGCCACCTATCTTGGATGTGAAATCCCTAGATAAGTAGATGGCAAAGTAAGGAGGGACATCTGCCACTACCATATCATGAGGAACTAAGAAGGTCGAACAAGCATGTAGAGTCAAGCTCAAACCTTTCACTACCCTAATTGTCTTTGTTGGTGTTCCATCCAGTTGTAGGACTCCCTTAGTCATTTCTTAGTATTTCGACCCCAGCTTGTTAGCTATGCATTTGGGCATTACCGAGGTGTTTGCTCCATTGTCAATGATGTAATTATGCACCAAGAAATCTCCTATGACCAAAGACAAATAAAAAGGGGGAACCTTTTCTTCTTTCCTGACTTGGCCTGAGGTGGAAGGCTATCCATTCATCATTAGAACATTATCAGCTCTTGTTGGGATAGCTTATTTATTCAGCTCATGCAATTCCTTTTGCAGCATGTCCTTTTGCCCTGGTATTGACAATGAATCCCACAAGGAGATGTTCATGTGCATCTTCTTCATCTAGTCAACCACATTGACACGAGGGTTACCTTCCTTCAAATTTTCTTTGGGATTATTTACACCCTGAGGTGTAGGCCGAAGAGTTGAAGATACAATCGGTGGTTTGAAGTTTGGGACCTTTTAATTTATATGTGATGAAGAAGGTATTACTGATGTTTGGGTAGTAGCCTAAGCTTCTTCCATTTCTCTCCTTTTGAATCTTGTGTTGGCTACAACACGTCACCCTGATTGTTTGTAGTACCCATGTAATTGACTAAATAAAACTCACCTTCCAGGTGATTCATGAGAGTAGAATCAGGTGAGTCTGACTACTGCTCGTGTCGAGTTGCATTAAAGCCTTAAAACCTTGGAATTGGATGGCTGCTTGATTGTCTTCTACATTTGGGTAATGACCCATCATTTCATTTGTATAAACAACCTACTCTTTACCATATCCCATGGTTGAGCAACTTGGCCATTCTTGCACCAGATTATTTTGAGTGGGCACCATAGCCTTGGATGATGAAGGGGCACCTAGATTGAAGCCTTGAAAAGGTCTAGTCTATGCAAAACTGACCCTTCCCTTGGTTGTAATTTTAGAAAGGGGGTCTATTTGTTTGACCATACTATTGATATCCTTGGTTTGGTTAGTGTTTTGAGCTTGCTACCTTTTAAAAGCCACTAGTTCATTTGTCACATTTTGCAATAGACTTTTGACTTCATGGAGCTCATTTGAAGAAGTAGCAGCTGGCTTTTTTGTGCTAGGCAGGAGAGCTAAGGCAAGAGCTCAGCCTCCTATCAAGGGTGCAATCCACTACATCAACATGAACGATAACTCCCATTGATAGCATAACTGAGGGAGTGAAATATCTCTTGAGGGGTTGCATTTTGGAGGTGATATTTTAGTCATCTCAGTTGGAGCGAAATTTGTGGCCATTTTCCAATTTTGGAGAAATCAATTTGGTGAATTTGTGGAGGTTGCATAGCTATCTTTTTGTGTTGGTTTCTATATATCTTGGCATTAATTTTCCTTGGTTAAGAGAGTAGATTACATTGTAGAAAAATCTGATATAAAAATTAGATATTTACAGTCAAGGAAGGACACCATTAGGAGGAATGTTTTTCTTGTGGAGGTTCCAATTTGCATCGATTCTTTGCTTGGCTTGGAGCACCCACTTCCTTGGAGCATGGAGATGATATTAGATGCTTGAGACAACGCATATTCATTGCATATTATTTTAAATTTGAGATCAGACCAGAATAGGGGCAGCTGGCTTGGAAAATTTGATTTGGCTTGGGAGATCATCCTTTCACATGGAAGTTGCTTGCTCCTTCATCTATTCTCAAGGGTGCCTCAATCCAACTAAGTTTCATTTCATACAATTCATCCTTTAGTATATTTTATATTTGCAGCTGTAGGTGTGCATCTTTCATACCAGCATACCATATAATTGTAATTCTTGTTTATGCCAATATTATTGGCTAGTCTAGTGGAGCATTGTATCAAATCATCAATACAAATAAGAATCACAAGTTTCTGGTCATTTATAGTTATCTTTTGAGCATTTGAATTGAGATAGTATGTTGCATTCCAACTGTTCGACTAAATGTCCATTGGCTATAGGTGATTAGTTTGTTTTGTGAATTCATCTAATTACATAGAAAAGTACAAAAAAAGAAGTCATTCTTGCCATCTAGAACTTAACATTGTCATTCTTGCATTGTTCTATAAACACTTGAAGCTTTAATCCATCATCATTCAAAAAAATCATGAAACTGTGACAAAAACTAGCAAGAAGCACTTTGCATACAAAGTGTTTGAAAAAATTACAAGGCAGCAAATTGAGACAATTAAGGGCAGATTGGGCAAGGATTGTTATAGTGGGAAAATGAACTATTGTAGTAAACCAATTCATAGGCAATGAGAAGTATTACCCAAACTTGAACAATGTGGAATGGCATCCAAGCAACTTGGAACAAGCAGCACCCAGTAAACTAATTAACAAACAACAGCTAACGATGTTATTCTTACTCTCAAGTGGTGAACTAGTGAAGTTTGTAAAGTTATACCGATCAAATTTAGGATCAGAATTAGGGCCCAATTGTTCACAATACTAGTCACAATATCCTTGAACAAACTATCAAATATTAAGTCCCAATTGAGAATCTCAGACAAACATTTGTTGTGTTCCAACAACTCAAATTCATCATAATCCCAACATGAATCTCAAACCATAGATGAGGGATGTTGCTGGAAACTCCAATCTCTTCTTCCAATTGGCATGTAGGCGGCTCAATCAAATTAGGATAAATCACATCAGCATGTGCATTTGTAAATTTGGGCTAAGATTCAAATGTCTTGGAATGTTCAAATAGTGAATTGTCATATAGTTGAAAAGAGTCCACTCCACCATTGCTTTCAATTCTATTAGACTCAGGATCTCAATTAACCTCACAAGTGAAACCATAGTGCTACTTTGAATCATCAGAATCATCTAATGCTTCTACTGGCTCAAGCTCAAATAATGGATTGCTATATGTTGGAATAATTGTCATTGATGTCAAAGGAATTGTAACAGATATAAATGAAAATGTCAAATAGAATTGTTGTTGGAAGTGAACAGAAGTGTCAAATAGAATTATTGCCAAAAGTGAACGAAATTGTTGCCAGAAGTGAATGGAAATGTCGATAGAATTGTTAATGGAATTGTCGATGGAAATGTCAATGGTTACATCTTTTGGTGAAGAGGTGCCTCTTGGATGGGATGCCTCCTTTGTGAAATTTTTTTTAAGGCTATATAAGGGAGAAGAAATGTGGAAGTATTACAAGCATTATATTTGATTGAAGATCATATAAGTGTGAGAGAGAAGGAAGAGAGGAAGAACATAATTGTGTTTATGCATATCATTTGAGCAAAGAAGAAAAGAAAGCAAAGTGTTATTTGAAAGATAATTTATTTTGTGTGGGGATTGGTGTCTCTAGGAAGTTGGAGCCTCAAATTTGCCGAGTTGGTGCTTGGTGTTGGGGATCGGTGTCTCCAGTGCATTGGTGCCTACAAACACTTTATATCAATTTATATTTTTGATTGGATTTGGATGGTAGATCCAAGCAGTTCATCATTTGTGATTTTTTCCTGAAAAGGTTTTCCATATAAATCTAGTGTCACTATGTTATCTCTTTTTATGAATGCTTTATGTGTGGATTTCAGTTTTAAAGTAAGAGTTTATATAATACTAATTCAGCCCCCCTCTCAGTATTAGTGTTGCTTATTAATTGGTTTCAGAGTGGGTTGCTTTAGGAACAGTCTAATCGATGGAAGGTAGATCTAGGCAACACACATGGCTAGTCATTGAGTACCAGAGGGTTTCTCCACAACAAAGGCTCCACTATTCGATGGAACAAATTATTCTTTCTAGAGCATACAAATGAAAACCTTTCTAATGGCTCTAGGGTTTGATATTTAGCAATTGGTAGTAATAGGATATACAAATCCTCAGACCCCACCGACAGATCAAACTAGAAAAAGGGCTAGTGAAAATAATGCCAAAACTTTAAATGCAATATTATGTGGCTTGTTTGAATCTAAGTTTGTCAAAGTTATGCATTTCAACACGACAAAGGAGACATGGGACAAATTGTAGAATATTTATCAGGGGGACACCAAAGTGAAGCAGACTAAGCTCCAAACCCACAAAAGGTAGTTTGAGAATCTAAAAATGAAAGAAGAAAATGTTGCATCTTATATTCTTTGTGTGGATGAAATTATGGATACCATCAGAGGACTTGGTGGAAAAATAGAAGAGCCAATAATAATACAAAAGGTACTAAGATCTCTTCCCTTGCTATTTGATCCTAAGGTTTTGGCAATTGAGGAAATAAAAGATCTAAACACGTTAAAGATGGATGAGTTGCATGGAATCCTCACAACACATGAAATGAGGATAGAAACAAAAAAATTGTCAAAGTGCAAAGCAACCTTCAAAGCTTCAAAGAAAGTCAAAAATGCAAAACCAGAGTCAAGTTGTGAATTAGAAGAGGAAGCTCTTTTTGTGAGAAATATTAAAAATGGATTTGGCAAGTATTAAGGCAAGCTTCCTTTCAAATGTTTCAATTGTGGTGAGATAGGGCATTTCGTTGCTAAGTGTCCTCATGCAAAAGATGATAATAGTGATGAAGAAGAACATGCTAAGGTAGGAAAGAGCAAACATTCATACAATAAGAACTATAATCCAAGTAAATATTAAAAAAAGAAAAACTCTTATAGATATAAGAAAAGCCTCTACACCAAGGAGAGTAGCTCAGAAGAAGAGAGTAATGAGAGTACTTCAGGGAGTGATAAAGAAGAAACTCTTTTCATGGCAATAGAAACAAATAATGATGAAGACCAAATGTTTCTAGAAGAGGAACAAAATCTTGAGTATGAAGAAGTGGATCTAGAAGAACTTATCTGTGCCTTGAATGAAATAAAGAGGCTTACAAAAAAGAATTTGAGAAAAAATTACATCTTCATAAATATGAAGAAGATGGAAATTTAAAAATGAACATATCTCAAATATTTGAAGAGTCGAAAAAGATCATTACCAGTCTAAAAAATCAATTAGAAGAGGTGAAAAGAATTGAGGTAATAAGAGATCAGCTAAAATCAAAAGAGGAAAATTTTGCTAATCTTGAATCTAAAATTATTGATTTAAGAAAGGAATTGGAGAAGTCTAGTATTAAATGTTGAAATTTTTGCCCCCATAGGGAAAAAATTGTCACCCCTACACTTCAGAACTTTGCTATGGTGCCAAGTTTCTCTTGTGAATTAGTTTTGGGGTCCTCAAATGAGCATTTATAGCCACCCAAGTGGCCATCTATAGCCAGGTGAAGTTTAGTCATGCAGAGGTTTCCAAGGAGCTTGCTTGATTACAACCAAATGTGAAAATACAACCAAGATATTCAAGTTGTAAGTTTATTTTTTTTGTCTTCCCAAGGAATTTTTTGGGTAAAAGAGGTAAACTATTTCTTCAAACATTTTTTTTGAGAGAAAGAGCTCTCAAAGGACTGACAAAAAGTCTAAAAAAATGACTAAGTGGCAGTCATTCAAGGCTTTTTTCTTCGGGTTTTTTATCCAAAAGAAAAGAGGAAGAGCATAGTTGAGAAGACAAGAAAAAAGTCCAAAGGAATAAGGATGGTTACAAGAAACTCAGGTGACTTACAAAAATCTTGGGTGACTTACAAAAAGCTTGAGTGCCTTAAAAAAAGCTCGGGTGACTTACAAAAAGCTCGGCTGACCTACAAAAAGCCCAGGTGCCCTTCAATCATCTAAAAAGACATTTTTAAAGGACACTTACCCTTACAAAGGGCACTTGGTTAGTGAAGTGGACCATTGCAATTTTCCCAAAGGGCACTCCTGGAAGACGGAAGCCCTTGCGAAGGACATCTGGATGTCGCATAGGGACATTTACAATTTTTTTGAAGGGTATGTGCCTTTGCGGGGGACACTTCAAGCATGAAACAGACCTTGGAAAAACTTTGAAGGACCCTTTCACAAGTTTCAAAGGACACCTGCCCTTGTGAAGGGCACTTGGTCGGTGGTAGGACCTGTTGACACAATGGATGCACCCTGGGCAGGACGCCGAGATTTTGCCTTCCACACGTCAAAATGGAAACTTGCCTCTTGCTTTTGGGGACAATAAAATTGGGGGGAGAGTCTCTAGATAAGGGCTAGCTCCCTTTGATGCATTTGAGTTATTCCAATAAGTGCTAATATATATATATATATATATATATATATATATATAATGGGGGGATGAAAAGGGAGAAGGATTACAGGAAAACAAAACCTACTCTAAAAGGGTGATGCACCAAATGATTTGACCTACTCACACTTGCACTTCAAACCATACAAACACATACATACACTTTAACTGGTAAAAGGACTAGGATGAAGGTAACCTAACAAGGAGGCTTTAATGGAACACACAAGAAAAGGGACTCACCATAGGTGCTATAGAAGAAGCACACTGTCTAGTAACCTCCTTCTGTCTCTACACTCCAGGTACAACTCTTCTTGTCACCTACAAGAATGGTGCCTTATAGATACCAGATGCATTGGTGTCAACCTTGTGAAAGCATTAGAAAGCAATGACTAAACACAAGACTAACACTTAGACACACTCAGAGATATCTAACCAGAATAGAGGTAAAAATGTATTTTATTGATTCTAGATGAAAATTGCCAAGGCTTCGCCTTACAATGTGAAAGATCCCCTTCTCCAAATGAGAAGTCTATAATATATATAAAAAGAGGAGAAGAGAACTTGGCACTTCTTTTGAAAAGACTTTGGTTCTCTTGACAAGCTAGTCCATGTGCGTTCTGAGCCTTGGGAAGAGGAAGCCGTTTGATTATCGGCTTCAACTTTGACTTCAGTGTTCCAACATTAATGCAAAAGCATGGGCTGCACCTCTTTTTTGCAAATAGACTACTCCCTTCAAGGCATTTACGTGGCTTGTCTACTCATCAATGTGAAATGAAAAAAATAGGCCACACTATTTATTGTTTGTGCTATTTGATGACCACTTGGCAAGCACTGTTCTAACTACAAGAATAAATCCCTGAGTTGACACCTCTTCCTTGCCACCTGGATTGTTTGTCTGCTTCTACACTTTGTTTCTTCCTCATTTTCTCCCTTTCTGGCTTTGTCACTTTCTGGCTCCTTCAGCCCTCGAGGCTATCTTTTGGTGGGTTGCTAAGTTCCTTGGGCTGCTCTTTAAGCTTTTCAAAATCAATAGTTATTTCACGAGCCTTGAATTTGATGTCTGTGCACCTGTCACTACATTTTAATTTCCAACAGCTAGTTCACTGTGGTTGACTTTGACATCTTCGGGCCTGTCACCCCTTGGACTTCTTTCAGCCTTTCCTTTCTTTCGGCCCTTTATGCTACTTGCTTCCTTTCCTTCGAATTTCTCGTTTTGCTTCCTCCTGCGGGAAGGTGATCCTTCAGCTTTGGGGAAGTGTCCTTTAATTTGGCAGCTGAGAGTCCCCCGTAAGGGCACCTGCACTTCGGGGTCCTTCAGAGCTTTCTCGTGGACTTTTTCTATGGAAATTTTCTCATGGACAAAAAGTCTGCAAGAATTGTTTTGGTTTCTTTGTCTTTGGCCTTCATAAATTCTTTCAAACTTTTCTCCCGCAACTTCCTCGAATTTCTTCAGACTTTTTATCTGAAGGAATTCCTTCAGACAAAAATTCCAAAAGAATCCATTTCTTTCCTTAGTCTTTTTTCGCTTTTCTTTTTTGGGCTTTTTGTTTGTGGCCCTTCTGAAATCCTTCAGACTTTTTATTTGAAGGAATTCCTTTGGACAAAATTCTAAAGGATTTCCCCTTTGCTTCTTCGACTGCCTTCAAAAGTGCCCTTCGGGAAAAATGGAAACGACCCTTTCGAAGGGCATTTCCCTTGTCTTAGACAAATTTCTAAAAGAACTTACCTCTTTGGCCTCTCTTCTACTGCCTTTTTTGGAAATCTTCCCTGCCCTCTGTAAGGGCTCTTGAGTCCTGAACTGCCCTCCACAAGGACACTTGAAATGATCCATTTTGTGCCTAAGTGTCAAACTTGCCTCTTACTGCAGAGTCTATAGAAAACTTCACTATAGAGTTCGTAGAAATCCATGCCTGCAGATTCTGTAGAAATCTCTTTACAGAGTCCATAGAAAACCTGCAAAGTCCGTAGAAATCAAAACCTGTAGAGTCCATAAAAAACCTGCAAAGTCCATATAAATTTCTAGATTTATGTAAAATCAAAAAATGTACTGGCTTAGAATAGTAGGGAAAGAAGGAGACCGATTTTTTTGGCCTGTTGAACCAAAAATGGTTAACAAATTGGTGACTCCCAGGGGAAACATGCCTACTATGCTTAGAGACCAGTTGCTTTAAATTCCATTGGGCACGGAGTCAGAATGCAACTTTGAAGAAAGGCCAACAATAGCCTTGAGAGATCAAAAAATCAAACATGAATATTTTTACCCCAGACACAAGGGAAAACACACACAAGACTAAAAACACTACTTGTGCAAACAACACTTAGGGAAAACAGGGGAAAAGTAAGGGAAAGAAAAACTGGAAGCAAACTACTATATACAGCTAACTAGGTATATTTGCCTCCCTCCTAGATCAAAGGGAAATTATCTTAAGTCTCCTTCATGGCAAGGAAACTTATGGTGCTAGACAAGTGGCTAAATGGAAAGGAGATTTGGTGACCTGCTCCTCTTGCCTGCCACCTTGATTAGCTCATATTTAAATGAATCAGGGGCAAACATGCTTCCAATATATATGTATTCTTCTTGTTCTTGGAAGCTTGCCTCCTGTTGATTCTTCATGCTAGTGTATCCTATCAAGAAATCAATCACTGCAACCTCATCACCATAAGCCCTTTGATATGCATCATTGATTGGCTTGTCCCCTTCTGCCTCATGCTTGGGTTTCATGGCATGATCATCCTCTTTGATGACTTCAAAAAAAATATCTTCAGATTCACCAACCTCTTGAAAGGATAAATCTAAAAGCTTGCAGCCCCTTTGCATACTTATTTGAGTCCCAATGTTGCCTTCTCCACTCTTATCTAGCTCATAGCCTCCTTGAAGAATAGTGTAACCTGTCCCCAATGACTTCAAACAAATCATTCAAAACATGATCAAGAAAGTGTCCATGCTCCTCCATGATGTCTTGCAAAGTGAGAAAAGGGGCAGAGATCACTTCTTCCTCATTATAGATAGAGGCAAAATCTTGTGACTTGTCTTCTTGTTCATCAAAGAGGGTACCTATGGTGATCTCCTCTTCATCTGCACTCAGGAAGTCTCCTTGATCAGTCATAAACTAAGCATACTCCTCTTCACTTGTTTCCTTCAGGATGGATTCCTCAACACAAGAGAAACATTCTTCATTCATTAGGCAAGGAAGTGGAACACAAGGATTATCAAAATCAGGTTGGGAATGGGAAGCAGGGGATCCTTTTAAAAACTTATGAGAAAACGAGGGCAGACCTTGGGCCAAAATCACTTGATTTTTGTCTTTACACTTTACCAACACTTCATCAATATTAAAATTAGCTTGAGAATTGGTAGAAGGGGTATCTTTTGGCATAGGCTCCTCTACAAGGGCTGAAAGTTCCATCTCTCTTTCACTAAGCAGTCTCACCTTAGCCTCTAATTCCTCAATTTGCTTAGCTAGATTATCCTAAAAGAGTCTTTCTTAGAGCTCATAGGAATCATCATAGAGATGGGGAGTGCATGAAGGTTGCCATGAAATACAAGAAGCTTCCTGAGAAAGGGTGGGAGGGACTTGAAAAGGACTAACCTCATTTTGTACCTCACACTCTTGGACAATGTCTTTCTCCTCCTTATTCCATGACTCAGTCACTTTATTCCATCTCATGATATTAGGACTGGGCATCTCCTTTTGGGGTGATGGGGCCACAATGTGAGAGGGTAGTGATGGTTTGGATTCCACTTCCCTTGCTTCCAAAATAGACTATTGCATTTTAGGATTTGCCAATTCAATCTGTTTATCAAGATTAGCCTTAAACACAAGATTTACTATTTCAAAACTCTCCTCAACATGATTGGGGAAAGGACTTTGACGAGTTTGACTTGGCTCATAAGTAGGGGTTGTGTATGACTGATATGAAACTTGGGGCAGTGGGTATGCAGGTTGATAGACTTGGTAAGGCTGCCTCTCATGAATACTCAGCCTCCCTTCCAAAGATGCAATCAAACCACTTACATCCAACATCTCACTTGTAAGCCTTTGCCAATTAACTCTTTCAATAGGAGTCCATTCACTCTTAACTAGATCCAGTGCATTTCTCACTTGATGGATGACATGATCAGGGATTTCTTGGCCACATCCCCTTCTGGTGTCAAGCTCTACTACATACTTTTCGTATCCCAGTAGTGCTCATTTGAAGGTGGAAATGGGTTGATTGGCAAAGATATTAGATTGAGTAGGAGAAGTGACACATTGAGAAGACTGGGCATAAGGCTGATATAGCTCATGACAGGGCTGAGACTGGTCATATTAGACCTGATAAGGATCAACACGAGGCTGGTAAGGATCATAGCCAGGCTGGTCAAGGAAAACAGGGTCCATGGTTCTGAATGATGGAATTATACATACCAAAATACTATTTCTTGATGGCACTAGAATTGCTTAACCAATTGATTTAACTCGGCATCGCAAGAATGCTAAAAATGGTTGATTTTGTTGTAATAGGACCAACATCAATCTTGAGACTTTACTAAGTGTAAAAATTGAGTCCCATCGGGTGTGCCAAAAATTGTTGACGCAGTGGATTGCACCTTGGGTAGGACACCGAGCTCCTGCCTTTGACACGTCAAAATAGAAACTCCCCTCTTGCTTGTGGGGACAGAAAAATTTGAGGGAGAGTCTCTAGATAAGGGCTATCTCCCTTTGATGCATCTGAGTTATTCCAATAAGTGCTAATACATACATACACACACACACACACACACACACACACACACACACACACATATAATGGGGGGATGAAAAGGGAGAAGGATTACAAGAAAACAAAACCTACTCTAAAAGGGTGATGGACCAAATGATTTGACCTACTCACACTCACACTCTAAACCATACAAACACATACGTACACTTTAACTGGTAAAAGGACCAGGCTGCAAGTAGCCTAACAGGGAGGCTTTAATGGAACACACAGGAAAAGGGACTCACCATAGGTGTTGTAGAAGAAGCACACTATCTAGTAACCTCCTTACTATCTCTACACTCCAAGTATAGCTCTTCTTGTCACCTACAAAAATGGTGCCTTATAGATACCAGATGTGTTGGTGTCAACCCTATGAAAGCATTAGAAAGCAATGACTAAACACAAGACTAATACTCAAACACACTCAAAGATATCTAACCAGAATAGAGGTAAAAATGCATTTTATTGATTCCAAGTGAAAATTGCCAGGGCTTCACCTTACAATGTGAAATATCCCCTTCTCCAAATGAGAAGTCTACAATATATATAGAAAAGAGAAGAGAACTTGGCGCTTCTTTTGAAAATACTTTGGCACTCTTGACAAGTTGGTCCATGTGCATTCTAAGCCTTGGGAAGAGGAAGCCATTTGATTGTTGACCCCAGCTTTGACTTTGGCATTCCAACATTAATGTGAAAGCATGGGCCGTGCCTCTTTTCTGCACACAGACTACTCCCTTCAAGGCATTTATGTGGCTTGTCTGCTCATCAATGCAAAATGAAAAAATAAGCCGCATCATTTACTGTTCATGCCATTTGATGACCACTTGGAAAGCATTGTTCCAGCTACAAGAATAAATCCCTAAGTTGACACCTCTTCCTTGCCACCTAGACTATTTGTCTACTTTTACACTTTGTTTCTTCCTCATTTTGTCCCTTTCTGGCCTTGTCACTTTCTAGCTATGTCACTTTCTGGCTCCTTTGACCCTCGGGACTATCTTTTGGCAGGTCGCTAAGTTCCTTGGGCTGATCTTTAAGCTTTTCAAAATTAATGGATATTTCATGAGCCTTGAATTTGACATCCGCTCACCTGTCACTGCGTTTGAATTTCCAATAGCTAATTTGCCATGGTTGACTTTGACATCTTTGGGCCTGTCATCCCTTGGACTTCTTTCGGCCTTTCCTTTCTTTTGGCCCTTTCTACTACTTGCTTCCTTTCCTTCAGATTTCTTGTTTTGCATCCTCCTGAAGGGAAGGTGACCCTTCAACTTTGGGGAAGTGTCCTTTAATTTGGTAGCTGAGAGTCCCTTGCAAGGGCACCTACCCTTCAGGTTCTTTTGAAGCTTTCTCGTAGACTTTTTCCCACACACAAAAAGTCTGCAAGAATTGTTTCAACTGCTTTGTCTTTGGCCTTCGAAAATTCTTTCGGGCTTTTCTCCTGCAGCTTCCCCAAATTTCTTTGGACTTTTTGTCTAAAGGAATTCCTTTAGACAAAACGTCTAAAAGAATCCATTTCTTGCCTTAGTCCTTTTTTGCTTTTCTTTTTTGGGCTTTTTGTTTGTGGCCCTTTCAAAATCCTTCAGAGTTTTTATCTGAAGGATTTTCCCTTTGCTTCTTCGGCTACCTTCAAAAGTGCCCTTCAGGAAAAATGGAAACGACCCTTCCGAAGGGCATTTCCCTTGTCTTAAATAAATTTTTGAAAGAACTTACCTCTTCGCCCTCTCTTCTGTTGCCTTTTTTGGAATTCTTCCCAACCCTCTGTAAGGGCTCTAAATCCCAAACTGCCCTCTGCAAGGACACTTGAAATGATCCATTTTGTGCCTAAGTGTCGAACTTGCCTCTTACTGTGGAGTCCGTAGAAAACTTCACTGCTGAGTCTATAGAAATCCATGCCTACAAAGTCCATAAAAATGGAGCTACAGAGTCCGTAGAAATCTCTTTACAGAGTCTATAGAAAACTTGCAGAGTCTATAGAAATCAAAACCTGTAGAGTCCATAGAAAACCTACAGAGTCCATAGAAATTTCTAGATTTGTGCAAAATCAAAAAATGTACTGGCTCAGAACAACAGGGAAAGAAGGGGACCAATTTTTTTGGCCTGTTGGACCAAAAATGGTCAATAGGACCCTTCAAAAGTTCTAAAGTGCACAGAGGAGATACAAAAGCCCTTGTGGAGGGCATAGACATAAACAAAGGACCCTTCAAAAGCTCTCAAAGGGCATGAAAAGATAGCCAAAGGAGATAAATTTATTTGGACTTTTTGTCTGAAGTAATTCCTTTAGACAAAAAGTCTAAATAAATTTGGGAGAATAAATAGAATCCTACCAAAAATAGACAAGACACAGGCAGGGCAAAATAAGAGAAAATACATGCAAGCAAAGACTATTTTTTGGCTGATTGGTCAAATCTTGAGTTGACTCATTATTAAAGTCATGCTTCTCTATAGTTTGAATAGTCAACCACATGCATCCAAATGTTCCAGCCAGTTCAAGCTTGACTTCTAAATTTGGGCATTCCTTCCATGTTGTAAGGCTCTCAATGATCTGGCAGTCCAAGTAGAGTTGACTGGACACATTTGTTACACATTTTATTTGTCCTTCATGCAAACATGAGCAGCTCAAGGGGAATCTATTTTGGAAACTTGGCATAATCTTCCATGTAAAGAGAGGTGGACATTTTAACAGACCCACCAACCATTCTCAAACACCAAAGAGATAGTGAAGTTTCTAATTTTAGACATGGCTTAGCTGAGCATGCACAAGCAAAGTCAAACGTATGAATTCACCATCTAATTCTAGCACCAAGGAGATTTCACGCAAAGAGGAAGAAGACAAAATAGACTTTTTGTAAAGACTAAGTTGGTTTGAGTTACTCCCTCTCTATTTTCCAATGCTAATCTCTTGCCTTTTTATAATTTTCTATATTAATGGCTTTTCAGCCTTATAAAATCCATCCCTCTCTTGGTAAGACTAGACTCTGCCATTGGTGAGTTGTGTAACCTCTTCAATCAATAGAAGGATTGTACTTTCAGATTTCAAGTGCTGGAATAGTGTACATTCATTCAACAATTTGCATATGTGGTAGATTTCTCTCCCTTCTCAAATTCTGATCCGTACCTAGTTGCTAGCTCATCATATTATGCATGTCATGTTCAGTGTTCTATATGTCTTTTGTTGAAGCTATAAGTGGATGTTAGGTGGCTGCAAAGTTTCTTATATCAGACCTCTCTCCATCATTTTCCCTCACATTTTGGTCTTTGGATCGAACCTTCTCATGAAATATTTATGCATAGTGATAAATTGAAATCAAAGGTCTTCTTTTTCCCTTGTTTGATTTAGTGTTCAAGGTTCCAAGTAGAGTGGATCAACATTTTGGTTTATCACCATCATTAGGTAGGATTTCCCTTTCAAGTTTCTTTCTCCCTTTTCCATGGAAGATTCACAACATAGAGTAGAGGTCCATTGATACATCTTATAGGAACCGGCCTTCTCTGGAGGTTTTTCTCACCATTGAGGCACCCACCCTCATGAGAAGATCCCATTGTTCCAACTGAACAGAGGATTGGCCATTTCATCATGTCTTCAATTCAAGGTGCAACTCCAAGTTGACAACATTAAACTGAGAAATAGCTTTAATTTGAAAAGAGCACCGAGATCTTGGATAACATTCTTAATAACCAAAAGAAAGCATTCATCAAGACCAATATTGGCTATGAGGAGAAACAAAATATCACCAAAGATAATTCAAAATATGTTGTTGAATCATCAAAGAAGAAATATAAGATTCCTCAAAAGAACAACATTCCTCAAAAGGATGACAAAGATGAGAACAAGTGGCATGAGGTTCCCACAAGAAACTTCAGAAGATCTTTCTATCCAAGGCAGTCTTACATGATCAGGTATCAAAACTCCTTTTATGGCTATTATTTTTATTGCAACAATTTTGGTCATAAGGCAATAGATTGTGAGATTCAAGGAAAAGAATAATGGTTGGAATAAAAGTGCTTGTGGTTATTCAAATCATAACTCATTTGCTGCACTATCAGATTAAAATGAATACGATATTGTGTGTTATAAGTGCAACAAAGTTGGCCATATAGCATGATATTGTAGAGGTGTTTATGTAGAGAATCCAAAGCAAACCAAGAAAGTGGATACTATTGACCATTTTGCCCCTACAAGCCAAAATCGGTCTCTTTCTTCCCCTGTTGTTCTGAACCTGTTCAAATTTTGGGTTGCACAAGTCTTTCGATAGAAGATGAACCAGTTCAAAGAATGCAAGGCTCTTACAAAGCTCTTCGAACATTTTGTCCAAAGAAATTCACAAGGAAAGAGACCAAAAGTTGAAGACATTTCTCTTAAGGTTGAAAAAATTGGCTCAGCGCCAGGGTTCAACTTCTTGATCCAAAAGCTTTTAAATTTGAGCTTTGAACTTAATAATATTAAACCGTTGAGTTATTGAATTGAGTTGGTTCAAGAAGTCAGTTCAATTGGTTTGGTTCAACAAGTTGGTTCAAGCAGTCAGTTCAATTGGTTGGTTTAATCGAACAATTCAATCAAATAGTTCAATTGGTCGATTCAATCAGTTGGTTCAAAGCGGTTGACTCAAGTGGTCAAATGAATGAGTAGAACACAGTATTGAACCATTGAACCAATTGTTGGTTCAATCAGTTGGTTCAATTGGAAGGTTCAAAGGAGCCTCCCAAGGCCCGAAGGATAAGTACCCTTGCGGAGGGCAGTCAAGCACAAAATGGACCATTCCAATAGACTACGGAGGGCAGGGAACACTTGTAAAGGGATCAAAGAGAAGGTTGAAAGGGTAAGGTTTTCTTCAGAAAAGTGAACAAGACAAAAAAGTTGAAATTCCTTCAGATTTGTTCAAGGCAAGAGATGAAGAATTTCTTCGAACAAAATGCCCAAAGGAATTCCTTCGGACAGTTTGTCCGAAGAAATTCATAAGGCAAAAAACAATGTCTTTCGGGAAGATTTTCCACGGCAAAAGATAAGACATTATTTTGGAAAAAAAGTCCAAAGGAACTCATCAAAAAGAAAAAAGCTCGAGGGAATAAGCAAGAAAGACAAAGGAAGAAATCCTTCAGAGAAAATGTCCAAAGGATTTCCTTCAGACTTTCTGTCTGAAGGATTTGTAAAAACAAAAATCCCAAAGGACCCTGAAGGGCAGGTACTCTTATGGGGGACTCTCAGCTACCAAAAAGAGGATGTTTCTCAAGGCCCAAAGGAACACCTTCCCTTTGAGAGGTTTCAAAGACAAAGCCGAAGGAATTGACCAAGGGGTGATGGGCCCACGAACGTCAAAGTTGAGCATCATGGACTAGCCATTGGAATCCAGATGTCTGATGACGTCCCCGAAGATGTCAAATTCAAGGCAATAGACTAGCCATTGGCTTTCAAATGGTGATGGGCGTGCAGACGTCAACTTTGTAGAAATGAAATAATCATTGGTTTTTTAATGAAAGGCACGAACCTGAAGGAATTCAAAGGCTTAAGGCCAAAAGGAAGAGACCACCGAGAAGGGAGCCCAAAGAGCTAAAAAAATTAGCAGAAGATAGCCCCAAGGGCCGAAGGAGATAGAAAAGACAAAGCCAAAAAGAGACATAGAGATAAAGTGTAGAAATGAACAAAATAGTCCAAGTGGCAAAGGAAGATGTCGACTTAAGGAGTTACTCCAACGGTTGACACAGTATCTGCCAAGTGGTCATCAAGGAGTGCAAACAGTGAATGGCGTGACCTATTTTCTTCACTTTGCATTTATGGGCAGACAAACCATGTGAGTGCCTTGAAGGAGTGGTCTTATTTGTAGACAAACGACATGGCCCATAATTTCACATATGATGTTTAATGTATCTTAAATGCCTAAAGTCAAAATAGGAGCTGACATAGCATAATCTATCAAGTGGCTTCCTCTTCCCAATGCTTGGAATGCACATGGACCACTTGTAAAAGGGCACCAAAAGGCCTCTTTATTCCTCTATATATTGTAAACTTATCATTTTGAGAAGAGAGATCTCTTGGCTTGTAAGGTGGAGCTCTACCAAATTTTACTTTGAATCAAGACATAACATTTTTACCTCCATTTGAGCTTACACTTTTGCATATGTCTATGGCTTTGTTTTATGTTAAGTCATTTTTATTTTATGTTTTCATAAAATGATTCTAGCATGTCTAGTGTATTGTGAGGTTTCTTCTTTTGTAGGTCTACCAGAAGTGTCTACAATAGAGTATAGGGGCATGTGAACAGGTTGTTATAGTGTGTCTTAGAACACCTCTAGTAGTTCTTCCTCCCTGTCTCTCAAGAGGACCCATAGCTCACTGATGTAGAAGAGTTTCTCATATCAAATGAAGTGTATGCTAGCTTGTTCTTGGTGGAAAGTGTAGGTTCAAGATAAGTAGATCAAACTTTTTGGTGTATCACCGTTTAGTTTGGGTTATGTTTTCAGCATCCTTCTCCTTTTTCATCCCCCCCATTATTAGCAGAAGGAAATCTAGGACCATAGAGATACATCAAAAGGAGCTAGCCCTTATCTAGAGACTCTCCCCCAATTTTTCCAGACCCATAGGCAAGAGGGGAGTTTCCATTATGATGCATGGAAGATAGGAGATCATCCTCCTATTAAGGGTGCAATCCACTGCATCAACAATTTTTGGCACGCCCGAGGGGACCATGTTTTAACACTCAAAAAAGTTCCAGGATTGGGGTTGGTCATGTTACAGTAGAGCAAACCATTAATCCAGCATTTGACCTTTAATCAGGCAATTGTGGGACAAGTTTTTTCCCAAAAGTTGAAGAATTTTGGTGTGTTCTTCAGCCAACTAGCCTTTGGAGGCTTTTTCATCAACACCAATGGCGACTCTGAGTTGAATCAATTGGTTAAGCAGTCCTAGTGCCATCAAGAAATTATGTTTTGGTATGTATAATTCCATTGCTCAAAACCATTGGTCTTGTATTCCTTCATATAGTTTTGATCAAGCTTAGATTGTTCATGAAATCACCTCAAGCAACAAGGATGTGTATGGTTATGAGTTTTGCCCTTTACAGGTTGGCAAAACATTTTGAGCTTTGCCTCTTCCTCCTCAATTTGAGCAAGTCCTTGGCCAGCCTGGCTATGATCCTTACCAACCATGTGTTGATCCTTATTAGGTCCAATATGACCAGTCTCAGCCCTATCATGAGCTATATCAGTCTTATGCCCAGTCTTCTCATTGTGTCACTTCTCCTACTCAACCTAACCTCTTTGTCAATCAACCCATTTCCACCTTCAAACAAGCACTGCTGGGATATGAAAAGTATGTAGTAGAGCTTGACACCAGAAGGGGATGTGGCCAAGAAACCCTTGATCATGTCATCCATCAAGTGAGAAATGCACTAGATCTAGTTAAGAGTGAATGGACTCCCATTGAAAGAGCCAATTGGCAAAGGCTTACAAATGAGATGTTGGATGTGAGTGGTTTGATTGCATCTTTGGAAGGGAGGCTGGGTATTCATGAGAGGCAGCCTTACCAAGTCTATCAACCTGCATACCCACTACCCCAAGTTTCATATTAGTCATACACAGCCCCTGCTCATGAGCCAAGTCAAGCCTGTCAAAGTCCTTTCCCCAATCATGTTGAGGAGAGTCCTGAAACAATAAATCTTGTTTTTAAGGCCAATCTTGATAAGCAGATTGAATTGGCAAATCTTCAAATGCAGCAGTCTATTTTGGTAGCAAGGGAAGTGGAATTTAAACCCTCACTACCCTCTCATATTTTAGCCCCATCACCCCAAAAGAAGATGTCCAGTCCTAATATCATGAGCTAGAATAAAGTAGTTGAGTCATGGAACAACAAGGAGGAGAAAGACATTGTCCAAGAGTGTGAGGTACAAAATGAGGCTAGTCCTTTTCAAGTCCCTCCCACCCTTCCTCAAGAAGCTTCTTGTATTCCATGGCAGCCTTCATGCACTCCCCATTTCCATGATGATTCCTATGAGCTCCAAGAAAGACTATTTCAAGAAAATCTAGCTAAGCAAATTGAGGAATTAGAAGCAAAGGTGAGATTACTTAGTGAAGGAGAGATGGAGGTTTCAAACCTTAGAGAGGAGCCTACGCCAAAAGACACCCCTTCTACCAATCCTCAAGTCTCTCAACATGATGTCCAGATTCCAAGTTGGAGGAGTGCCTATCATGAACCGGCTCAGGACCTTGAAGAAGATAAAGCTACTCCTACTCATCATGATGATGCTTGTGACCTCCAAGAAAATATAACCAGGAAAATTGTAGATTTGGAATCCAGAATGAGGTTCCTCAACCAAAGTGTGATGGATGGTTCAGATCAAGCAGAAGATCCTACATTTGAACACACCCCATCTACACCCCTCTAAGAGAGCTATCAAGCCACATCTGATATAAATGAAGTACTGGCCAAATGGAAGGAGGAGAACCATTCGATTCTAGCTCAAGGATTGCCTCCGCTTTCACCTAAATTTAACCTTTAGCTTTCCACTTCATCCCTTCTCAAGGAGGAACCTATTTTGAAAGAGGTGAGTGAAGAGGAGTATACTCAATTCATGACTGATCAGGGAGACTCCATGAATGCAGATGAGAAGGAGATCACCATAGACATCATGGAGCAGCATGGGCAGTCTCTTGTTCATGTTTTGAATGATTCATTTGAAGTCATTGGGGCAGGTTGCACCCTTCTTCAAGGAGGCTATGTGTTGACTAAGGGTGAAGAAGGCAAATTTGGGATGCAAATAAGTATGCAAAGGGGCTGCAAGCTTTCAGATTTATCCTTTCAAGAGGTTGGTGACTCTGAAGATGATATTTTTGAATTCATCAAGGAGGAACCTATTTTGAAAGAGGCAAGTGAAGAAGAAAGGATCCAATTTACAGCTGATCAAGAAGCTCTCATGGATTTCAATGAGGAAGAAATCATCATGGATGCTTCTTTTGAAGACATCATCAACAATGGAGAAGACACAGGTCATGCATACATGCGGATGTTCCAGCAATATGAAGAGGAAAGTAAGCATGGTGAGCTCTCTCCTCCCTTGATTGATGAACTTCCTCATTGCTTTGATGAGGAGGATGACCATGCCATGGAGCTTGAGTTGGAGGAGGATTAGGTGGATGTCTTTGAACGACTAGAGACTCTGATCTTAGAGCAAGAAAAGGAGAAGCCTGTCTATCTTGAGAACAACATTGAAGAAGAGAGCGTTGAATAAGAAGGTGATGTTCTATGGGATGAGCAATCACTCTATGATTCCATTTTAGACATCACAACAGTCACCCTTCTTCAAAAAAGCCATGAAGGAGTAGAAGGTGAGTTTAATAGGGTCTTCAATAAAGCAAAAGGGAATGGGTCAAACCATGATGCATGTCAAAAGAGCTATGCATATCAAATGGCTTATGGTGATGAGCTAGTAGCCATGGATTTTTTGGTAAAACATGCCAGCATGAAGAGCCAACATTTGACAAGCTTCCAAGAATAAGAAGAGTACATATATGTTGGGAGCATGTTTGACTTTGATCCATGCGGGTGCAAGCCAATCATGGTGGCAGGCAAGAGGAGCATATCACCAAGTCTCCATTCCATTCAGCCACTTGTCTAGCACCATAAGTTTCCTTGCCATGAAGGAGACTTGAGAAGTTTTCCCTTTGATCCAAGAGGGATGTAGATATACTTGGTTAGTTGTACATAGTAGTTTGCTTTTAGTTTGAATTTCCTGTTTTCCCTAAGTGTTGTTTGCACAAGTAGTGTTTTTAGCCTTGTGTGTGTTTTTCTTTGTGTTTGGGGTAAAACCTTCATGATTGATTCTTGGATATCTCAAAGATATTGCTAACTTTTCAAATTGTGTTTTGACTCCATGCCCAATGGATTTTGAGGATACTAGTTTCTAAGCATAGCAGGCATGCTTTCATTGGGAATCACCAATTTGTTGACCATTTTTCCCCTACAAGACAAAATCGATCTCCTTCTTCCCCTGTTGTTCTAAACTGGTTCAAATTTTGGGTTGCACAAGTCTTTCGGTAGAAGATGAACCAGTTCAAAGAATGCAAGGCTCTTACAAAGCTCTTCAAACATTTTGTCTGAAGAAATTCACAAGGAAAGAGACCAAAAGTTGAAGACATTTCTCTTAAGGTTGAAAAAATTAGCTCAGCACCAGGGTTTAACGACTTGATCTATCCAAAAGCTTTGAAATTTGAGCTTTGAACTTAATAATATTGAACCATTGAACCAAGTTGGTTCAAGCAGTCGGTTCAATTGGTTTGGTTCAATGAGTTGGTTCAAGCAGTCAGTTCAATTGGTTTGGTTCAATGAGTTGGTTCAAGTAGTCAGTTCAACTGGTTGGTTCAATCAAACAGTTCAATCAAATGGTTCAATCGATCAGTTCAATTAAAGGGTTTAATTAGTTGGTTCAATGTGATTGATTCAAGAGGTCAAATGAATGAGTAGAACATAGTATTGAATCATTGAACCATTGAACCAATTATTGGTTCAATCGGTCAGTTCAATCGAAAGGTTCAAAGGAGCCTCCCAATGCGTGAAGGACAAGTGCCCTTATAGAGGGCAGTCAAGTGCAAAATGGACCATTTTAGTAGGCTACAGAGGGTAGGGAACACTTGCAAAGGCATCAAAGAGAAGGTCAAAATGGTAAGGTTTTCTTCAGAAAAGTGAACAAGGCAAAAAAGTTGGAATTCCTTTGGATTTGTTCAAGGCAAGAGATGAAGAATTTCTTCAGACAAAATGCCTGAAGGAATTCCTTCAGACATTTTGTCTAAAGAAATTCATAAGGCAAAAAATAATGTCTTTCAAGAAGATTTTTTATGGCAAAAGATAAGAGGAATTCTTTCAGACCAAAAGTTTGAAGGAATTCCTTTAGAGTTTTATCCGAAGGAATTCGCCTGAAAGAAAAAAGCTCGAGGGAATAAGCGGGAAAGACAAAGGAAGAAATCCTTCGAACAAAATGTCTGATGGATTTCCTTCAGACTTTTTGTTCGAAGGATGTGTAGAAACAAAAATCCTGAAGGACCCCAAAGGGTAGGTGCCCTTATGGGGGACTCTCAGCTTCCAAAAGGAGGATCTTTCTCAAGGCTCGAAGGGACACCTTCCCTTCGGGAGGTTCCAAAGACAAAGCTAAAGGAATTGACCAAGGGGTGACGGGCTTGTGGATGTCAAAGTTGAGGATCAAGGACTAGCTATTAGAATCTAGACATCTGATGACGTCCCCAAAGATGTCAAATTTAGGGCAATAGACTAGCTGTTGGCTTTCAAATGGCGATGGGCATGCAGACATCAACTTTGTAGAAATGAAATAATCATTGGTTTTTTTAATGAAAGGTGTGAACCCAAAGGAATTCAAAGGCTTAAGGCCAAAAGGAAGAGACCATCGGGAAGGGAGCCCAAAGAGCCAAAAAATTAGCAGAAGATAGCCCTAAAGGCCAAAGGAGCCAGAAAAAACAAAGCCAGGAAGAGACAAAGAGACAAAGTGCAAAAAAAGACAAAATAGTCCAAGTGGCAAAGGAAGGTATCGAATCAAGGAGTTACTCCAGTGGTTGACATAGTATTTGCCATGTGTTCATCAGGGAGCGCAAACAATGAACGATGTGACCCATTTTCTTCACTTTGCATTGATGGGTAGACAAACCGTGTGAGTGCCTTGAAGGAGCGGTCTTGTTTGTAGACAAATGACGTGGCCCATAATTTCACATATGACGTTTAATATATCTTAAATGTCTAAAGTCAAAATAAGAGCTGACACAACATTATGTATCAAGTGGCTTCCTTTTCCCAATGCTCAGAATGCACATGGGCCACTTGTAAAAGGGCACCAAAAGGCCTCTTTCTTCCTCTATATATTGTAAACTTCTCATTTTGAGAAGAGGGATCTCTTGGCTTGTAAGGCGGAGCTCTGCCAGATTTTACCTTGAATCAAGACATAGCATTTTTACCTCCATTTGAGCTTGCACTTTTGCATATGTCTATGGCTTTGTTTTGTGTTAAGTCATTTTTATTTTATGCTTTCACAGAACGATTCCAACATGTCTAGCGTATTTTGAAGTTTCTTATTTTGCAGGTCTACTAGAAGTGTCTACAACAAAATATAGGTACATGTGAATAGGCTGTTATAGTGTGTCTTAGAGCACCTCTGGTAGTTCTTCCTCCCCGTATCTCAAGAGGACCCCTAGCTAACTAATGTAGAAGAGTTTCTCATAGCAAATGAAGTGTATGTCAGCTTGTTCTTGGTGGAAAGTGTAGGTTCAAGCTAAGTAGATCAAACTTTTTGGTGTATCACCATTTAGTTTAGGTTCTATTTTTAACATCTTTCTCCCTTTTCACCCCCCCATTGTTAGCAGTAGGAAATCCAGGACCACAGAGATGCATCAAAGGGAGCTAACCCTTATCTAGAGACTCTCCCCCAATTTTTCTAGACCCACAGGCAAGAGGGGAGTTTCCATTGTGATGCATGGAAGACAAGAGATCATCCCCCTATCAAAGGTGCAATCCACTGCATCAACAGATACCCTGGCCAAGTAGAAAACAAAATTTACAAAATCTTGGAAGAAGAAACAAGAGGAAGAGAAAGAGAAAGATATGCTCATTCAAACTATTTTTCATGTGCAAAATGAAGAGCAATAGTGGTACATTGATAGTGAATGCTCGAGCCATTTACAGGAGACAAGAGTAAGTTCCATTCTTTGAAGAAAGTAACCAAAGGAACAGTAAAATTTGGAGACAATGCTACAAGGATAGTGGGTAAAGGTAACCTCAGTCTAAATGATGGAAAGACAAAAATTAAGAATGTGTTATATGTTAATAGAAAGCTAAATGTTCAAAATTAAAACACGGGGTATGTAAATGAAATGTTTGTCAGGATGCAAAACACCAGAAGCACACAATTGATTACCAAACCAAGCAACTTAATATGCAAAAATTAACCAGATTCAACAAGTAACTAGAATTCAGAATAACACAGAATATGAGAGACAATACACAACTTGTATTAATAACTCTTTTAGAAGGAAATACAACAAAGAAGACTGCCACAATTCTTCTTCCTTACACACCTCTAGGGCTCCCACACCTCTAGGATATAAATAGTAAATCTTCCCTCAAAGCTCTCTCTACTAGGTCCCAACACCCAACTCAAACACAGAGTTGGTGTTCACTTTACACCTATGCTCCACGCACTCCATAAGTGCTCCACGCACTCCACAAATACTCAAAGTACTTCAAGTAGATCTCCCATGAATCTGCAATAACTTGCAATTCAATAGACCATACTTATGGAAGGAACTACCTTGCCTTCCTCTTAGCTCTCCATGTACTCCACATACATACCAATGAGTACACACTGTACTCCAAGTAGATTCTACCTAATTTTGCTCCCTATTGTGTTGCTGTCCTATCTGATCTCCAACCTATAGATCAATATTGGTTCTGCACACCTGTGAACCTTGACCTTACACACACACACACACACCTACAGATCAATGATCTTACTTACCATGTAGATCTCCTATAAGGGCCATGCTCACCTGATGACCAAGATCATACATACCTGAAGAATCCAGCTGACTCTCCAATCTAGCACCCACACACCTGGTACTATGGCACTAGGAGGAACGCACCATTGCTCTACCTCTCTCTGAAGGAGCTATTTGCTCTCTTACTCCCTAACACTCATTTACAATACAACCATGAGTCTATTATATAGATCTCATCTAAACAATAATTAGACATCTAATTACAATAATTAGATCCACAGCTCTCAGTCTAAAATTAGCTCTCATCATGCAAACACTTGGTTCGTTAGCTAACTGCCTGTAACATCCATAGTCCAAACCACACAGGTGACCGACATCGGTCCCTGTCTACCTAGAGGTGACCGATGCCAGCCGATCCCTGATCGACGTCGGTTGCTTCTCTTCACAATCCTACCGACGTCGGCTGATCAGACCGATGCCGATTGCTCTACAACTCAACAACCCTCATCAACCTCCTCTCCTATTTGCATCAGTGAAGATTTTAGCTCCACAACCTAACAATCTCCCACTTGGAGATAAACAGCTACACTATACCTGTACCTATACTCTGTCTAATCTATTTCCTGGTTTGTATCCCTCTTCAAGCTCAATCTTGAAGACAACCCACCACACATCCCATGGTGTACCACCTGTCATCCGAGTAACCTGCCGCATCTGAACCTACAAACCCATGTAGTGAAGTCCTGACCCTGCATAGCATGAATCCCTGCTGCTGGTCCCTCTCAAATCCCTGAGAACCCACTTCCTCGAATTGACTCCTAACTCTCTGACAGCTCCCACTGCATGGGAAAACTCAGGTCTATACTAGACCTCATGTGATTTTGGACACTGTACCTGTCCAGCCCTTAGTGTGCTCTGGCTCTGCATCCTACGTAATGAACCTTGCCAACACCTGATTCACATCAGCTCCCACTAGAGACAAAATCTACCTGTGATCTCCATGTCTCCCATGTCAAAGAATTTTGCTGCTCCAAACTCCTCCTGACATGCCACTGAAACTAATCTTACCCTTAGCTTAGCAAAACCCTGTATGTACAAACCTGCTAGCTAGCATACCATCCACATATAGCAACAAAATGATGTTGCAATCACCATCCCCCTGGTAAGTCAAAACCATAGTAGTTACCCTGACATTGACTGAAGCCATGCTTTGTCCTCCACCTGTCAAAACCTGTACCACTATCCTGCAGCTTCCCAAGACCATATGCCTGGTCTTCTGTCTCATGTGTCCGTTCACTCTATTCTTCAACTAAGGAATCCATTTGTCTCTGTGCTTTTGCATCGGTTAGCAACCCTACCAAAACTCCCATTTGGTTTTGCATCATATCCCTGGCATGCTCGCACCTATTTCTTGGATCCTTCCTGCTCTACAATCAGCAACGAGTATAAAGAAGAGGAACAATGAATTTGAGGGCCTACTTACGTCTTCAGTCCTCCATATGGGTGTTTGAGACTCCTTGACAACATGTTGTCCACCCAAAATCTATTACAGTGACCAACCTCAGTCACTCCACAGTCTGCATCTGACCGACGTCGGTTCCCATGCGTCTGTCCCTGACTACCAACCTGCCAACGTCGGTGTCCCTGTTGCCGACATCGATCCTCCTGACCGACGTTGGTCTTACCTACTGCCGACATCGGTCCTCTTGACCAATGTCGGTCTTACCCCGCCCAACATCACTGGCTTTGGTCTGCACATGACTGACATCAGCACCTGTCTGTTCGACGCCGATTCCTCCTGACCGACGTCGGTATCTGTGTTCGCCTGTGAGTGATGAATTTTTACCCGTGAGCTCCTTTGAATCAATCTCCATGTCCAAACTGCTCTGCTTAGAAGTATCCAGCACCATCCACTGGTTTTTGTCTGCCATCTCCTCCAAGAACACCAAGGCTTTCCAGTTCTTAAGCCTGTCAAATATATCTGTCTTCTGCTTAAGAACATGCGTCTCCTTCCTGCTCATGTGACCAAGCCTATGAAGCCACGTCTCTGCAACAGAAGAAGAATCAGTAATATAAACAAGTAGATAAAGAGTACCTATTTTCTTACCACCAGCTAATTCAAGTGTATCCGCTGTGAGAGTTCTTGTGCATCTCTCATCACCCAATCTTTCTGAAGAAATTAGCCATATCTCCAAACCTGGGACCTGCATGACCTTCATCAACACCTGTGTGTTGGCCACCTACAATTTCAGCTTCACTTCCCCTTTGCCAATTCTTTGGCAAGGCTCACCAGCTCCTCTACTTGGGGCTGCATGGAAAGAGGCAACCGAATCTGTTATCCTAGATTCAACTTTATCCAAGGAACCTCTCAGAGCTTCCTATGCCACATCACCTACAACATCTGCTTCTTCAGTTCCTTCTTGCTGATCTTCCACAAACCAACAATATTCTTTTACCTGCTCTTTCTTTCCATGGGACCTTAAGTGACCATCTGTGCTTTTCAACTCCTCCATTCTTAGCTTACTTTCATCTGCCATTGCTCTGCTCCCACTCAATCAAAAACCCCTGAGAGTGACCTGTAACCAAACACAAAACCTGCTTCCTGCAACCTTAGCTCTGATACCACTTGTCAGGGTGCGAAACACTGGAAGCACACAATTGATTACCAAACCAAGCAACTTAATATGCAGAAATTAACCAAATTCAACAAGTAATGAGAATTCAGAATAACACAAAATATGAGAGACAATACACAACTTGTATTAATAACTCTTTCAGAAGGAAATACAACAAAGAAGACTGCCACAGTTCTTCTTCCTTACACACCTTTAGGGCTCCCACACCTCTAGGACATAAACAATAAATCTTCCCTCAAAGCTCTCTCTACTAGGTCCCAACACCCAACTCAAACAAAGAGTTGGTGTTCACCTTACACCTATGCTCCATGCACTCCACAAGTGCTCCACGCACTCCACAAGTACTCAAAGTACTTCAAGTAGATCTCCCATGAATCTGCAACAACTTGCAATTCAACAGACCATACTTATAGAAGGAACTGCCTTGCCTTCCTCTTAGCTCTCCATGTACTCCACGTACATACCAATGAGTACACACGGTACTCCAAGTAGATCCTGCCTGATTCTACTCCCTGTTGTGCTGTTGTCTTATCTGATCTCCAACCTACAGATCAATATTGGTTCTGCACACCTGTGAACCTTGACCTTGCACACACACACACACACCTGCAGATCAACGATCTTACTTACCATGTAGATCTCCTATAAGGGCCATGCTCACCTGATGACCAAGATCATACATACCTAAAGAATCTAGCTGACTCTCCAATCCAGCACCCACACACCTGGTACTGTGGCACTAGGAGGAACGCACCATTGCTCTACCTCTCTCTGAAGGAGCTATTTGCTCTCTTACTCCCTATCACTCATTTACAATACAACCATGAGTCTATTATATAGATCTCATCCAAACAATAATTAGACATCTAATTACAATAATTAGATCCGCAGCTCTCAGTCTAAAATTAGCTCTCATCATGCAAACACTTGGTTCGTTAGCTAACTGCCCATAACATCCGCAGTCCAAACCACATAGGTGACCGACGTCGGTCCCTGTCTACCTAGAGGTGACCGACGCCGGCCGATCCCTGACCGACGTCGGTTGCTTCTCTTCACAATCCTGCTGATGTCGGCTGATCAGACTGACGCTAGTTGCTCTGCAACTCAACAACCCTCAGCAACCTCCTCTCCTGTTTGCATCAGTGAAGCTTTTAGCTCCACAACCTAACAATGTTGTGTATATAAAATTGATACATTGTGTTTACAATTAAAACATTGAGGATTTAAAAAATAAAACACCGAGTCATTTAAATAAAAGAAAATAGGATTTCTCTTTAATGCAAGATTGAATGTTGGTGGAACTTTATTTTGCCTCAGATTTTAGTATTACATTGCCAGCCAAGTTGTGCTGTGAGCTTGAATTGTATTTTTAAAGATGAGCATGATTATCATTAGATCCATATGAGAATCTTGAATGATTTTTAGCATATATTATATTAATAAATATTTTATCACAAACTATAAAAAAATCACTGTAAAGAGGTAGTATGGGGAAAGCCAATAAATAAACTTGAAAAAATTAACAAATAAGAAAATACTATTTATTTAAGTATACTTGTGGAGCATAGGATAGTATAGCTAGAGTTATTAAGATGACCAATACATGGTCATATCCATATTAACACAATTATATTATTTTTTTGTAAGTACTTTAGAACAACTAAAGTGTATAGGGGTGTTCATATGGAAATATATGTATACGAAAAATTGGGTATTCATATAATTATATAACTTGTATAGGGCATTAGATACTATGCCTATATCTAAAATAATAGATTGGTAGTGAGATATAATGAAGTGAAAAACTTCAATTATATGAATACCACCCCTTCATTTATGTTTATACGAGGTACAATTTGATTTACCATTACCCAAGATTATGATAATTGTTAGTGATATGATATGATTACTAGTAGAGACAAATAGTATATCTGTAGCATAGTAGTGTTATGAAAACATGTCAACAAGGTCAAATTCTGTAACGTCATGTAAAGATGAAAAATTATGTGTAGTACATTTTGTGAGAGTATTTTATATGCAAATGATTAAACATTTCTAGAATAAAATAGTGCATCGTGATGTGTGTCTAGAGATTATGTTTTTATCTGATTATTATTATACAATATAATCTAGAGTATACTTTGGTGATATAATCTTGTACTTGCTTGGTGGTATAATCTTGTACTTGATTGTTTAATAATTATAGTGGAAGACTGATTGATCATGTTTGAGTAGGATGCTCATGCACAATGAGCTATGATAACATGGGATATCATAGAATATTGCAGCTTAAATGTATATGTCTGGATGGTACATATTGTAGTTGAATGTTTAAATTCTTACCTATGTTGACTAATTAAATATATGTGTTGGTTATTACTTAAATAATACATTTGGTAACAGTTAGTAGGACATCATATATGCGTACATACAATCTTGAGAGTGTAAATGAATGTAAGGTTAGACTTTTATGTGTTTGTATGACTTGCTTTGTTATATGTACTTGCTTGATTAAAAGTGTATGCTTACATGTATTTATGACTATTTAGTATGACTAATTGTGTGAAATTAGTAGTTGTGTCATAGAACACTAGACTATGATAATATGAGATATCATGGGGTTTAGTTGTTTGAATTTTATTATAGTAGTTGGAAAACTGCAGTTAAATATGAATTTTACTTGTGGTATAAACTGTAGATATTATTTCTAGTTTGGAATAGATAATAATGTAAGATTTGGTCATGCACTGATGGAATAAATGTTTACTTGCTTACTCCTATGTTTAGTATGAGATGTGATATGATTTC
This sequence comes from Torreya grandis, assembly GCA_037957365.1. Lineage (NCBI taxonomy): Eukaryota > Viridiplantae > Streptophyta > Pinopsida > Cupressales > Taxaceae > Torreya > Torreya grandis. The sequence goes on from JARHVA010002969.1 coordinate 2,019,890, forward strand.
TAGGAGGATGTAATTAGTATGAATCTTGTGGTTAAATAGTATACAGTAAGATATTATCTTATGGTTTGTATAATTTACATGTCAGTGTGATATCTTGCAATAGAATGAATTTTATATGATACACTGCATGTTTAGTTTTAGAAGTCCTACACACTTGGATACTAGCTTGTTCTTTGGATTCACGCACCATTCTATGTACCTATCCATGAAGGGAGGGCCATTCCCAGATAGAAAATTACTTAGAGGGTCATTGGTCTGTGGCTGGTGTGCAAAAGTGATTGGATGATGCTCTCCCTCTCCATAACAGTACTATTTATCTAGAGACTACACTTGAGATTTAGTGATACACTAGTTGGGTGGACTTGATCTCCAAAGGGCTTGGTATCTATTTATTATATTAAGGTCGAATGCCTAATGGAATTGTAATTGTATTTTATTTGTATATACTTGAGTAGAAATTTTTGCATTAGTGGACCCACCGTCGCTGAGTCCTAATGTATTTACTTTCCTTATAATTGTAATATATTAAATTGCATTCAGTAATGGAATTTGGAGTTGTTATTGTTCTAAGTTGTTTAGCTAATTTATTTAGTATAAATATGGTTTGAGTGAATGAACATTAAGTAAATAGTTTTTTTTTAAAATCATGGCATTATTCTACGTACAACTTGAGGGGTTGTTACATTGGATTTGGAAGTTAGCGTCACACCCCACAACACCCTTTTGTCTTTTATATTCACTTGTATAATTTTCAATGTTGATTGGTGATAGCTAGGACTGCCGTAACCTCTCTATGCAGTTGTGTTGATTCTTTAAAGCAACTGTTCCACATATATTTCTCAATGTTGACCATTGGGGAACAGTTGTGCATAGGTTTTGGTATATGCCATCCTTAGAAGTGGTCGTGGACTATCTCCTAACTAGCATTCCACCTAACAACTCTAATGTAGCTGGTTATTAGCTTATTGAGGACCCACTATGGCTATCGTGAAGTGAATATTTGACTGTGGGTATTTATTGTTGGGATACATTGCTACTATACATCAACATTGGAACTCATCTTTCAAGTAAGAGTTTGTTGTTTGTAATTATTATTTAGTTGACATTGTCATCAATATTATTATATGTGTAATCAATTGATTGAAATAAAGAATGCAATTGGGTTTTCAGTATTAAATGTTGCATGTGTTATTTTAGTATCTGAATTATATCCAATTTTGGCAAGGGAATCATAATAAATTACAAAATTCATAAATTTACTTAAAAATGGGACATTACAATCCCCAACCTCATCACCCTCCTCATCATGAGGCATCTTTATGATCTTCTCCACAACTGACCCCTTTCTCTTTAGGCCCTTTCTTGTATGAGAGCTTCATCATCTTCTTTATTTGAGAAGAACCAAGTGACTCTGTAACTGGTCCGCCCTCAACATCACTACCATTTCCCATAGGGATATATATAAAAAAAAATCTTCATGGGCTCACTTTCTTGTGGATGCTTCTCTTCTTGATACTTAGGTGGTGGTACTTCTATCCCTATGGACTTCCACCTAAACAATGTCAACAAAATTTGACCATTTCCACTCTAAACAAAAAGTAATATTGTACTTATTTATTTTTGTTTTCACCTCTTGAGCCCTATCATGAAATAATGTCAACATGTGCAAGGGTATGTTGGAGCCCTTCAAACAAGAGAAATATGACATGAATCAAACATTTATCCTCTACACAAACCCTACTTGTATGGGATGGGTCAAATAGCAATATTCTAGGTCCTCGTCTCTCCTATAAGTTTGTAGCATATCAAGTCTTGAATAACTTAAACATTTTTATGCATGTGCATGATCTTGAGCCCTTTGACCCCTATAATAGATGCTTTCAAACATTCTCCACCAAATCCTTTTTACAAAGCTCCTCAATAAACTAGTGCTTCATGGCTATTGGAGTATCCAACCTTTCTAGCTTCTTCCCCATGTTGTGAATACCCAATGTGTTTGCAAAATATTTTGGCTCCTAAGAGATGCGAAAGGCAATGTCATCCAGTTAATGTAGACTTGCATGCCTATGCATCAAAATACTTGAACATTTAAAATAAAATATCCATATGAAAATTCAATTATTTTCAAACACTAGCATTTGTAAGCTTTTTCATAAACTTGTGCGACAAATTTTATTGATATTATTGATAAGATAATGCACCAACGGATAAGTACCATTGCATTTATTCTAATATTATCTTCTCCTCCATTTTCCATACATAGTCTTTTGGAGCCTTCTTTTTCCTTTTCTTCCTCTCTGTGAGCTTCACCACCTCTTAGACTCCAACATCCATGATGGGATCTCAAATGATAAATCCTTTTTTGGGTTGACATGTTGGGAATGTTGTAGAGGCAGTACACAATTTCCCTTGTCTTATACCATGCCCTTTTGATAGAGGTTTTATATCTTCCTTTTCTTCTCATAAATTCTTGTCCTATTGCTTGGAAAACCAATCTTTTATCACCATTAGAAGTGAATGGGAAACCTCCATGCTCTACCACAAACCAACTCATAATAGACACCCTAGAATGATCTCCCCATTCAAATCAAAATATTTAAATGCAAGATCACCAATTTCTATTTTCTCTATACCCTAAATGTTCTCATCCATCTCCCAACTAATGATTGGAAATCCTCAATGACTTGTCTATGATATAATGGAAATTTTCAAAAAAGACCACCATAAATTTTTTATTTGAGGATGTAATATAACCCTTGTTGGTTCCATAAATGTGAAGTATGTAGATTGTATCAACAACTCCTTGATGCATTGGTTCAAGACAATTTGGATTGCATTCAACCTTCAATGATTCTACCATAATAGGTTGAATACATGTCACATGGCCTACCAAGATCCAAACAAGCAACTGCACCACAAATATAGGCTGCCAATCACATAGATCCTATGAAATAACATGTCACGCACACTCACATCGTAGTATAGAACACAATGTAAAGAGGACTCTTTTTTAAAATTGAAGGATAAATACCTTGATCCTTCAGAGTCTTTTAGCATCCATTGGTATCAAGCACATGAATAATTGACTTTCTTCAGCGTAGTTCTAAGGACTGAGGGATATCTAATCCACCAAATTCACTTAGGACTCGAACATGACCTCATCCCTTTTTGGTATCTCTTGGGATTTTTACCTTGGTGGATGGCATGACAACACACTTTACCATCATCCACACCAATTGAAGTCTTTTTCATTACTCTATAAAGTATGATACAACTTTGCAAGCTATCACACTAGATAAGAATACATCTCTATCATATGATTCCCTTAGATACTATTGATGCAGTGGATTGCATCCTTGATAGGAGGCCAAGCACCTGCCTTCCACATGTCACTGTTGACGTAGTGGATTACACCCTTGACAGGAGGCTAAGCTCCTGCCTTTCACACGTCAAAATGGAAACTCCTCTCTTGCCTGTGGGCAAGGCAAAACTGGGGGAAGAGTCTCTAGATAAGGGCTAGCTCCCTTTGATGCATCTAAGTTATTCCAATAAGTGCTAATATATATATACTTGGGGGTGAAAAGGGAGAAGGATTACAGGAAAACAAAACCTAATCTAAGAGGGTGATGCACCAAATAATTTTGACCTACTCACACTCACACTCTGAACCATAAGAACACATACATACACTTTAACTGGCAAAAGGACCAGACTACATGAAGCTTGAAAGGGAGGCTTTAATGGAACACATAGAAAAAGGACTTACCATAGGCATTGTAGGGAAAGCACACTGTCTAGTAACCTCCTTCTGCCTCTGTGTTCTAGGTACAACTCTTCTTGTCACCTGTAAGAATGGCACCTTGTAGAAACCAAGTGCATTGGTGTCAACCCTGTGAAAGCATTTGGAAGCAATGACTGAACACAAGACTAACACTCAGAGATATCTAACCATAATAGAGGTAAAAATGCATTTTTTATTGAGTCCAGGTGAAAATTGCCAGGGCTTCGCCTTACAATGTGGAAGATATCTTTCTCAAAATGAGAAGTTTACAATATATAGAGGAAGTAAAGAGGCCTTTTGGCACCCTTTTTAAAAGTGACCCATGTGCATTTCGATCATTGGGAAGAGGAAGCTGCTTAAACATCATATGAGAAGTTATGGGCCATGCCGTTTGTCTACAAACAAGACCACTCCTTCAAGGCGATTACACAGATTGTCTGTTCATCAATGCAAAGTGAAGAAAATAGGTCACGTTGTTCACTGTTTGCACCTCTTGATGATTAATTCATAGACATTATGTCACCTGCTGGAGTAACTCCTTGATTCGACACCTTCCTTCGCCACTTGGACTATTTTGTTCATTTTTGCACTTGGTTATTTTGCCCCTTCCTAGCTTTGTCTTTCTTCTGGCCTTAAGCCTTTGAATTCCTTCGGGTTCACACTTAAGTTTGTGAAGATCAACAGCTACTTCATTGCCACAAATTTAACGTCTTTGGGTCCATCATCCTTTTTAGTAATTTGTTCGTGTCTTTCCCGCTTGCCTTGGCTACTTTCCACTAAATTTAATAAGTGATGCATGGCATGTTCCACTGTGAAATGGGTAGGACACGTGGCAACATCTACTTTACTTAGCAGTTCATTTCGGGCCCACCATAGCATTTATTGAACAAAAGGGAGAGATTGTGGATGTTGATGCTTGTCAGCTTCCGTTGAGCTTTGCAAGGAACACGTGGCACATTCCATTGCTCTTAGAAAAAATATGTCAAAACCTCATGCATTCTCCACTTGGCGCTCTCTGCAGAACTCTGAGGGAAACTTGTTGGAAGGAGCTTAGGGACTTAGATGCAAACACTTGTTGTGCTCTGTCAAGTTTTGCAAGGGACACGTGGCATGTATTGCTACTTTTAGAGGCAAATTATCATGTGTCTCAATAGACGACACTTGGCAACTTTCACTTTTGGGCTTTTTAGGTATAAAATTGATGCTAGTGGGCCTGTCATTGTTTGAAAACCAACGGCTAGTCCATTTCCCTAAAATTGATGGCTTTGAAGACGTCACTATCCTTGGTAAATCTTTCAGTTCTTTTCCTTTATTTCGGCCTCTTTTTGCTTCCCTTTCCTTCGAGCTTCTTGTTTTGGACCCTCTCAAAGGGAAGGTGTCCCTTTAGCTTTGGAGAAGTGGCCCTTCTTTTGGCAGCTGAGAGTGCCCCACAAGGGCACCTGTCCTTCGGGGTCCTTCAGTGGCCTTTTCTCTTTGGCTATATTCCCGTGGACAAAATGTCTGTAAGAATTATTTCAACCATTTTGCTTTACCCTTCGACATTCCTTCGAGTTTTCTTCCCACATACTTTTCCCTAAATTTCTTTGGACATTTTGTCTGAAGGAATTCCTTCAGATAAAAAGTCAGAAAGAAATCCATTTATGCTTTGCCTTTGCCTTAAGTCCTTTTTTGCAAGGTTTTTTCATTCATAGTCCTAAATTTCTTCAAAACTTTTGTCCGAAGGAATTCCTTCAGACAAAAGTCTGAAGGAATTATGTCCTTGTCTTTTCCTTCAACTGCCTTTGAAAGGTGCCCTTCGGGAAATCTGCTTTGATACTATCACTGACCAAGTGCCCTATACAAGGGAACTTGTCCTTCGGGAGACTCTATTGAACCATTCCTTTGAACCAAACTGTTGAACCCACTTTTGAGTTTTGATGATGAGATTTTCCATTGCACCAAAATGACTGAACCAGACTACTGGACCAAGCACTTGTCCATTTTATGCCAAAGTGTTGGGAACCCATTTATTCTCTATAGAGTCCATAGAAAACATGCCTGTAGAGTCCATAGAAAACATGCCTATAGAATCTGTGGAAACGCCTATGGAGTTTGTAGGAATTTTTTGCAGAGTCCATAAAAATGGGCCTACAGAGTCTATAGAAAATGGGCCTATAGAGTCTATATAAAATGGGCCTGTAGAGTTCATAGAAATTCTAGACTTGTGTAAAATCAAAAAATGAATTGGCTCAAAACAACAGGGAAGGAAGGGGACTGATTTTGGCGTGTTGGACTAAAAATGGTCAAAAAATTGGTGACTCTCAGGCGAAACATGCCTGCTATGCTTAGAAACTAGTTGCCTTAAAGTCCATTGGGCATGGAGTCAAAATGTAACTTAAAAGATTAGCAACAGCCCTGATGGATTTAAGAATCAATCACAAAGATTTACCCCAAAAGGAAATGAAAACACACACAAAACTAAGAAAACTACTAACATGTGCAAAAGGTACTTAGGGAAAATAGGAAAAAACAAGGAAAATATATACATGATGGAGGAAGGGCTCAGTGGTAATGCTTAAGATGTATCCCATTAACTAGTATATATAGTTCTTCACCATCTAACCTAGAGAGTTGGAATGCATTATGCTACTTGCACTAAGTGATGATGTATGGGCCACTCCATAGGGCACCAAACTTCGCATGCTTTCCAGGTTTAGCTCGGTCCTCATCCCATTTCAAGAAGATGTCTCCTTCAGAGAAACCTTTTGATGAAGATTTCTTGTTGAAGTGTCTCTTCATTTGCTATTAGAGGCTGGTCATAGAAGCCATAGCCTGGTCTCTTATCTCTTGGAGCTCCATTAGCTCGCATAGCCTAACCTCCATGTTATTGCCTTCTTCTAATTGTAGCTGGCGAGCGAGGTCCAAAGCTGATAACTAAAGTGAAATGGGAAGCCTAGATTCCCTTCCATATATGAGCATGTACGGCGAGTTACCAATTGCCCTCTTTGGGGTGACCCTATCTGCCCACAGGGTTGTTTTCAACTTGGCATACTGGATGACCCTGATCAAATTCTTATTTGTAGATTCAACCAGCCCATTCCCTTGTGGGTAGTAGATGGATGAAGTGCTAAGATAAATACCATATCTCAGTGCTCATTCACTTGTTTTAGTTCCCAAAAAAGCTAATGCATTATCTGAGATTATGGTTGTTGGAACCCCGAACCTTGCTACCAGATCTTCATAAAAATCTAGGACTACACTTTCATTGGCTTCCTTTAGAGCAATAGCCTCTACCCATCTTGTGAAATAATCCCCGGTGGTCAGGACCCACTTGTGTCTAGCACTGGAGGGAGGGTTAATCATCCCTATGAAGTCTGTTGGTTGAATATTTTGTCTATCAGCGTACTGATAAACAAAATAGGTCTGATCAGCCAAAGTAAGAAGACTAGTCATCTAAATGTGTAGTTGTTACCACATCAAAAGGGGACTAATCTCTCCTCTCATCAAGGGGAGGTTCCCTATAGATATGCTAGATATATATAAATAGAAAACAATACTCAAAGGTAGGACAAACCATCCATCTCTCTTTCTTCAAAGATGATGTGTGCAAATCAAAAGAAAAACTCAAGGGAAATGACAGATAGCACTCCTCTTCTTTCAGAAGTACTATTCAGCAAACCACAAGAATACTCATAGTAGTAAATGCAAAATGTAGCAAAGGACGTAGTAACCAGAAATTTGAGATGCAACACAAAGTCTCCACCTAAATTGCTCAAGAGTAAGATACAAAGGACAATGAGGGCACAAAGTCATCCCAAGGTCCTTTACACTGAAATGAAAAGAAAACATACTGAAATGATATTATGGGGGCACAAAGTCTCTCCAGAGTTGACTCTTTAGGACACCTTGACTACTGTCACTAATTTTGCTTGTTGAATTAAAGGAATAGAGAATATATCAAAGAAAAAGACATAAGAATAGTTTCCTCAATAACAAAGATATTATAGCACAAAGTCTAAAAAATCACTTGCTTTCTTATTCTAAAAACCAAATATGATCAACAAACTAAGCTCAATGTCTCAGAAGTGCCTTTCAATTTGGGTAGAGTTTTGTTCTGATTGTAAAAAAAGAGATATATTTACAATAAAAGAGAGTCCCTTATATAGCCACTTCAAGAAGGACTCAGGAACAGTAACACATCATGTTGCATTGAAAATTGTTAAGAAGACAGGCTAAAAATTGGGGGTATCTACCCATTTGTTTTTCTCAATGCAGAGAAATAAGTCATGCTATTGAAAGTTTACATATTTCAATGTCCACCTAGCGATCTGATCCTTCCTTCATCGTTCCTTCTTTTTTGGTTAATTGAATTGGGTCCTAGATTCAATTTGTTGTTATGTTCCTTCCTCGCTTTCTACTGGTCTTGGCCTTAAAGCCTATGAATGCATTCAAGTCTATAGATTCAAATGATCAATGGCTATTTTATGAGCTTTGAAATTGACATTCGCACACCCGTCAATACGTTTTCAATAGCCAGTTCACTGTCTTGAATTTTATGTCTTCAGGTGCGTCACCCCTTGGTCCTTATTTGGATTTTCTATTTGGCACTTTCCCAAAAAGAACCTGCCCTTTCAAGCCTTAAGAAATGATCCACTTTGGGTCGAGAGGAGCCCCCCACAAGGGTATTTGCCCTTCGAGCAATCTTTGGATGGCTTTCAGGCTTTGGCAGTCTCTCGCGAATAGCTAAGTTCTTCCTTCGGATTTCTTGTTTTACGTCTTCCCGAAGGGAAGATGACCCTTCAGCTTTAGGGAGTGTCTTGTAAGTTGGCCACTGAGAGTCCCCCTCAAGGGCACCTACCCTTCGAGGTCCTTTGACAGCCTTTTCCTTAGAGTCTTTGCGGACATTTCCCACATATATTTCCTATTGATAATTCCCATGAGTATTTTCCTTGGGCTTTCTCCGCAGACAAATTCCTGTGGACAAAAGTTTGTAGACATTTTCTCATAGACAAAAAGTTTGCAGAATTATTCTGTTGGCCTTGGTCTTTGCTTCTTTGGAAACTTCTTCAGACTTTCTACCCATAACCTATTTCTTGAATTCTCTCAAAAATTTTGTCCGAAGGAATTCCTTCGAATAAAAAGTCTGAAGGAATTGCTTCTTGTCTTAGCCTTTTATGAATTCTTTAAACAAAAATCCAAAAGAATTACATTTGTGGCTTTCTTTGAAAATGACCCTTTTGAAGGGTACTTTTGTCGATCAAGTGCCCTCCACAAGGGCACTTATCCTTTGGGAGGCTTCTTTGAACTTTTGTATTTGAACCGCTCCATTGAGCTTTCTGAGTGAACCACTTGGTTGAACCAAAGGATTGAACCGCTTGGTTGAACCAATTCGTTAAACCACTCTATTGAACTTATTCATTGAACCAAGTCGATGAACCATTTCGTTGAACCACTCTATTGAATCAAGCCGATGAACCAAGCTTTGAACCAAAATGGTTCAAGCCGATGAACCAATCAAATGAACTGAAGTATTGAACCAAACGTTGAACCAAAGGATGAACCAAAGTGTTGAAACAAAGCAGATGAACCAACTGAGTGAAACAAAGCATTGAACCACTTGATTGAACCCGCCTTTGAACTCGTTGAACCTTTGAACCAAAGTGGTTTAATGGTTCAATAGTTCAAGCCTCCTTTGCTTAGATGCTTGTCGATGGAGATTTTTATTGAACCAAGGCACTGAATCAATCTTGAAAATGACTAAGTGTTGGAAAATGATTTTTTTAATTGAACCCGCCTGCAAAAGCCTTTGAACCTGTAGAAATGAACTTGCCTGCAGAGTCTATAGAAATCAAGTTTGTATTTTTCCCTAACCTTGAAAGAGTCCATAGATTTCAACCTGTGAAGTCTATTGAACTTGGCTTGCAGAGTCTGTAGATTTTCTTTTCCTACAGAGTCCGTAGATTCAAGCCTGCAGAGTCCATAGATTCAAGCCTACAGAGTCCATAGATTTAACTCTGTAGAGTCCGTAGATTTTTGAGAAGCTTAAAAAATGAGGAATTTGAATGCCCAGGACAAATTTCAAAAAGGGGAGAGACAATTTTGGTCTGTAGGACCAAAATAGTTCAAATGTTGTCCCAAAAATGAGTGATATTTTTTGAGGACAACAGCCAGCTCCAGTTGGGGAATTTCTATCAATTGCAAAAAAGAATTGAAGGGAGTAGAATCTAGAATCTCTAGTGTCTTCATGTGTACCATTGGGCTATGGAGTCATGCTTACCCAAAAATGAAAGGCATCAAAAAGAAAATAAACAAAATAAAATAGAATTAAAAATTATACAAATATACATATATACAGATGTAATGATCTGACACTTCAAGAGTTGAAGTGTTTCAGATGCTGCCCATTGTGAGGCAGAGAAAAGAGTGTGACATCTTGATATTTCAATAAAAAATTGCTTTCACCAATGTGTTGATGAATTATAAATGGGCCTCTCCAAAGGGAGTCAAACTTTCCATGCATCCCTTTTGGTTCTCTCCTTTTGTCCCACAATAGGACTTGATCCCCAATCTAGAAATCATGATTTTTGGCCTTCTGGTCAAAGAGTTTCTTTGCCAGACTTTGATGAGCAGCAATTCTATCCACCACCATGGTTCTCTATTTCTCCAACTCAGTCAGGTACATGATTCTTTTATCAAGAGAGCTTTCATATGTCTGATCTTCAATTGCCTTTGCTAATTTCAAGGCTAGCAATTCTAAGGTGATTGGTATCTCAGCATTGATACCATAAAGAAGTTAAAAAAGAAACATACTAATTTCCCTCTTTGGTGTGATTATGTTTGCCCATAGAGCATCAACCAATGCTTTATGCCATGTTCTTTAATTATCATCTTCTAGCTTCTTGATGATAGTTACTAGGGTTTTATTGCTAGATTCAGCGTGTCCATTCCCTTATAGAAAATAATTAGAAGAGAGAGAGAATAGAATTCCATAATGGAAACAAAATTGTGTAATCTCTTGGGAGGTGAAACAAGCTACATTGTCAGTAACAATTTTGATTGGAAATCTAAACCTGGAAATGATATTCTCTTTGAAGAAGTTGCATACAACTTCTAAAGTAGCATGCTTAATTGAAATTGCTTCTACCCACTTGGTAAAATAGTCAATTATTGTAAGGACATAATCATGTCCAGCACTTGAAGATGTGTTTATAGTCCTAATAAAATCAAGTCCCCATTGCTGAAAAGGTTTTTCTATGATCACTGGCTTGAGAGGCATAGCAACTAACTTGGGTCTTCTAACAAATTACTGACAGAGTTAACATTTTCTCACTCACTTATGTGCATCTTGGAAAAGAGTTGGCTAGTAATACCTGGCTCACAGAATCTTGTGAGTAGTCACAGGAATAGAAAAATGTCCTCCATAAGACAGATTATGAAAAGATTTCAAAAGCTAAATTTGTTTCTCTTTGTCTACACAACGAATGAATACTTCATCTATGCTTCTCTTGTACAAGTCTTTGTCCCAAAAGACAAAATTGGCAGCTTTCAACTTGATAGTCCTCCTTTCTTTGTAAGACAAATGAGTGGGACATTCACCATAAGTAAGGAAATGAATGATACCTGAATACCACTCATTGGTAGTGGAGACAAAAAGGACTATTGGAGTATCTTCCACTTCAGCTTCTTCATGATGTGTATCTTTTGGCTTGTTGTCAGCAATTAATTGGCATAGGCCTTTACTCTTGACCAGCTTTGTCGGCTTGATGTCTAGATCAAACTCTTAGATCTTTGTAATCCAATTACCTCTTTTCATGCCAAACTCTTACTGAGTTAATAAAGACTTGATTGTAGTGTTAAGAACTAAGGCAGTAGTGTGTGAATTCAGAATATAGAAGCGGAAATGTTTGACTGCTTTCACCAATGCATAAGCATGCCTCTCTACATTTGAATACTTCATCTCATGGGTTTTGAGAGGGCAGCTCATGAAAGAGATAAGAGATTCCATACCTTTCTTTTCCTATTGAACAAGAATTGCTGAAAGAGTGTGTTCAGATGCATAGCTGTATATGATAAAATCTTTGTTGTAATCTAGACAAACCAAGATAAGGGTGTGAGCAATGGTGGTCTTGATATTCTGAAATGCTGACTTATCTTCTTTAGTCTAGCTGAAGATGGTCTTCCCTTTCATCATATTCACAATGTGTCTAGTCTTCTCAGCAAATTTGGAGATGAACCTCCGTAAGAAATTCACCTTTCTGAAGAAATAATGAACAACATTTTTGCTTGTAGGCAAATTAAGTTCCTAAATAGACTTGACTCTATCTGAGTCAATCTTTATTCCTTCTTTTGACATAATGTGTCCAAGAAGTTCCCCCTCTGTTACTCCAAAAATAGACTTCTTAGGATTCAAGGAAATACCATTCTGGCGGCAACACTCTCACACTTGTTGTAAGTGGTAAACATAATCAGATTGATGCCTTGAAAAGACAGTCAAGCCATCAAGATATAACACTATGAATTTACCAATTTCATCTTTGAAAGCCAAATCTATTGCTCTCTGAAAGGTAGCACCAACATTTATCAAGCAAAAAGGCATTCTTCTATATGTAAATGTACCCCAAGGTGTCGTGAATGCAGTCTTGTGTTGGTCTGCTTCACCAACTTCAACTTGATTATATCTTGAGAAGCCATTCAGCATTGATAACATCTCTGAACCTGTCACTATTTGAAGCACTTGATCCATGATTGGCAAAGGATAATTATCTTTCAAAGATGCTTGATTCAAATTCTTGAAATCTACACAAATGCAAATTTTGCCATTCTTCTTCCTTACAGGCACTATGTTTACAATCCATGTGGAATGATGGATTGAGAAGATAATTTTAGCATTGAATATTTTTTGTATCTCAGACATAATAGTACCTGATATTTTTAGATTATACTGTCTAGATTTTTGCTTGTATGGCATTGAGTCGGCCTTGAGAGGAATGTCATGGCAGATTTCATCTGGTCTGAGAGACTTCAAGTCTTCATAAGAATATGTTAAGACATCCATGTATAACGGATTAAAGAGATGAACTTGAATCTTTTTTTAGTGGTGCAACACTTACCAATGTTAATCATCTTGGGATTTTTTTCAGTGGTCAGATTCACTTGATCAAATCCCTGAGAGAATTTTGAATCTATTTGTTATTGTTTGATGAATCTATCATGCTTGTCAAATAGCTTCTCAAGAGAAACTAGGCCTTTGGGAATTTTGTTTCCTTTTAGCTGTAAGAATTCTTCATTAATATCTGAACTGGATTCAAAGGTTGATTTATACTTCTGAGGTTCACTGCCTTCAAAACGTAATTGTTCAAAATTGTCTTTTCATTCTAGGAAGGCAATGATTTGATGATCATCATTGAATACTTGCCAATAATCAGTATTGTCAGGAACACTTGGTCTATAGACTAGCTCAATAGTATACCTATCTTCTTTGAAATCTAAATGAGGAACTAAGAGAGTTTTTGAAATAGCAAGTGCATCAGCTCTGTCATTAGACTCTTTGAGTATGGTAGAAATGTTGAAAGCATCAAAGCTTTCAATTTGGTCTCAAACCAGGTTGCAGTAGTGACGTAATCTTTCATTCTTGGTTTGGTAAAGATTTCTTACTTGACAAACCACTAATTCAGCATCTCCTTTGACATGAATAAACTTGATGCCTTTTTCTTGAGCAGCCTTCATTCCAAGTAGTAGAGATTCGTATTCAGCTGTATTATTAGTGTTGCTAAATTGTAGTTTGTAAGATGAAGGAAACATATTTCCTTGAGGAGATATCAACATAATCTCAGCTCTTGAACCAGTACAGGAATAACTACCATCAAATTCCAAAGTCCATATCTCATTTGATACCAATTTTTCTTTAGACTTTCCTTCATCAGAGATGGAGGATCCTTCTCCATCTATATTGTAGCCTACTAGTTCTTTTGTTGTTCTAGTTGAACTAATTTCTGAGTTGACCCTTTCAAGAATTATATCAGGTGTTTCATGTATTTCATATGTAGATAGAAAATAGTTACCCATACTTGCAGATTCAAAAAAAATTTGAGCTTCAGGGGCTGATGTCTGGGTGACCACATATTTTGCCTCCTTTTTAGAGAGCAACCTCTTCATTACACCTTATACAAGGATTTTTGCCTCAAATAGATCCATGCTTAGTTCTCCTCCCACATCCTTACAGAAATTTCATCCAATCAAAATGCCATAGGATGCTGGAATGTCAGCCACCAAGATAGTCATCTTGATTCTCTTGTCTAGAAAGGCTACAAATACAAATTGGGCATCTTTGATTTGCCCCAACAATGGTACTTGCTTGTTCTCCTTGGAGAAACATCTCCTAAATGTCTTGGTTAGTGTGAGACCCAGAGACTTAGCTACTTTAGCAGGCATGAAATTATCAGATGCACCTGAGGCTATAATACAGTCACTCAGCTTGTGGCCATTAATTAATAGAAAAACATAGAAATGTTCTATTTTTTCAAGAGCAATTAGAAGAGTAATGACAAGATTATTTGGAATAAGAGACGGTTTGGTTTTTGACATATTGGACCAACTTATTCAATTAATCAGGATTAGACTGCAAATATTCAAATTTAGACATTTGTATTTTTATCTTTTTGACATGATCGATTATGTCAAATGGTTGAATTGAGCTAAGTACAGAGAAAGGTACTTCAACCTTCTAAGTTTTAGGAGGGATGGGAGGTGGGCTGGTTTTCAAATTTGAAGTAGAAGGGGAAGGCAAAATTGATGTATTTGCCTTTTGGATGATCACCGGATCCTTTGACTGCAAAGGCAAAGTGGTTCCATGCTTAGCAATTGTATTTGTTGGCTGAGGTTGCTCTTCTATCTTCCCTTTATTAGCTTGTTGGACTGATTAGTTCTTGGACCTAGTAAACACTACATATGATCCATCAAAATCTTATCCTTTGCTTCTAGGTTCATCCTGGTAGTTTAAGAAACCAATGTGGGAGTTGCCAACTAATTCTTCTTGATTGTCTTCAAGGAGATCAGCGTCATTTTCTTGATTTAATTTAGGCTAAAAAGAGAACTCTGATTCTGCTTCAAGATATCCCATTACTGAATTAGTTGGAGGAGCTTCCAGGTCAAGTTTTCTTTGTGGGGGAGACAGGCAATTCCATTGCCCTTGATTCTTAGTAGCATTGCCTTGATATGACTGATTTGGGAATGTCCTATATGAAGGAGCAGAAGACATTCTTTGAGCTATTTACTTTTTGAGAGCAAGCAACTCATTTTTCAACTTCTGCGCCATTAGATCTGTGGTGCTTGTAGATGAATATTTAGAACATGATGAAGCTCTATTTCTATTTAGATCTCTTCTTATCTTTTTTGCTAAGATGAGATCATCTTCTACCTCAGTGGCTAAATGTTGAGCTACAACAAGATCTATTTGACTAGCACGTCTCAAGAGAAAACTTACTTCAAGTAATTGAGAATTAATGAAGAAACATTTGAGATTCTCAGCTGTAGGTCGAGCAATTACAAAAATTATATTTCTCAATTTGTCAAATTTGGCTATGAAGTCTCTCATAGGCTCATAAGGCTCTTTCTTCATATGTGTAAGTTGAGCCAGAAGTGCATGTGCATCTTCTACAAGTTTGAATCTAGCTTCAAACTTATCTTTAAGAGTATTCCAATCAGTCACTAACCGAGCCTATAGATGATAAAACAATTCTATAGCAGCACCTTTAAGTGTCTCCACAAAAAGCCTAACTGCTACATCTTCAAATTCTACCCTGATTACTTCACAAGCTATGCTAAAAGCTGCAATGTGTTCATCAAGATGAACTTTCCTATCACCATAGAATTTGGGGAAATTCTTTCTTGAACTGCGTGGAAGCTCATGTAGAGGTGGATTAAGATTGAGAGGACCAAAAGCATTACCCCAGGGGCCTTGAACTGTCATTGTAAGATTATGAAAAAGAGAGATAACAAATCTTAGAGGGGTAATTATTGGCAAAGCTTTATCAATAGCAGAAGTAGATACTTCATCTGGCAATGGAGATCTGACTTTAGTAGGAGGAAAGCTCTTGGTTCGTTGGAGACGAGATGGTAAAGGAAACAAATCAAAATCACTTTGTTGTACCAACTTGAATACAGGGTCAATGATACCTTTAGCCCTTTGACTTTGTGTATACCTTGAATTTGCCAGGTTGTGAAACAAAAATAAAAAAGAATTGACCTTGCTTCAGTTTGAAGCTTGAGGCTTTAAACTATGCGTTCTTTCCTAGTTCGTGTGGAGGTGAATGGATAGATTATAAATGGATAATGGATATTATATCCCCAGCGGAGTTGCCAAAAATTGTTGGTTGAATATTTTGTCTGATCAGCCAAAGTAGGAAGACTGGTCATCCAAATGTGCAGTTTTTACCACATCAAAAGGGGACTAATCTGTCCTCTCATCAAGGGGAGGTTCCCTATAGATATGCTAGATATATATAAATAGAAAATAATACTCAAAGGTAGGACAAACCATCCCTCTCTCTTTTTTCAGAAATGATGTGTGAAAATCAAAGGAAAAACTCAAGGGAAATGGCAGACAACACTCCTGGTAGTAAATGCCAAATGTAGCAAAGGATGTAGTAACCAACAAATCGAGATACAGCACAAAGTCTCCACTTGAATTGCTCAAGAGTAAGATACGAAGGACAATGAGGGCACAAAGTCATCCCAAGGTCCTTTACATTGAAATGAAAAGAAAACACAGTGAAAGGCAATTATGGGGGCACAAAGTCTCTCCACAGTTGACTCTTCAGGACACCTTCCTGACTACTATCACTAATTTTGCTTGTTGAATTAAAGGAACATAGAATATATCAAGGAAAAAAACATAAGAATAGTTTCCTCAATAACAAAGATATTATAACACAAAGTCTAAAAAATCACTTGCTTTCTTATTCCAAAAACAAAATATGATCAACAAACTGAGCTCAAAGTCTCAGAAGTGCCTTTCAATTTGGGCAGAGTTTTGTTTTGATTGTCAAAAAAGAGATGTATTTATAATAAAAGAGAGTCCCTTATATAGCCACTTCAAGAAGGACTCGAGAACAGTAACACATCATGTTGCATTGAAAACTGTTAGGAAGATAGGCTGGAAATTGGGGGTATCTACCCATTTGTTTTTCTCAATGCAGAGAAACAAGTCATGCTATTGAAAGTTTACATCTTTCAATGTCCACCTGGCGATTTGATCCTTCATTGTTCCTTCTTTTCTAGTTAATTAAATCGGGTCCTGGATTCAATTTGCTATTCTATTCCTTCCTCACTTTCTACTAGTCTTGGCCTTAAATCCTATGAATGCATTCAGGTCTATAGATTCAAAGGATCAATGGCTATTTTATGAGCTTTGAAATTGACATTTGCGCACCCGTCAATACGTTTTCAATGGCTAGTTCGCTATCTTGAATTTGATGTCTTTGGGCACATCACCCCTTGGTCCTTCTTCGGGTTTTCTATTTGTCACTTTCCTGGAAAGAACCTACCCTTTTAGGCCTTAAGAAATGATTTGCTTTGGGTCGAGAAGATCCCCCTGCAAGGGTATCTACCCTTCGGGCGATCTTTAGATGGATTTTGGGCTTCGACAGTCTCTCACAGATAGCTAAGTTCTTCCTTCAAATTTCTTGTTTTACATCTTCCCAAAGGGAAGATAACCCTTCAGCTTTAGGGAGTGTCCTTTAAGTTGGCCGTCAAGAGTCCCCCACAAGGGCACCTGCCCTTTGGGGTCCTTCGGCGGCCTTTTCCTTAAATTCTTCATGGACATTTCCCACGAATATTTCCTGTGGACAATTCCCACAGGTATTTTCCCTGGGCTTTCTTTGTGGACAAATTCCCACAGACATTTTTTTGCAGACAAAAAGTCTGTGGAATTGTTCCATTAGCCTTGGTCTTTGCTTCTTTGGAAACTTCTTCAGGCTTTCTGCCTGTAGCCTGTTTCTTGAATTGTTTCAGACTTTTTGTTTGAAGGAATTCCTCCAGACAAAAAGTCTGAAGGAATTGCTTCTTGTCTTAGCCTTTTTTGAATTCCTTAAACAAAAATCTGAAAGAATTACCTTTGTGGCTTTCTTTGAAAATGACTCTTTCGAAGGGTATTTTTGTCGATCAAGTGCCCTCCACAAGGGCACTTGTCCTTCGAGATGCTTCTTTGAACTTTTGCATTTGAACTGCTCCATTGAACCGTCTAAGTGAACTGCTTGGTTGAACCAAAGGATTGAACCACTTGGTTGAACTAAACATTGAACCAATATGTTGAACTACTTCGTTGAACCAAGTCGATGAACCGTTCTGTTGAACCAAGCTGATGAACCAAGCTTTGAACCAAAATGGTTCAAGCCGATGAACCAATCGAATGAACCAAAGCATTGAACCAAACATTGAACCAATGTTTGGTTCAACAGTTCAAACAAAGCCTTGAACCGACTGACGAACCATTTGATTGAACCAAAGGATGAACCAAAGCATTAAAACAAAGCGGATGAACCAACTGAGTGAAACAAAGCGTTGAATCACTTGATTGAACCCACCTTTGAACTCATTGAACCTTTGAACCAAAGTGGTTCAATGGTTCAACGGTTCAAGCCTCCTTTGCTTAGATGCTTGCCAATGGAGATTTTTGATTAAACCAATGCACTGAATCAATCCTGAAAATGACTAAGTGTTGGAAACTGATTCTTTTGATTGAACCCGCCTGCAGAAGCCTTGGAACCTATAGAAATGAACTTGCTTGTAGATTCCATAGAAACCAAGTCCGTAGTTTTCCCTAACCTTGAAAGAGTCCATAGATTTCAACCTGTGAAGTTTTTTGAACTTGGTCTGTAGAGTTCGTAGATTTTCTTTTCCTGCAGAGTCCGTAGATTCAAGCCTGTAGAGTCTATAGATTTAAGCCTGCAGAGTCTGTAGATTTTTGAGAAGCTTGAAAAATGAGGAATTTGAATGCCCAGGACAAATTTTGAAAAGGAGAGAGATAATTTTGGTCTGTAGGACCAAAATAGTTCAAATGTTGTCCCAAAAATGAGTGATATTTTTGGGGGACAACAAAGTCAAGGCCCCATTGCATGAAAGGCTGCTCTACCTGAATAAGATGTAAAGGCATGACAACCAACTATTATTTCCCATCAAAAAGTGTGCACTTCTGGCACTTTCATATCCAAGCATGGGTGTCCCTGAAAAGAGTAGGCTAGAAGTAACCAGCTCTCATTATTCTTGCCACTATAGCCCTAGGAGCAAAATGACCGCCGACTAGCCCATCATGGAACTCAGACAGCACCCTGTCGGCCTGACTTGAGTCTAAGCATCTTAAAATGAATCTTAAGAGATCCCTTCTAAACATCACTCCATTAATCAAGACATAAGGGAGACACTGGAGTCTAAAATATCTCCTCTTGGTCCTGTCAAGGCCCTGCGGGCACTCACCAGAGAGAAGAAAATGCTTCACGTCTGATGTCCAATCCTTCATGACAGCTAGTTTTTTTATTGTAGCTGCATCATGAATTGGTAGACTATCCTCTTTTTGCTACTTAAAGTCTGCAGCAAGGTGCTCACATAGGCCTCTCTCTCTTACCAATTTGGTGATCTTGATATCTACATTATATTCCATCACCTTAGTGATCCACCCTACTCTCTTTTCATTCAGGTCTTGGTTGATCAAGAAATCTTTGATGCCGAGATGTGGAACCATGAGGTGGATTCTACTATTAGACAGCATATGCCTAAATTTCTTCAGACTCTATATGACCGCCAGGACTTGCTTCTCCATATATGTGTATCTGACCTCAAAACCCTCTAGGCCTTGGCTAAAAAATGCAATTGGTTGCTCAAGGTTATCACCATTTACTTGGGTAAGCATGGCGGAGATTACCTCTTCATTGCCGAAAGTGTAGAGGTTGAAATCTTTGGTGAAGTCAGGGTTGATCAAATTAGGAGTCCAGACTATGGCCTACTTTATTTTTTCAAAACTATCCTTTCTTTGTGATGTCCATGTGAACTCCTCACCCTTCCTCAGCATAGAGGTCAATAGCTTGACCACCTCTACAAAGTTTGGGATAAATCTCTGAATGAAATTTATGTTGCTGAAGAAGCTTTGCAGGTCTTTCTTGTGCTTAGGCAAGGACAGCTCCAGGATGGAGCGAACTCTCTCTGGATCAATAGTTAAGCCTTCCTTAGAAACAATGTGGCCAAGGAGTTTCCCCTCGTAGACAACAAACACACATTTCCTAGGGTTGAGAGAGATACCAAACTCTCTACACCTCTCAAATATTTATCTGAGGTGTTTCATGTGTTGGCTCACTTCCTTGGAGAAAACTATCACATCATAAAGATATACCAGCACAATGTTATTTATCAGGCCTCGAAAGGCTATGTCCATGGCTCGTTGGAAAGTGGCACCAGCATTAGACAGTTCGAATGGCATTTTCTTGTATGCAAACATCCCCCATTTGGTAGTGAAGGCTATCTTGTGTTGGTCATAGTCTTTCACCAAAATCTGATTATATCCTGAATACCCATCCAAGAGGGAGAAACGTTCGCTGCCTGTCACCATTTGAAGGATCTACTCCATGCTTGGGAGAGAATAATGGTCTTTCAAAGAGACTCTATTGAGGTCTCTAAAATCAACACACAGTCTAATCTCCCCATTCCTTTTTTAGACAAGAACAAGATTGGCCAGCCAAGAAGAGTGTTTGATTGGAAATATTATTCTAGACTCAATCAACTTGGTGAGTTACTTCTGCATAAGAAGCTCAATCATTTGGTTGATGGGCCTCTGCTTCTGCTTGATTGGCCTAGCACCTTCTTTTAGCTCAATGGTATGCTGGGCCAGACCTGGGTTAAAACCCTTCAAAACACTATACTCCCAAGCGAAGACATTAGCAAATTCTTGGCACAACAAGATGAAGGCCTGCCTTTCCCAGTTTGTGCACACTTTCCTAAGTGCAAGTAGCTTATCCTTGAATATTTTAACCTTCTCATGGTGTTCCTCCTTCATTGCAATGCATGCCTTATCACTTTTCAGTTGGTCATCTCCATTGAAGATACTTTCTAGAGTGACCAAAATTTTGAGGAGCTTATTGTTCTTTAGATTAACAATTTGGCTGCCATATTGTTGTTGTAGCTTTGCCTGGTTTTTAGTAGTGAATTCAGCTTCTTCTTGCAAGAAGAGCGCTATTTGCTGGTCATTGTCAAAGACCTTCCAGTTGGTGATGTTGTCAGGTACAGAAGGCCAGATTACTACCTTCAAGTGGTGTGAGCTGTGGTCTCGGCCTATTTCCCTAGGGACAACAAATTGGGCACCAACTGCTGCCAGCCTATCTACTTGCTTGTTCTGCTCTCTAAGAATGGAGGTAATATTGAAAGCAAAAAAAAATTCCACTAAGTCCCATACCCTATGTTTGTAAGATTTCAGTAAAGAATTCTTTGTCAAATTTTGGCCTCTTACTTGATTGACAATCAGCTCACTGTCACCAAAAACTTGTAGCTCTTTGATTCCTCTTTTCCCCACCCACTCCAAACCATGGATGAGGGATTCATACTCCACAAAATTTCATGTGCAAGAAAATTGAAACCTTAAAGCCAAAAATTATTTTTCCTTTGAGGGAGAAACTAGCACCGCTCCACCACTGGCTCCTAACTTACTTCTTGAACCATTGAAGAATAACTGCCATAGACCTGAGCTTTCCTGGCTCACTTTCATCAGATTTGGTACAAAAATACCCTCTTCATGCATGTAATAAATTCCAAGGCTTGCCTCCTCTATGAATTTGTAAGGATCATGCTCGAAGTTGTCACTTCCCCATTCATCTAAGAGCAGGTCTGTAAATCCTTCAAGGGCAGAAGATGGAGATTGGTTTACTTGGAACTCTTCTTGGTCAATAATGGCATAGTTGAAATTTGCCACCTTGAGTGAGTATGGTTCCAGATGATCTCTATGGAGTGCTTCGAATTCAATCTTAACTTTAGTCCCATACTTGGTTCTAAAAACTAGATAAGACCAGTTCGCTGCTAAGTAGCCACCTATCTTGGATGTGTTGGTTGAATATTTTATCGATCAGCGTACTGATAAACAAAATAGGTTTGATCAACCAAAGTTGGAAGATTAGTTGTCCAAATGTGTAGGTTTACCACATCAGAAGGACACTGATCTCTCTTCTCATCAAGGGGAGGTTCTCTATAGATAAGCTATATATATATATATATATATATAAACAAAAAATAATACTCAGGGGTAGGACAAACCATCCATCTCTCTTTTTTCAGAGATGATGCATGCAAATCAAAGGAAAAACTCAAGGGAAATGACACACAACACTCCTCTTCTTTCAGAAGTACTATTCAGCAAGCCAGAAGAATACTCTGAGTAGTAACAGCAAATGTAGCAAAAGATGTAATAACCAGCAAATCGAGATGCAGCACAAAGTCTTCACCTGGATTGCTCAAGAGTAAGATACGAAGGACAATGAGGGCACAAAGTTGCCCCAAGGTCCTTTACATAGAAATGAAAAGAAAACACACTGAAAGGCAATTATGGGGGCACAAAGTCTCTCCACAGTTGACTCTTCAGGACACCTTCCTGACTGTTGTCACTAATTTTGCTTATTAAATTAAAGGAACATAAAATATATTGAAGAAAAAGACATAAAAATAGTTTCCTCAACAACAAAGATATTATAGCACAAAGTCTGAAAATTCACTTGCTTTCTTATTCCAGTAACAAAATATGATCAAAAATCTGAGCTCAAAGTCTCAGTAATGTCTTAAAATTTGGGCAGAGTTTCATTCTAATTGTCAAAAAGGATATCCTTATTACAATAGAAAAGAGTCCCTTATATAGCCTCTTCAATAAGGACTCGAGAACAGTAATACATCATTTTGCATTGGAATATGTTAAGAAGACACGCTGGAACTTAGGGTCATTTTACCCATTTGATTTTATCAATGCAGGGAAACAAGTCACGCTTATTGAAAGTTTGCAACTTTCAATGTCCACCTGGCGATCTGATCTTATCTTCATCATTCCTTCTTTTCTGGTTAATGGAATCGGGTCCTAGATTCAGTTTGTTGTTCTATTCCTTCCTTGCTTTCTGTTAGTCTTGGCCTTGAAATCTGTGAATGTATTCTGGTCTGTATGTTCAAAGGATCAACGGCTAGTTCACTGTGTTGAATTTGACATTTTTGAGCGCGTCATTCCTTTGTCCTCTTTCAGCTTTTCTATTTGGTACTTTTTCAGATTGAACTTGCCCTTTCAGGCCTTAAGAAATGACCCATTTTGAGTCAAGAAGAGCCTCCCACAAGGGTATCTACCCTTCAGGCAGTCTTTGAATGGCCTTCGAGCTTCTTCGGGCATCCCTTTGGCTTCAAGAAGTGTCTTTGAATTGGCAGTCAAGAGTCCCCCGCAAGGGTACCTGCCCTTCAGGGTCCTTCAGGAAACTCTTTGAACTTTGGTGATGAACCAACTGTTGAACCGTTCCATTGAACCACAGCTTTAAACCATTCTGTTGAACTAAGGCTTTGAACCTCTTATTGAACTTGCCTTTGAACCATGTTTTGAACTAACCGTTGAACCAAGTTTTGGTTCAACGGTTCAAACAAAGCCTTGAACTGATTGACAAATTATTTGATTAAACCAAAGGATGAACCAAAGCGTTAAACCACTTGGTTAAACCGAGACATTGAACCATTCCTTTGATTGAACCCGCCGTTGAATCGAAAGCATTGAACCGACTGAACCTGGAACTCATTGAACTTGTAGAAATGAGTTTGTTTGCAGAGTCCATAGAAACCAAGTCCGTAGTTTTCTCTAACCTTGAAAGAGTCCATAGATTTCAACCTGTAAAATCCCATTGAACTTGACCTGTTGAGTCTGTAGATTTTTGAGAAGCTTAAAAAATGAGGAATTTGAATGCCCAGGACAAATTTTGAAAAGGGAAGAGACAATTTTGGTCTATAGGACAAAAATAGTTCAAATGTTGTCCCAAAAATAGCTGATATTTTTAGGGGACAATGGGATGTAAAATCCCTGGATAAGTAGATGGCAAAGTAAGGAGGGACATCTGCCACTACCACATAATGAGGAACTAAGAAGGTCAGGGAAGTGTGTAGCCTCAAGCTCAAACCTTTCACTACCCCAACTGTCTTTGCTAGTGTTCAATCCAGCTGCAGGACTCCCTTAGTCATTTCTTCGTATTTCAACCCCAGCTTGTCGGCTATGCATTTGGGCATTATCGAGGTGCTTGCTCCATTGTCAGTGATGCAATTGGGAACCAAGAAATCTCCTATGACCAAGGATAAATAAAAAGTGGGAACCTTTTCTTCTTTCCTGACTTGGCCTGAGGTGGAAGGCTGTCCATTCATCATCAAAACATTATCGACTCTTGTTGGGACAACTTGTTCATTCAACTCATGCAATTCCTTTTGCAGCATGTCCTTTTGCCCCGGTATTGACAATGAATCCCACAAGGAGATGTTCATGTGCAACTTCTTCATCTAGTCAACCACATTGACACGAGGGTTGCCTTCAAATTTTTTTGGGATTATTTACAGCCTGAGGTGCAGGCTGAGGAGCTAAAGATACAACCAGTGGTCTGAAGTTTGGGACCTTTTGATTTTATGTGATGAAGAAGGTATTGCTGATGTTTGGGCAGCAACCTGAGCTTCTTCCATTGCTCTCCTTTTGAATCTTGTGTTGGCTGCGACACAGTTGCCTTGATTGTCCACAATACCCACGTAATTGACTGAAGAGAACTCACCTTCCAAGTGATTCATGAGAGTAGAATCAGGCTGAGTCTGACTGTTGCTCATGTCAAGTTGCATTGAAGCCTCAAAACCTTGAAATTGGATGACTGCCTAATTGTCTTGTACATTTAGGTAGTGACCCGTCATTTCATTTGTATAAATAGCCTGCTCTTGACCATATCCCATGGTTGAGCAACTTGGCTATTCTTGCACCAGATTGTTTTGAGTGAGCACCATAGCCTTGGATGATGAAGGGGCACCTAGATTATAGCCTTGAAAAGGTTTGGTCTATGCAAACTGACCCTGCCCTTGATTGTAATTTTGGAAAGGGTGTCTATTTGTTTGACCATACTGTTGATATCCTTGGTTTGGTTAGTTGTTTCGAGCTTGCTGCCTTTTAATAGCCATTAGTTCGTTTGCCACATTTTACAACAGACTTTTGACTTCACGGAGTTCATTTGATGAAGTAGCAGCTAGCTTTTTTGTGCTAGGCAGGAGAGCTAAGGTGGGAGTAGTATTCTGAATTAGGGGTAGCATTTCAAGGAAAAGTGACATATGAGGTCTAGGAGCTATTTTTCCAGCCTATACTAGGCAATTCTCAGCCACTATAGCTATGTCATAGGCGACAGGCAGCACATGTCCTCCCATGGACTGTATCATAACAGTGATATCACTATTCAATGCTCTTAAACAATACAAGAAAGCATAGCTAGGAGTTGGCCTTACCAAAATGGGGATTCTATCTCATGTCTTTTGAAACTGAGTTTTGAAATCTTGCATGTATTCATGTGGATCTCTTTTCATCGTAGTCAGTTGCTCAGCAAGTGAGAGGTGGTCGCTCTTCTCCCCAAAATGGTTTGTCAAGAGAGTTCCCAATTCATTCCAAAAACTGACTGAATGGTTAAAGTCCCATACCAGTCCAGAGCTTTGCCCTTGAGAGATAATGCCAGTAATTCGACTGCAATATTCTCCTTAGTGACATTATGAATATTGCAAAGGTTAGCAATATTTTTGATGTGTTTAATACCTATAATGGGCCCCTCTCCATCAAAAGGAGGCACACTTTTGAGGACTGCTCCTAGAATTGCGTCATAATGTTGGAGATTGAAAGGACTCTGACCATGAAAAGTCACAAAGGGTAATGTCATAGTTATGACAGGATGTAACCGCGGCCTTCTTGTGTAGGTGTTCTTTATAGCAGATTTGAGAAAGTGGTTTATTGAATAAGGATGGGTCCTCTCAAACCTCAGTCGCTTTGCTAACTTCAAGGGCAATTCAATGAATTCCAAAGGAACACCCTTAGAAGCAGACCATGTGGTGATTTTAGGCATAGGAAGTCAAACTGGTCTTTGATTTGAAACTGAAGATCTTACTAGTGGAGTCGCCAGATGTTGAAAATAGTTGATTTGTTGTAACAGGACCAACATCAATCCTGAAACTTTACTAAGTGTAGAAACTTAGTCCCACTGGGCGTGCCAAAAACTATTGATGTAGTGGATTGCACCCTTGACAGGAGGCTGAGCTCCTGCCTTCCACACGTCAAAATTGAAACTCCCCTCTTGCCTGTGGGCAAAGCAAAATTGGGGGAAGAGTCTCTAGATAAGGGCTAGTTCCCTTTGATGCATCTGAGTTATTCCAATAAGTGTTAATATATATATATATATATATATATAATGGGGGGGTGAAAAGGAAGAAGGATTACAGAAAAACAAAACCTAATCTAAAAGGGTGATGCACCAAATAATTTCGACCCACTCACACTCACACTCTAAACCATAATAACACATACATTCAATTTAACTGGCAAAAGGACCAGACTATAGGAAGCTTGATAGGGAGGCTTTAATGGAACACACAAAAAAAGGACTTACCATAGGTGTTATAGGGAAAGCACACTATCTAGTAACTTCCTTCTGCCTCTGTGCTCTAGGTATAACTCTTCTTGTCACCTGTAAGAATGGTGCCTTGTATAAAATAGGTTCATTGGTGTCAACCTTGTGAAAGTATTTGGAAGCAATGACTGAACACAAGACTAACACTCTGACGCACTCAGAGATATCTAACCAGAATAAAAGTAAAAATGCATTTTTTATTGATTCCAGGTGAAAATTGCTAGGGCTTTGCCTTACAATGTGAAATATATCTTTCTCAAAATGAGAAGTCTACAATATATAGAGGAAGGAAAGAAGCATTTTGGTGCCCTTTTTACAAGTGACCCATGTGCATTCTGATCATTGGGAAGAGGAAGCAGCTTAAACATCATATGAGAAGTTATGGGCTGTGCCATTTGTCTGCAAACAAGACCGCTCCTTCAAGGCAATTATGTGGCTTGTCTGCTCATCAATGAAAAGTGAAGAAAATGGGTCACACCATTTGCCATTCCCACCTCTTGATGATTAATTCACAGACACTGTGTCACCCACTGGAGTAACTCCTTGATTCGACACCTTCCTTCGCCACTTGGACTGTTTTGTCTATTTTTGCACTTGGTTCTTTTGCCCCTTTCTGGCTTTGTCTTTCTTCTATCCTTAAGCCTTTGAATTCCTTCGGGTTCATGCTTAAGTCTGCAAAGATCAACAGCTACTTCATTGTCACAAATTTGACGTCCTTGGGTCCGTCGTCCTTTTTAGAAATTTGTTCATGTCTTTCTCGCTTGCCTTGGCTACTTTTTGCTAAATTTAATAAGTGATGCATGGCGTGTTTCGCGTGAAATGGACAAGACACGCGACAGCATCTGCTTTACTTAACAGTTCATCTGGGGCCCACCATAGCCTTTACTAAACAAAAGGGAGAGACCACAGATGTTGACGCTTGTCGGCTTTCGATGAGCTTTGCAAGGAACAAATGACATGTTTCACTGCTCTTAGAAAAAATATGTCAAAACCTCCCACATTTGCCACTTGGTGCTCTCCACAGAACTCTAAGGGAAACTTGTTGGGAGGAGCTTAGGGACTCAGATGTAGACACTTGTAGCGCTCTGTTGGGTTTTGCAAGGGACACGTGGCATGTTCTGCTACTTTTAGAGGCAAATTATCATGTATCCCGACATACGACACTTGGCAGCTTCTGCTTTCAAGCTTTTTGGGTATAAAATTGACATTCATGGGCCCATCACTATTTTAAAACCAATGGCTAGTCCATTTCCCTAAAATTGATAGCTTTGGAGACATCACTGTCCTTGGCAAATCTTTTGGTTCTTTTCCTTTATTTTGGCCTCTTATTGCTTCCTTTCCTTCGGGCTTCTTGTTTTGGACCCTTCTGAAGGGAAGGTGTCCCTTCGGCTTTGGAGAAGTGGCCCTTCTTTTGGCAGTCGAGAGTCCTTTGTAAGGGCACCTATCCTTCAGTGGCCTTTTCTCTTTGGCTATATTCCCACAGACAAAATGTATGCAAGAATTGTTTCAACCATTTTGCTTTACCCTTCGGCATTCCTTCGGGTTTTCTTCTCGTGGACTTTTCCCTGAATTTCTTCAAACATTTTGTCCGAAGGAATTCCTTCGGACAAAAAGTCTGAAAGAAATCTGTTTATGCTTTGCCTTTGCCTTAAGTCCTTTTTCGTGTGGTTTTTTCGTTCATAGTCTTTCTGAATTTTTTCAAAACTTTTGTCCGAAGGAATTCCTTCAAAAAAAAGTCTGAAGGAATTATGTCCTTGTCTTTTCCTTCAACTACCTTTGAAAGGTGCCCTTTAGGAAATCTGCTTCGATACTGTCACCGACCAAGTGCCCTCCGCAAGGGCAGTTGTCCTTCGGGAGACTCTATTGAACCGTTCCTTTGAACCAAACTGTTGAATTGACGTTGAGTTTTGATGATGAGCTTTGCCGTTGCACCAAAGCAATGAACCAAACACTTGAACCAAAATGACTGAACCAGACTACTGAACCAAGTACTTGTCCATTTTGTGCCTAAGTGTTGGGAACCCATTTATTCTCTACAGAGTTCATAGAAAACATGCCTGTAGAGTCCGTAGAAAACATGCCTGTAGAGTCCATGGAAACGCCTGTGGAGTTCGTAGGAATTTTTTGCAGAGTCCATAGAAATAGGCCTACAGAGTTCGTAGAAATTCCAGACTTGTGCAAAATCAAAAAATGAATTGGCTCATGACAACAAGGAAGGAAGGGGACCGATTTTGGCCAGTTGGACCAAAAATGGTCAACAGTCACAATGGAAACTCCCCTCTTGCCTGTGGGTCTAGCAAAATTGGGGGGAGAGTCTCTAGATAAGGGCTAGCTCCCTTTGATGCATCTGAGTTATTCCAGTAAGTTGTTAATACACACACACACACACACACACACACACACACACACACACACACACACACACACACACACACACACACACACACATATAATGGGGGGTGAAAGAGAAAAGGATGCTAAAAAAATAGAACCTAACCTAATAGGGTGATGCACCAAACAAGTTTGATCTACTCACACTCACACTCAAAACCATAAGAACACATACATACACTTCAACTAGCAAAAGGACCAAACTGCAGGGAGCTTGACAAAGAGGCTTTAATGGAAACACATAGAAAAAGGACTTACCATAGGCGTTGTAGGAAAAACATATTGTCTAGTAACCTCCTTCTGCCTCTGCATTTCAGGTACAGCTCTTCTTGTCACCTGCAAGAATGGCACCTTGTAGATGCCAGGTGCGTTGGTGTCAACCCTGTGAAAGCACTAAGAAGCAATGACTGAACACAAAACTAACACTCAAACACACTCAGAGATATATCCAACCAGAATAGAGGTAAAAAATGTGTATCTTATTGATTCTAGGTGAAAAATGGCAAGACTTCACCTTATAATATGAGAGATAGCTTTCTCAAATGAGAAGTTACAATATATATATAGAGAAGAGGGAAACAAAAGTGCTCCTTTTGGAAAAGACTTTGGCACCTTTTTACAAGTTGGCCCATGTGCATTGAGAGTGTTGGGAAGAGGAGGCCGTTGAAAGATAATGTTGTGTCAGCTCTGATTTTGACTTCAAGCATTTAAAAAACATAGGCCATGTCATTTGTCTACAAACACGACCGCTCCTTGAAGGCATTCACGTGGTTTGTCTACTCATTAATGTAAAATGGAGAAAAATGGGTCACATCATTCACTGTTCACACCCCTTGATGACTACTTGGCAGGCACTATTCCAACCGCTAGAGTAACTCCTTGAGTCAACGCCTTCCTTTGCCACTTAGACTGTTTTGTTCATTTTTGCACTTGGTTCTTTTGTCTCTTCCTGGCTTTGTCTTTTTGTCTCCTTCAACCCTCAAGGGCTATCTTTTACTACTTCTTTGGCTCTTTGGGCTCTTTCATCAGCAGGTCGCTGAGTTCATTCTTAACTTTTGTCTTTTCCCAGCGTCATTTTTTCCTAGTTTTGTCTTTTGTCAGCTTTTGTCTCTTTCTCTCTTAGCTCTTTGGGCTCCCTTCTGGTTGGTGCTCAAGTATTTAAAGATCAATGGCTATTTCATTGCCGTAAAATTGACGTTCACGGGCCCATCACTATTTGAAAGCTAACAGCTAGTTTATTGCCCTAAATTTGATGGCTTCGGGGACATCACCATCCTTGACAATTCCTTCGGCTCTTTTCTTTTGATCATCCCCAAAGGGGAAGTGTCCCTTTAGCTTTGGAGAAGTGTCCCTTCATTTTTGGCCGAGAGTCCCCCGTAAGGGTACCTGCCCTTCGGGGTCCTTTGGGCTCCTTTTGATAGTCACATCCTTCAGACATTTTGTCCAAAGGATTTCTTCCTTTATTTTTTTGCTTATTTCCTTAGGTCTTTTCTCTTCAGTCCGGCTTTTGTTTCAGCCATTTTTCCCGCGGACAAAATGTCTGCAAGAATTGTCTCGATCACTTCCTTTCCCTCAAAATTTTTATTCGGGTTTTTTCCCACAACTTTTCCCAAATTTATTCAAAATTTTTGTTTGAAGGAATTCCTTCAGACAAAAGTCTGAAAGAAATCATTTCTTGCCTTTGCCTTAAACAAATTTTTGAAGAAAACTTACCCTTTCGGCCTTGTTCACTTTTTGAACAATTTTCAAGTGTTCCATGCCCTCTGCAAGGGCACTTGGGTCTGGAACTGCCCTCCACAAGGGCACTTGTCCTTCGAGAGACTCTCTTGAATCTTCTGATTGAACTGTTCCTTTGAACCAACCTGTTGAACCGAATGTTGAACCAACACTTTGAACCATTTCTTTGAACCAAGCCGACTGAACCAAGCTGTTGAACCGACTGAGTGAACCAAGGCATTGAACCAATTGAACTGAACCAACTCATTGAACCAAAGCGATGAACCAAAGCGTTGAACCAAAGCGATGAACCATGCCTTTGAACCAAAGTGTTGAACCAAAATGTTGAAACAAAGCGTTTGAACCAAAATGATTGAACTAGTTCAATGGTTTAATGGTTCAAAATTGCTAACTCTTGGAAAGATCATGTCATTGAACCCCAACGTTGAACCACTTTTTCAACCTTAAAGAAAAGTGTCTTAAACCATTTTAGCTCTCTTTCCTTGTGAATTTCTTCGGACAAGAGTTCGAAGAAGCTTTGTAAAACCTTGTACTCTTTGAACTGGTTCTTCATCTGCCAAAAGACTTGTGCAACCAAAATTGTACTGGCTCAAAACAACAAGGGAAGAAGGGGACCGATTTTGGCCTGCTGGACCAAAAATGGTCAACAGATATCATCTACAACCATGGTCCAAATGCGACCGCTATGACGATCTTACATTCCCAATGCAAAGGAAACCCTACACATAGGAATTCCAATAAAAGGACACAATGATTGGGGGATGACCATCTTCAAACCCTAATCACAAAAAATAAACAATGCATACATCCTAATAGCTAATGCTCTCTATTATATCTTATAGTAACCTTTATTACAAGTCCTATTTAGCCTACTACACTCTCAACACCCCATCCGTCTTCCAAAGGCCAAGATGATGTTTTATATCACATCCCACACAACCTGAGGCCTTCATTTCGGTAGCAGGATCACCCCCTCCTTATCCATCAACCACCCTCATCCCACCACCACAAAAATGGACATGCATATCCTTATCCACATACTTAACAATGCTTGTGAGGAATTATTACCACAACTATCTCACTCACCCAAAACCTACACATAGTGTTAGTTCTTGAACCAAGTATCTCCCTAAATAGTTTGTCATATTCACCAATAATATGACCACTCAACTATCACAAGTATGTAATCACCTATAGCTCTACAGGGTCAGTCAATCCACCCATTACACATTGATTAATACTTTGCTAGAAAAAATGTCTAAAGATATAGTCCCTCCAATTCTGGGAGAGAGATCAACTTGTCCCATTCAATCCACTCCTCCTTCAATCCCATAATTGATTCCTTTAGACCTCCCAATTTTAGCATAAAAATCTTCAACAAGAACAGTCAGTATCGACTAGTAAATTATTCCACAAGCATGACCCTCCATATAGTTGCCATTGACACAAGACATCTAGGAGAAGGGAAAAGGAAGCATATGCAATAAGATGAAGGATAAATGTCACCTAGATCATCACCAAAACTAGTAGTTTATTACTTATGTTTAGCAATTAGCTTTTTTTTTCTAGAGCTCCCAGAGAGGACATCTACAGACAGTATATCCAAACCACCTGGATCTCCCCCCTTGTGCTCCTTAGCCCAAAGCTTGATCTTTATGCCGAGTGCTTCTTACAATTAGTGGATGGTATTATTCGTCGCCCTCACTATATTCAGCACCATTGATCCCATAGCTTGAGGTTTCCCTTTGGCTAGATGAGAGTGTGTTCTCACCAGCTACGGGTTGAAATTGATCATTGCATTCTCCCTCAAGACTGGAATTGTCATCTTTGCTCACTCTAAGAGGTGGAAACTAAGAAACTCTTCATTTTTAGATGCCCCATTTACAATGAGATCCAAGGAAGATATCACTACCTCTACAAGGACTCAGGCAACAATCTATCTACTTTCTTTAGATATCTAGACAAGTAGTGCCTAGCCCTTTATCTTCATGAGGCCATCACCCTCCAACATAGATTGTTATAGGGGGAGCCTAGAGGCTCTAGAGTCCCCATGTTGATCACCTCTTTCTTCCAGTCCATCCAGGTGATTGGCAGCACTAAGAATCATTTGGACACCAACATCTCATGCATCAAAGCTCATAGATCAGTTAGGCGATGCTTCTCTCAAGTTTCAACACACCATTACTACTCAAATTACTTAGATCCCCCACCTTGCTCTCCCTCTACATTGTAGCTCTACTCCTTCCTATCAGCATGGCTCTACTCCTTCCCATCAATGTGACTTTGCCCCTTTTCAGTGACACGGATCTACTTCTTACCATTCGCCCCCTAGACTACAGGGGTAGACTCATATTACGAGTTTCTTTTCTATTATGGGAGGTACATCGGCCTTGTATGTGGGGAGAATCTAGAAGTGCTTTGCTTCATCCTAGGATATCCCAACCTAGCCCCTCTAGCAATAGGTACTCCCCAAAGAGCACTTTCAGATCTTTTCATAGTGATTGATGATGGCTCAGAGGGCTCCTCCACTTCAAGCACAAATAGAAATATTCAATGTGATATTCCAGTCTTCATCGGCACATGCATTTGGGGGCTCTTGTTCAACCTTCATTACTATTTGTTTTCGTTTCATTACCACCTTTGTTAGTGGCACACTACTTTACTATGTCTTATGTACTTTTTTTCCCTTTTTTTGGCTTCTAGGATTCTTTCTTCCTAGAACTTTCTATTGTTAATTGCTATATCCTTGAGTCTCGTTGACATAATTTTGGTCATCTATGGACATTAATATACTTTCTTTCTTTCTTTCTAATGACACAAAGTGCCCGCTTTACTCCCAAGGATCCAGCTGATGGTATTTACCTTCCTTTCAAGCTTTGCTACTTTAAGAACTCTTGTTATGACTTCTGGACACAGATCTTTATGCAGCTATTTTTGCAAACACCTTACCACTTTCAAATTAATATAAGTGCTTTTGAGATTTTCAAAAAAATAACACTTCATCTAAAATCAATAGTTGTCAATCTTCAATTCAATAGGACATTGAGGAATCATAACACAAGATTGAGATGATATAATCCTAAGATAAGTTGATATTTGCAACATTGGAAACTACAAAACTAAAAATATGCACTCTATGAATATCCTAAAGACATCTATAGCATAAGAAAATTAAAGTTTGTTAACTAAAGAATAACATACCCATCGAGTATTCTCGTAATTTATTTCTTTCAATGCTTTTCCAGAGAAAAATCCACGACCTAGTGGGCTGTAAGGAACTATCCCAATGCCAAGTTCCCTAAACAAAGCCATATAAAAAGTTGATTAATCAGATCTAAAATTTGCAATCCTATTCAATATAGCCGAACATGGAATAAAGTTGGTCATTGGAAAAAGACAATCTACAATGAGCTATTATAGAAATACGTTTTAGATGTCAGACACCATTTTCATCAGAATAAAACACACAAGAAAATGTCAATTCAAACCAAAGATTGCAAAAGTACAAATATATTTTCCATTACAAGATAATCAGATTACAAAAACACATTAAATTCACATACGTATATTTTTTATCAAACTCTACAGGTTGTAAAATATAAGTATTCACTGATCTACTTTTTGTGTTTAATACTGATAGATTAACACACTAAGAACATGCTAAATTATTGAATTCTCAGTGAGATCTTCCTTGCATGAACCCTATGATTTCAAAGGGACTTGCAGCTTTTACTTCCAAATACATGTTTTGAAAAGCACGCCTATTCATTGAAGCCAAAATAAAAAGTTCTTTGCTTCTTTGGGTAAATTTGAAAATGAAACATATGATCAAGATTTTTATTGTCTGCATTGCCAAAAATGATCAAACAAGGCAATTAAACCTAGTAGAACAGCCAACCTACAAGTGCAATAAGCATCCTTTTGATTTACCATGAACCCAACCAGGGATGGAAATTTTAGAAGTATCTAAAAGCAACTTTCCATCTCTTTTAAGATATCTAACTACCTATACATATCTCGGTGCCTTCATAATCAGCCTATTTAAAAACATTCTAGCTATAGTTATGCACCATCGTGGAGCTTCCTTAGACATTCTACTCTGAAAATAACCATTTCAAATTTTCAAGCTTAATCACAACCTGGCAATTAGAGTGAATCAAATAGTAATAACCTAATGAAACAGTAACAAATTAGAAAATGTTGAAACTTGCTGCAATCGTAGCAAGGTAAACATGTAACAAATTTTCAGAATATTTGTACCTGAAATCTCCTAAACAAATCTACACCAAGCAATTGAAAAACAAATTACCTACAAGCAATGTTATGTCAGATCCATACAATATTGTCTAGTAAGACTTTAAGTGCTAAAGAATGCCTCTGCATAAAGCAAAATAATAAAGAAATCATAACCAACAACACGTTACCAATCCCCAAGAGCTTCAAGCTCTGATACCAAATGATGAAAACTGATCTTACACAACTCTGTAACCATCAACTATGAGCTAACTTCATATATAGGCCTGATTTAGTTCAAGCATTCCTTGTAGCCCTATTTTCCCTGTTTATTGGCCATAAATATTTATAGGTTGACTCAATAATGAAAGTAATACTATTTATGGATACCCATTAAGCCCTTGTATAACATACATAAAAATACCTTGAGGTTGCTTTGTACGAAATTGTACTTTCTTCTTTAGGCCCTGTTCCAATTAGCCCTCCTTTAGTCCAAAACCCCTTGTCCAGAGTGATGTACAGACTTTCTAAGCAAACCAAGCATCATTACAGATACCCATTACCTTCTTACAGGTGAATCAATCATTTTTTAGGGTACTTCTTTGGAGAAATCCACTTTTCCTCTATTGGCCTACGCTCTTCCCTTCACATGCACCTAGGCTCCACTTGGCAATTGACTTTTTCCGTACTTATCCATACTTTGGAACTTTGAAACCACTTCCAACAGTTTTATAACATCATAAAGGGTCAAATTACAAAGTTTCAAGAGTTTTCAAGCTTTAAAACTCATTTTGAGGGTTTGAACCTAATTCAGAATTTTCCCATGACAGTCACAGGCTGCGAGCTAATTATTTTTGCTGGGGGTGTTTTAGACAGTTTCAAGGGCTCTAATCACTTTTATAAGGTCTTTTTTAACCCCCTACACCTTCTCCAATAATCATCCAAGTCATATCAACCCTCTGTACCATCCTTTGCTTAACAATTTAGTGTCTTTTGACTGTATTTTTTATAACAGTCAACAGGGTTCTTAGTTTTCTTCTCTATTTCAAGAATCAATAGGATCTCAAGAGGATATAAAAACATTTCAAACTATAAATGAATTCCCCATTCATATTATTTATCAAAGATTGCCTTATCAACCCATCTACTATGCAAAACATGTAACTTTCTTAACTTGCCTGTATACTATCACCTACAGGCCTGAATTTCAACAGTTGAAGTTTTGAGATATCAAAGGGATTTCTAAGCCTGTTTCTTCTTCATTTAGGTTTTTAATTACCTTATAGACCTGTCTCCATACCATTATGAACATCATACAACCATTTTCACATGGGGTTTTCTTTGGGCAGTGGGTTGTAATATACAGGCCTGAATACCATGTTTAGGCTTGTTTAGGCTTTTAATGACATTCAAAGCACTTAAGACCTCTTGGTCACAATAATAATAATTTCAACTTGTTCCCACATACAAAATAACCAGTCTTTCTTCTTTGTTCTATATAAAACCATCATAAACATTCACATACTCATATATATATATATATATATATAGGCCTGTCACCAAAATTCATAAGAAACCATATATGAAATAAATACATTCATTTTTTTTTTTTGATCAACTAGAAGACTTACAATTTAATACCGGATTCAATCTTCATATTCCATGGCTTCCAAAGCCCTATTTGCTTCTTCACACATTCTCTTACTTGCTCCTTCTCGTTCCTTTACCATTTCTTGAGTGAGGTCCTCCCTCACTAATTCTCCTCTCTCTTCTTCATTCCATTCTCTTTCCTTGCATGAGAGGACCTTTCCTCTCTGTTCTTTTTCTCTTCTACAGCCCTCTCATTCTCCTTATTTTCTCATCCTCTCTATTTAATGAATTCTTCTTTGTTTTCTTTTCAAGGATTTTCTTCCAACTTCTACGCCCAAATTGGGCTTAAGGCAAACAAATGCTGTTTTTAAGTTTTAACAATATTCTAAGGTTGAAAATAGTTTCAACCATTTCCCCCCTAATTTACTCAACAACCTAACCATTAATTTTTACCTTTTTACTTTCACTTTTTGATAATTACATTTTACTTTCAAGGTGAAATTTTGAAATCTCACAATTTGGAGGGAAAACCAAAATTTGAATTTTTTTACACTAGAATTTGAAACTTTTGTAGATGCTCCTGCATCATCTACACACTAGGAAACTTCACCCTCAAATCAACTCCATGAGCTCAAAGAAAACACGGATGCTCTTCATCTCAAATCAATGCAATTGATTCTTGACTGTCTATTCCTTCTCTAAGTGCAACTAATAGGTAATGCATTACTTTCTCACAATCCAGTTAAGACTTTGTTCAAAATTCAAACATGCTCACTGCACTTTCAAGATAAACTCAATATGTAAAGGCAAGTTTGTGGCCTATTGTCCGTATTCCTGTGTACACAACAACACACCAAAATGGCTTTATCAAGCAACAAGGGTTTTTAATGAATGTATTCAATCCAAAAAATATGGAGAGTTTCTACTTGGCTTTGGCTTCTCCAGTTAATAACCTCTTTTCAACACACAAAAAATAATTCTCTTAAAAATCAATCACTATATATATTCATATTAAAAACTAAGTTCAAAGATGAGAGCAGCCAATGAACTGAGCACAATCCCGATAGAGATATGAATGCAGCGAGGACTCAAAATTGTGTAATATATGGCTCAAAAAATTATAATACTCCACTTAATTCACCAAAACAATATGACCACAAATAACTTCAGATAGAGTGTACTGGCACTAACTCAAGATACTTTCATTCAATACCCCCCACCTCCTCCCCAGCTGTTGTAACAATAAAACTTCCAAAGAGATTATTACAACAACGCACAATGAATTTATAAATAATTTACACAAGCAAATTAAGTTTAAAATCGTCAACCATCAAACCCTTCTTCACCGAGAGAAATATGTGATCCCAATGCCAATCACGTCGTGCCTGCATAATAATCATGCACACAAAATCCTTGCATCACCATAATAGATTTATGGCTGCTAACATCAATCTAATATTTAAGATCGCTACAATCCCCTTGTCTTGCCAATTTGCCACATAAACCTTTACATTCAAGTAATATTCATGCTAAACATTTGATTTGCTATAGGACACAATCAAACCCTTGAAAAAGCAATTTCAAAAAGAGCCAACAAAAACTTTAAGATCACAATGTTAGCAAGAAAGTTTATCGTAAAGATGCCCACAAAGATGTTATAGGCTAGAGCCACTATAAACATATATACGTGCAACAATGCCAACCATACCAAGAACATATTATGATCAAAATACCCAAAATAGAAAGAATGCTAAAAAACAAAATGTGACAAAAAGCATCAAGAAAAACCTCACGACTTGTCCCAAGAAGTCAATGTTACAACAGTGCCATCACCACCGCACAAAAAATAATGCTTTGATGCCCACCAAGACATCCACAACCCATCTGAGATGAAATGTCTTTCACAGATAAGTCACTTGAGTTACTCAAAAACCCAGAACTAGTAAAACCCTTTAATTGTGTGTTTTTGACAAGGTGCGAACATGGGAAAACTAGTTATTCAAGTGGAGTGAAGGATAGACTATAGGCTTTAATACTATCTCAGAATTAGCATTTTGGTAAGGATCTAGATCTAACCTTAATGACTCATGCAAGAATGACAATGTACAAATATTACACACAGATAATGGGAAGAATATGTGTTATGATGCATGAAGCAAATATACAATCAATTAATCATAGTTGGAATAGTCTCACAAGGATCAATGACTCCTATGGGTATCCTTCATTTAATAACTTGAGGAGGAAAGAGTAGCCCTAAGCAATGTAATGTTCTCCAAACCCTAATCTACCAAAGCATGGTTATGTGTACAGTGTGACACATGTCAGCCTATCCATATTTGCATGCGACCATTAACAAGAACTGGAGATCTCTATGAAGAGTGAGCCTCGTCATTCCTCCCTGCTTTGAGAAATTTGTCTCCAACTTATGTTGCAAACGCAAAAACTTCTCTTGGAAAGCTTTCTAGGACAGCCACTTGACCTATGTCAACAAGGCACCTTTGTGGCTGACATGGTAAGTGGTGGTTTGAATAGAGATCCATGTGAACATTGTGGAAGGGAAAATCATACTTCATATAAGTATTAACACAAGAACCCATGCAAGATTGCTGGAAAAACAAATCATTAATCAAATTTAGTATATGCGTTGGTATAGATGTGAGAATTATGGTTGGACCAATTGTGGTTCTTTCAAAGGATGATCTAATATTTCAGTCAACTATCACTCCCAAAGAAATTTGTTTATCTTGATAACATATGTCACTAAGAAGTGGGCTCCTCAACTTGAGAAAATTATTGTATTGGTGATTGCAGCTATAGATAGATAAGATAAATATATTAATGTCCAACTAAAGACCACAAAAGTAGGTCAAAGGGATTGCAGATTATAGAAATGTGTTAGGAAAAATCAAGAAACCAAAAAGGTCTCCAAAAACAATGAAAAAAAAACAATGATAAAAGAAATAGTATAAAACATGGCAAAGAGTGACCATGCTCAGAGCCAAACCACCAAAGGACCCAACCACACTCAAGTCCAAAGAAGGGAGCAAAAGAAATGAGCAATCTCCAAGAATCTGTAAACATCAGGAGCACGAGGATGATACCTAAGAAAGAAGAACCAGGAGGGAACCCATCAAGAGTTTGATCCAACTCTCATAGCATCCAAGGCCAACGAGAAGAAGCTCCAAATAGAACTTTGAACCAAAGAAGGGGATATATGATGCCTGGTCTATCCTCCAATCCTCTGCCTAGAAGGAAAAGTCCTTTGTGAAGGTCTGGTGAATCTAGTCTGTCCCCTGATGCCAGGGCTGAAGTGAATATGCTAATGAAAATTTGGGGAACCATGAATAGTGTCTTTGGGCCTCATTGATCTAGAATATGGGGTTGTATTGATGTCAATATGTAGCTTAGTGCCTCTCCTCGAAGGTAGCACCATGAAAAAAGAAGTAATTCACTGAGTGGAGACTGGTCTAGTGGGTCTTTGAATAAAATGATCATGAAGCTTAAGAGTTGTCTGTATATATAAAGCCAAACATCTCTAGTCCTCATATCTGAAGAAGTCAAAAGAGTCTGTGTCCTCCTAAATAGGCAATAAAATCTCCCTCTGATCTCATAGTAAATCAAAAAATGAAAGATGAAGTGCTCTTCGGACTCCATCTCCTAGATGCTGCATAACTAACAAATCTTTTCTGCTCGATCTATCTGGTGATCTATCTCAATCCTAAGCCTGTGAGACCCCACTCGAAACTGTCCTAATGGGATGTGAAGAGAGTGCATCTAGCAGCAAAATGTATATTGTGGACAAATGATAAGCCCATTACTCAACTCCAAGAAGTGCTCTGCATAAAATGCCATCTTAGGGCATATTCCCCTAGGGGTGTTTACCCAAGTAGTATGGATAAACTTTCTGTAAATATCATCCCTAATAATCCATTCAACTCCTGTGTAGTGGGTAGAAGATGGTGCATCCAAGGAGTACATAAATGGAGGAAGCCAATCCATCCTGGTTCCCACAGACTCAAATAGATCATAAACTCCTGTATACCAAAAACGTCCATGGGTCGAAGGAGATGAGAGAGCAAGATTCTTCGAAGAGCAGTAAGCTAAGTATGGGTATCTGTCATGTCCACTCACATAATCAACAAACCTTCGTAAGCGATATGTGAAAGTGATCAGATCAAATATAGTCTCCAGTTGGAAGGGTCGGGCACCAAACTTTGCAAGAATAATGTGTTGGGAAACTATCTACTTACATCTGATCATGCGGCAAAGGAGAAGTGTCTGGACCCTCTCAACAATAGCCCAATCACCCTCATGTAGAGAGGGCCCCCAAACTACATATCCATAGAGAACTGTGGGTTTGACAAGTGTCTCCATGAGTGACATCTTGGAAGAGATATCCTGAAAGTGATGTCAAAAACATTGTCATTCAACGAGAGCTAAAGAACCATAACCTATTTTTATTCTAGGCTAGAGTGCTTGTCTCAAGCTGAAATGTGGACCAAAAAATTGTACTCCCAGATAAGTATAGGAAATGGTAATATCAACCTTCTTTCCTCTAAAAAATAAATGGAAGGTCTTCAAGCCATTATATACTATGACCTTGTTTTTCCCCAAATTAATGGTCAGTTGCCGAAGATCGCAAAAGAAAGCCAAAGTATCCAACTACCGCTGTAAGCCCTCAAGAGAAGAGGCTAGAAGAACCACATCTTCCATAAACAAGAGGATAGAAATCAGAACCTGGTGAAGAAGACACCCATCACTAACCTAAGTATGTTCATGAATAAAGGTCTCTAACTCATCAATGTATATCCCAAATAAGGTTGGGGACAAAGGGCATCCCTGCTTGACCCCAATGGTACTCCTAATAGAGTCTGAAATCCCATGAACTATGCGGAGACAATCAAGAACATTCTCATATAATCTCATAATGGCTGCCACGAGGGTCTCAGAAATGCCAATATTCTTAAGTCTCTATAAAAGTGCCTCCCTCAAAACAAAATCAAACGCTTTCCTAAAGTCTACAAAACAACAATAGACTTTGGATGAGTGATGATGTGCCTCCTCAATAATGGCCCAGAATGTGAAAATATGATCAATGGTCTGATGGGCTGGTTTAAACCCTGTCTGTCCCCTAGCTCTGAGGTGTCTCTACTCAAGCTCTCTTGAAAGTTGCGTTTGTAATACAATAGCATACAATTTTGAGAATGTGTGTCCAACCATGATCATTCTATAATTATTAGGATCTAAATAGGAGCCTGATT
This sequence comes from Torreya grandis, assembly GCA_037957365.1. NCBI lineage: Eukaryota > Viridiplantae > Streptophyta > Pinopsida > Cupressales > Taxaceae > Torreya > Torreya grandis. The sequence goes on from JARHVA010002969.1 coordinate 2,061,541, forward strand.
TGTGGATCGGGTGAATAATGTGATGTGACCAAGAGGGTGGGAAACCCAAACAACCCATGTGGTTGAAAAGATCAACCAAATAGCTTCCAAAAGCTCTAAAACCATGTTTGAAGAACTCAGCTTGGAAACCTTCTTCATCAGCTGTCTTGCTACTATTCATCACCCTCACCACCTCTCTAACATTCTTATATGTGAAAAAGTGAGAAGAAGATGGTAGAGAAGCAACATGGGTTTGCATCTAGCCAGGAATATCATAAAGGGTGGAGGTATGGGGAATCATGGATGTGGGATTAAGCTCAATGGGGAGGGGAGAATGTCATGGGAGGATGGTATGCCAAAAGAGTTTGAGGGAGTGAATGTAGGAAGCCCATAAGATCTGTCTCCTTTGAAAAATATAAAGACATTCCTTATGTCGGAGAAGGCAATGATAGAATGATTTTAAGGCTAGGTAAGAGGGGTGCGAATGGAGGAAGGCGTACCGAAGTTGATGGTGGAGAGTCCTAAAATCATCATCATACCACTTATTCATGGAGCAAGATTCTTTAGATTGATGAGAGGTAGACATAGATCTGGTTTAGTTAGGAAAAGATTTGAGGGCAACTTCCCAAATAATGGAGGAAAGACATGTGTACTTGGAATTAACACAACCAAGTGAGAAGAACTAGGGTTCTATAGGTAGAAGCTGATGGATGTGAGAAAGGAAAATGTTAGAGTCCACATCCTCAAAATGGAAAATGGTACGTGGTATACTAAAATAGGGGGTTGTAACAGGAGGGGAGAAATCAGCCCGGATGGAGAAAGAGAGAAGAGCATGGTCCACAAGTGTAATGGGGAAAATGGAAAAATGATGGATGAAGGGCAAAGGTTCTAACCAGATAAGACGTAATCCACCACACTCTTACATCCCCCATGAGGTGTACATGTAAAAGAGTGTGAATTTAGAAAGCAAGGCAACCCATTAAGAATCAACAAATCATGAGATTCCCCCAACTGTAAGAGGTGTCTTCCGTATGCTATGTAGAGAAAGAAGTAGATCAATTTCAATAGATATGGTATATAGCCTCTGAAGAACTTGAAGATTGTCAACAAGATGCAAATGATGATGAGTAAGGCCATGTCAATCTATATGAAATGGTTGTGACTAGAGGAAGAACATAAGGTGAAAATCTTGCAAGGTATGTATCATTGTTTTTGAGGGAAGAACAAGCAATTCATGGCTGTTATAGTCTTTATATAGCCCACCCCATATTGTGTTTTATGTGGACTTACCAAAGAAATAAGTTGGCTAATCATGACTGTGGTGATAGGTCACAAGTGTTATGACCCATGGGTCATTGCAAGGGCTGTTGGTAATTCATTGACTGCTGTTTTTCATATTTTCAGTTTGTTTTCTTCAAAGTTATTTGTTTCCATAATGAATATTGACCCTAGGAAGGTGTGTTTTTCACACATCAACACCATGGAAGGGGTACAAACTTATATGAGTGGATTTACAGCCACTCTAAGGGGAAGGTTGAGGAAGGAAAAGACTTTCTACAGCCATGACAAGATCAACATGAACACACTTGTTAGATTCTGAGTGAAAGGAAATTATAAGGAAGGATAAAGGCCTTAAGAAGTGATACACTTCATGATCCTAGAGTTTGATGATGGAATAAAAAAAGTGTTATTAAACACCAATGATTTTTCTAATTTTTTTGTTCCATGTGTAGGTTTATTCGGGAGTTCCCTTGTAAAGGTGGCAAGCAAGGAAGTCATTTGGCATGGCTTAAACAATGAAGAGGGTCCCACATCTTCATCTAACATTATATTTGTTAATTGTGGTTTGAGCATAAGGAGTTTGGGAGGAAGACGTGGAGCAAGAACCACCATAAGACTTCATGACCAGCACTATGAGAGATCCATGTTCCCATTGGTAAGCATGTCAAAATCTGAATTTTTCCATTTATGTCTATTACCACATGAGAGGGAAAGGTATATGAGGGGGCAGCCCCCTAAATGATTTAGAAGGCACCCCATGCCAAGGATAAGGGGAAAAGGTAAGTGTGCATATGATGATTTTTATTTGTCTCAAAAACTAGACTTCTATATGCAAACACAACAGGGTTATGAAAGGGAAAACATGAGAATTTTGAGCATAAACCAGCACTCGGTGAGAAGGATGAAGGTATGTATATATTCTGATTTTTATTGCTCATAAAAATCAGATTTGCAAAAGCGAACTTAGCCATGCATTAGAGGGGAAAATTCTGAGTTTTGTCATATATTTCAGCCCCTAGCATGTTTTGAAAATGCTCATAGTTGGGAACTCTTCATACACGACAAAAGATGGGAGAGCATAAGAAAGGTAAAACATCCTCTCATGGTTGAAGGGAAGGTTTTGTTTGACTTACAATATGTTTTTTATATGCACAAAGATATCAATAAAGGAAAATCAATGAGAGGATACATGGCACATATAAAAAGGTTCATGCAAGGAGAATTGCATCTACATGACACTCCTATCCAAGGTTTGATTCAAAAGAATTTCATTGTTATTTATTTTCTCCAAACTTGGGTGAATTTTTGGGGCATTTGTAAAGCTGGAAAGTCTAATTACAGCCCTCTAATCATTAAGTTCGGATTTCAGTATGAAGAAAAGTATGCATATATCAATTTCAGATTTAGTCAACATGAAAAATCCGGGATATACATACATGAACAACTATTTTTGATGAGTGTTTGGGAGCTAGTGAGGAACTTTTGGAGTGTCTCATGCATGCATGGGATGATTGACAAGGGGCAGCCTTTTGGAAGATACATGGGTTGCACAAAATGCTCATATATGGTGAGTGGTATGTCTTTAAGGTCTCACATCATAGTAAGTACCTTGCTGGTTTTTTTTTGCATAGTTGGATAGTGATAACCTGTCTTTTGGGAGGTCTTTGCCCACGGGGAAGCAAGTTAATCATATTCTCTCATGTTTCTTGTTGCAACTTTGGGTCACATAACACCCCCTTTGAAGGTATAAGGGAAAGGAGTTTGCTTATCTTCCACTTAGTATTGAAAGGGATGGTTGATTGGAAACATATGGAGCCTTTGGAAGGCTACCAGGGCACTTCTAACACTTGGGGACAACCCCCGAAGCACAAATACATCAGTATGAAGAATCCATTTGAGGATTTATTTCATTGGGAAATAGGTAAAGGTGGACATTGCTTGATAAGGTGTGTTGGGACACCTACTTGAATATTGCAATTGCTTGAACACAAACAATTTTGGATAGAGAGGACTATAATGTCCCCATTTCCACATCATTTATGAGCAGGTATTAAAGACCTTTAGTCTACTTTTCCATAGACTAAAAGATTATTTTTGGGGTTTTATTTTATTAATTAATTATAATTGCCCAAATAGTGATTTTAATCATTTGCTCATATAAGATAATTTTAATTGATTAATAGAATATTTTATAAAAGTGGTTTTTACCACTAAGTTATTTAATAAAAATAATTATTAGATTTTTGCCTAAAATTAATTTTAAATACTATTTATTATTTAAGTAATTAATTTAATATTTTTTTGGGTAAAAAATGAATGTGGGCTTGTAAGTGATCAAGGCAAAGAGGAGATATTCTAAAAGACGACAAAAAGAGTTAAAAAGAAGCATTTGGCCTTTCCAAGGTGGTTCGCCCCCCTTTGAAGGGTACAAGTACATGGTGGAGTTCTCCTTTGAAAGATATGCTGAAAATTGATATTGATTCTTCATGCTTGATTAAAATATTGGAATGTATGTCCAATAAGTGTTTGTAGGGTTTTGGAGTTGATTATTCAACAAAATGGTGTCTTTTGACACCACCTTTGCAAAGGTGGATTTGATAATTGCCCTAGAGTGGGGCGACTTGCTTGGTGACTTGTTTGTGTGAATTTCATGGACAATTTGAGGTCTGATTGACCTAGTTTCATTGCTAAAATTTATTGATGAATATTGTTGAAGTGTGGTGTTGACTTTCTATGTGATTTGGCAATATTTTCAAGGTCTTTTCAAGTGGATAAATAAATAATAAATTTTGATTTATTTATTTGTATTTTTGGGCAGATTTTATGAGGGTTTAACTTCATAAATTATAAATTTGTGACTAATATTTATCGTGTGAATCTTTCCAAGTGTGGTGACTTGATTTGGATTGAGAGTTTGATGTTTGAATGGGTTTACAACTCTAGTTGAAGGGTAAATTTAATTCTAATTTTTATATATAGTTTTGACCTAGGGCGACTAGGTTTGGAGTGATATTTGATCACTTTAAAGGCCCAAAAATGATGTTGAATTTGTGTGGCTATTTTTGATAATTTATTCATAATTTTTTACAAGGGTTTGAGTGAGAATTGGTAAATATTCAACTGCTATTTTATGCATAAAATCAGATAATTTTTAGCGAGGTTAAATCTCATTTTCATCTACATCCAAGGGGTAGAAAGGTACAAAATTTATATTTTAAGTTCATGGCTTATTTTGGATCATTTTGAGGTGATATGTGCTCAAGATAATTTCTGAAAATTATCTATCTATTTATTGCACATTGGCATCTAAGGTTTGGAAACAAATTGAATGTCTTTGAGGCATCTCTTTGAGCTAGGGTTTGTTAATTTTGCTAATTTTAGAATTAAAAATTTTGTGAATTTTAGGAGAAACCCTTGTTTGATCCTTTAGCCCATAAAGGGGACATTATAGTTAAGCTCCAATACACTATTATCCAAAAAGTTACAAAAAATGCTTTTGAACTTGATTTGCATGTTCATGTGGATATTCATAACGAAATCAATGTCAAACTGGAATTGTATGTAGAATAAGACTTGGAGACAAATCCAAGCCCCATCCGAACGATTCATACACTTCAAGTAGACAATGTTTTTGAGAGCAAGCAAGGCATGCTTAAATTGATAAGGCTTGTCACATACTAGGACCCTCAAAAGAGAGGATAATGTTTAACAAACCTTGTTTTCATAAATTCCATACAAAATTTGTTTAATTGTTTGTAATGTCCCCATTTTGAAATTAAAATAATATTATTACTAAAATAAAAAGTATTTTTAAATACTTAAAATAAAGTAATAGGCACTTGAGGCCTAAAATGAAATTATAAGGAAACTCTTTTAACATTTTAAAATGATCAGATTTTCTCTGCTATTTTAGACACCACACTTGGGGCATGGATATAAAAGGAAGGTGAGATGCTCTTTTCAAGATTATGCATTATTGGATATTGGAATTGTGGATCAAGTATGTCAAGCTTGGTTTCCACCTCTTGAGGACAAAAAACTTGTAAGAAGTGACTTAGGTTTGGAGATGAAAACTTCCATCCCTTCTACTTGTGCAATTCTACTCAAAGGTTGTAAGTGAGCATCAAAGTGCAGGTTTTCATACAAGGATCTACCAAGGTGTTTTGAAACACCACCTACTTTTAGAAATTTCAATGAACCTAGGGTTTGAGGAGGTAAATTATGAAAACTAGGATTTTTAGAATTTTAGAGCAAGTTTTGGTGGCCTTCTTCCCATGGAAGGAAAATTTTGATATTATTTTTATATGATAGTTACTAATTTTGTGATCAATTTGAGCTCTTATTTGCATCATAATTCTAAGTATTGAGGGAGTTAATAATTTTTAAAGTTTCAGCCTATTTGTGGAAAATAATAATTTTGTGGGCAACGAATTTTTTTGGAAAGATTGATTTGCAGGGTCTACCTTGGACATTTGTGGAGTGGGTTTGCAAGGTTTGTGTTGACACTATGGATTGCACCCTTGATAGAAAGCTGAGCTCCTATCTTCCATGCAGCACAATGGAGACTCCTCTCTTGCCTGTGGGTCTGGCAAAACTGAGAGAAGAATCTCTAGATAAGGGCTAGCTCCCTTTGATGCATCTCTGAGGTCCTGGATTTCCTACTACTAACAATGGGGGGAGTGAAAAGAGAGAAGGGTTACTGAAAATAGAACCTAAACTAAATGGTGATGCACCAAAAAAATAGTTGATCTACTCAGTTAGAATATACACTTTCCACCAAGAATAAGCTGATATACACTTCATTTGATATGAAAAATTCTTCTGCATCAGTGAGCTAGGGGTCCTCTAGAGATACAAGGAGGAAGAACTACCAGAGGTGTTCTAAGACACACTATGGCAGCCTGTTTACATGTGCCTATACTCTTTTGTGGACACTTCTGGCTAACCTAAAAAAGAAGAAATCACAATACACTAGACATGCTGGAATCATTCTGTGAAAGCATGAAAGAAAATGACCTAACACAAGACAAATCCATAGACATATCCAAAAGTGCAAGCTCAAATGGAGGCAAAAATGCTTATTTTTTATTCAAGGTAAATTTCGGCAGAGCTCTGCCTTACAAGCTGAGAGATCCCCCTTTCTCAAATGAGAAGTTACAAATATATATCCTTTTGGAGAAGACTTTGGCACTTTCTAGAGAATAAACGACCCATGTTGCATTGAATCCTTGGGAAGAGGAAGTTGTTGATGCTGATATCATCCTTCTAGAAATGGCCTAATAGAACCATGTTGTGTAGTCGCCAGTCTTGACTTTAGCGCTTAAAATGTATTAAACGCTAATGTAGAAGCATGAATTGCCTGATTGTTTTAATGACAAGGCCACCCCTTTTGTCTACAAACAAGACCACTTCTTAAAGAGATTCACACGGTTGTCTGCTCATTAATGCAAAATGAAGAAAAATAAGTTGCGTCGTTTACTATTTGTGCTCCTTGATGACCACTTGGAAGAGATTGTTTCAACTACTGGAATAACTCCTTATGTCGACACCTTCTTTTGTCACTTGGAATGTTTTGTTTGTTTCTGCACTTGGCTCTTTGGGCTCCCTTTTTGGTGGGTCACTGAGTTCACTCTTGACTTTTGTCTTTTCCAGCGTTGTTTTTTCCTAGTTTTATCTTTTGTCATCTCCTAGCTCCTTTTGGCAATTCGAGCCCCCCAGGACTATCTTCCATCAATCCTTGGTTGGCTTTTTACGCTCTTTTCTCAATGGTGTCTTCCTTAGCCTTAAGGCCTTTGAATTCCTTCGGGTTCGCACTTAGGCATTTAAAGATCAATGGCTATTTGTTGAGGCAGAAGTTGACATTTGTGCAACCGTCATCAATTTCTTTGAATCATTTCCTTCGGACCCTATATGTGGGATTTTGTTTGGGACACCTTCCAATAAAATTGACCTTTCAGGCCTTTCATTTGGTCCACCTCGCTCTTGAAAAATCCTTTGAAGATGTAGAGGACACTTCCCCAAGAAATGTACCCTTCAGGGAAATTGTTTAGGGCAGTTCTCCATAAGAATTTGGCCTTAGAACTTTCTACATTTGAACAATTCCTTTGAGACTTGTGTGGAGCACTTGGTCAAGGAAAAAAGCCCTTCAAAAACTTGCAAGTGGACCATTTCTTTAAGAGACATCCTATTGGTGTAGTGGATTGCACCCTTGACAGGAGATTGAGCTCTTGTATTCCACGCATCACAATGGAAACTCCCCTCTTGCTTGTGGGCCTAGCAAAATTGGGGGGAGAGTCTCTAGATAAGGGCTAGCTCCCTTTGATGCATCTGAGTTATTCCATTAAGTTGCTAAATATATATATATATATATATATATATATATATATATATATATATATATATATATATATATATATATATATACATACATATATATATATATACATACATATATATATATACATATATATATATACATACATATATATATACATATATATATATACATATATATATACACATATATATATATATACACACACACACACACACACATATATATATATATAATGGGGGGGTGAAAAGAGAGAAGGATGCTGAAAAATAGAACCTAACCTAATAGGGTGATGCACCAAACAAGTTTGATCTACTCACACTCACACTCTGAACCATAAGAACACATACATACACTTCAACTAGTAAAAAAACCAGACTACAGGGAGCTTGACAGGGAGGCTTTAATGGAAACACATAGAAAAAGGACTTACCATAGGCACTTTAGGAAAAGCACACTATCTAGTAACCTCCTTTTGCATCTATGCTCTAGGTACAACTCTTCTTGTCAACTACAAGAATGGCGCTTTGTATATACCAAGTGTGTTGGTGTCAACCCTATGAAAGCACCAAGAAGCAATGAATAAACACAAGACTAACACTCAGACACACTCAGAGATATATCTAACCAAAATAGAGGTAAAAAATGCGTATTCTATTGATTCCAGGTGAAAAATGGCAGGGCTTTGCCTTACAATATGAGAGATGATCTTCTCAAAATGAGAAGTTGCAATATATATAGAGAAGAGAGAAAAAAAAAGGTGCCTCTTTTGGAAAAGACTTTTGGTGCCCTTTGACAAGTTGGCCCATGTGCGTTGAGAGCGTTGGGAAGAGGAAACCACTGAAAGATAATGTTGTGTTGGCTCTGATTTTGACTTCAGGCATTTAAAAAACATAGGCCGCACCATTTGTTTAGAAACAAGACTACTCCTTGAAGGCATTCACACAGTTTGTCTACTCATTAATGCAAAATGGAGAAAAATGGGTTGCACCATTCACTATTTTCACCCCTTGATGACCACTTGGTAGGCATTGTTCCAACCACTGGAGTAACTCCTTGAGTCGATGCCTTCCTTTGCCACTTGGACTATTTTGTCTATTTCTGCACTTGGCTCTTTTGTCTCTTCTAGGCTTTGTCTTTTCTATCTCCTTCAGCCCTCGAGGGCTACCTTCTACTACTTCTTTGGCTCTTTGGGCTCTTCCATTAGCAGGTTGTTGGGTTCATTCTTAACTTTTGTCTTTTCCCAGCGTTGTCTTTTCTTGGTTTTGTCTTTTGTTGGCTTTTGGCCCTCGGGGGCTATCTTTCTTTCTCTTTCAGTTCTTTGGGCTCCCTTCTAGTTGGCACTCAAGTATTTAAAGATCAACGGATACTTCATTGTTGTAAAGTTGATGTTCGCGTGCTTGTCCTCATTTGAAAACTAATGGCTAGTTTATGGTGCTTAATTTTACGACTTAAGCCCCGTCACCTTCCTTGGCAATTCCTTCAGCATTTTTCCTTTGCTTCGACCTTAGAGAAGTGTCCCTTTATTCTTGGCCGAGAGTTCCCCGCAAGGGTAATTGCCCTTCAGGGTCCTTCGAGCTCCTTTTGATAGTCCCATCCTTCAGACAAAATGTCTGAAGGAATTCCTTCAGACATTTTGTCTGAAGGATTTTTTCCTTTGTTTTTTCCCTTATTTCCTCAGGTCTTTTCTCTTCGGTCGGGCTTTTTCTTTGTGCCATTTTTCCCATGGACAAAATGTCTGCAAGAATTATCTCTCAATCACTTCGACCTTCAGAATCTTCTTCGGGTTTTTTCCCGTGGCTTTTCCCAAATTTCTTCAGACTTTTTGTCCGAAGGAATTCCTTCGAACAAAATTTTGAAAGAAATCATTTCTTGCCTTTGCCTTGTTTATTTCTTAGGATTTTATTCTGAAAGATTTCTTCGAATAAAATGTCTGAAGGAATTCCTTTGGACATTTTGTCTAAAGAAATTCTCGTCCTTTGCCTTAAACAAATTTCTGAAGAAAACTTACCCTTTCGGCCTTGTTCACTTTTTGATCCTTTTTCAAGTGTTCCCTGCCCTCGACAAGGGAACTTGGGTTTGGAACTGCCCTTCACAAGGGCACTTGTCCTTCGAGAGACTCTCTTGAACCTTCTGATTGAACCGTTCCTTTGAACCAACCTATTGAACCAAACGTTGAACCAACACTTTGAACCATTTGATTGAACCAAGCCGACTGAACCAAGTTGTTGAACCAAGCTGACTGAACCAAGCTGTTGAATTGAGTCATTGAACTGACTGAGTGAACCAAGTGATTGAACCATATGATTGAACCAAAGCATTGAACCAGCTAAATTGAACCAACTCATTGAACCAATCCTTTGAACCATTTAATTGAAACTCATTGTTTAACTTTGTCGATGAACTTTACCATTGAACCAAAGTGACGAACTTAACCTTTAAACCAAAGTGATGAACCAAAGTGTTGAATCAAACCTTTGAACCAAAGCATTGAACCAATTGATTGAACCGGTTCAATGGTTCAATGGTTCAATGTTGCTAACTCTTGGAAAGATCATGTCATTGAACCCCGACGTTGAACCACTTTTCCAACCTTAAGGAAAAATGTCTTGAACCATTTAGCTCTCTTTCCTTGTGAATTTATTCAGACAAGAGTCTAAAGAAGCTTTGTAAAACCTTGCACTCTTTGAACTGGTTCTTCATCTATAAAAATACTTGTGTAACCAAAATTATACTAGCTCAGAACAGCAAGGGAAGAAGGGGATTGATTTTGGCCTGTTAGACCAAAAATGGTCAACAAATTAGTGACTCCCAAGAGAAGCATCCTACTATGCTTAAAAACTAGTTGCCTTAAAATCCATTGGGCACGTAGTCATAATGCAACTTGAAAAGGTTAGCAATAGCCCTGATAGATCCAAGAATCAATCATGAAGCCTTTACCCTCAAAAGGAAATGAAAACACACACAAGAATAGGAAAACTACTAACATGTGCAAAAGCACTTATGGAAAACAAAAAAAAATCAAGTAAAATATATACATGATGGGAAAAGGGCTCAGTGATAATGCTTAAGATATATCCCATTAACTGAGATATACAGTTCTTCACCATCCAACCTGGAGAGTTGGAATACATTGTGCTGCTTGCACTGAGTGATGATGTATGGACCACTCCATAGGGCATCAATCTTTGTATGCTTTCCAGGCTTAGCTGGGTCTACATCCCATTTCAAGATGATGTCTCCTTTAGAGAAACCTTTTGATAAAGATTTCTTGTTGAAGTATGTCTTCATCTATTGTTGGCAGCTGGTCATAGAAGCCATAGCCTGGTCCCTTGTCTCTTGGTGTTTCTATGCAATTTCGCTTTCACATTCAAAGAGAGAAAATGAGAAACTTAAAGAAATGGTCAAGGCTTGTATGTACCTGGATGTAGTCATGCGCACCATTATCCAGACGTTGTGAGAACTCCTCTTTGGTTGTGGAGGATGACACCTGAAAGAGACAGACACTAAAACACAAAAAACATTAGCTGATAAGAGGGTGGATTGCCAAGCAAAAGCTTGGTCCTAGAAGCGCTAAAGCTTCTTGGAGGATGACAATCCACTATTAAAATAGAATATGACAGAGATAGAAAAAGAGAAATAATAAAAGACTGAAAAGAAAGAACTGAAAGCAAATGCATACCTGATAAGCTGTAATCTGCTTAGCACAGTCGCTAATGTCAGTGATATTGCCGATGTCGGTCAGGAAATCATTGACGTCGGTTAGACTATCGACGTTGATAGGGGAAGTGGACGAGGTCGATCAGGGTAATGGCCAGGGACGTGTTACAAGTCTAGTTTCTAGTCTGCAAGATGGACTGTGGTCTTGTCTGTGAGTCAGGGAGTTTGTTTGGGATGATAAAACAACAGATAGAATCTTTAATAAGAACTAAGGCAGAGGGTATGTTGTCAGAAAAATAGGGAAGGGGCAGGAAAAAGGCCTTTCCGCCTTTCGATGAAGTAATTTAGTCAAGTTGATTAGATTGGTCTTAAGATGGTCTGTAGATCTCTGATAACTTGTGTTGAGTTGATTGGACAGAGGGTGTTGTCTAAAGAGAGACTAAAGGGGTGTCAGAGGCAAAGAAAAGGGAATAAGGGGTGAGAGAAGGCTTTTCAGCCTCTCCAAGAAGAACAGGGAAGGTTGGGTCAAGGATGCTTGGAATAAACGGTAAACAGAATGCTAATATATTTGAAATGACACTGAAATGAAAACCGTACAAATACTTAGCTGTGATATGAGTTGGCAAAGGTGCAGAAGTTGTGTTTCCATTGTCGCTGGTGATGGAGATATCATGCAATCCCTGTGCAGAATGTCTGATGCAAGACCTCAGTGCCTAGAAAATACTGTCAAAAATGTTGATCCCTGCAAGAAAACCAGAAGCCAGAATACCAGAAAGCAAAAACACGAGAACTTTGTTTCGTTGGAAGAGGTTTCGAGATTCGTGATTAGCTCCAGAGATTAATGATTTGTGATTAGATCCCTCCAAAGGTTAGAAATTTGGTTTAAATAAAACTGACGTCGGTGATCCCGCCGGCGTCGGTCGACATTTGACCGACATCGGCAGGTAGAGAATGGGTAAAAGAGCCACCAAGCCCGTTCTCCATCTGCCAAGTGCACTATCCATTGGAGAATTGTCAAAGGTTGGGCTAAATACGCACGAGAATTGGTTAGGCGGTTAGAAAGAAGTAAGAATAGGTCTTGGGTGAGTCATAGGGTGGGAAATAGTCCAAGGCGAGGTGTCAGACGAGGTGTTATAGGTGATGTGTCAAAGGGGAGGATATTAATAATAAATTATTATTTTTAAATTAGTAAGTGCATGGTTTAAGAATGGGTTAGGAATGGACCAAGGGGGAAGATGACCAAGGGTTAGACACGATTTCAGTGTCTACATCTTCTCCTTTTTGTCTTGTTGGTTGCTCTAGATGAACTACAAGACAAAAATAGGAGTTGGTTGCCCCAGGTATGGGGTAAGGTTGATTTTGTCTTGTTGGTTGTTCAAATGAACTGCAAGACAAAAATAGGAGGGTTGGTTGCCCCAATTATGGATGAGGTATTCCCCCTCAAAGCAGGGGTTGAGAGAAGGGAACTTGGAATCAGGTGCTGATTTGACAGAGAGTGGATGAAAAGGGTGAAGATAGAGTGAAAATGCTACAAAAGTTGTGATTGCGCATACACCACTTCACGAGGATGGTCAGGTCAAATTGTCACAGGTTGAGTGTCGAGGAGTGCCAAAATTGAAATAATCGGGCCCCAACATTTAGTCATCTGTTGATTAGGTTATTCAATCTAAGCTGAAGCTCCAATGGTCATCGTGTTCCAGGTATCCCGAGCTCAGGAAGTGCTCCCAAAAACATGAAAATGTCACAAGTAGTGGGGATCAACCGGCTTGCGATCCTATACTTGTGAAGGTCAAAAATATGCGCACAATTTTGCTAATCAATCATGAGGTAGCATACATGCAAAAACAACCAAGGCAAAATCACTTTGGAAGTAGTCACAGTTAGAGGAGATGGTCATGATCTCCAAGGTCTGGTGGTCGATGAACGGAGGCAAAAGTGATCTCAAGTGTGCCCCAAGGGGACAAAATGACTTGTACTGGAGGGCTGACTGATTGGGGGCATGATTTTGGGGCAACGTGATGAAAAAAGGAGGTTTGAAGGTTGCCGATGTCGATGATAAAATTGACATCGAAGACATAAAGGAATCGACGTCAGCAGGATATCAGCTGACGTTGGCGGATTAGGGCACGCTGATGCCGACGTCGACGGACTGCCAAATCTGACAAAACTGGATTGGCGGCCCACCAAAAGTCATTTGTGCTATTTGACTGAGAGAAAATAAAAAAAGAGCTCTGTAGGTCTTTGAGTGAAAGTGACACTAAGTTGATCGAGGAGCAGTGTGAGGTGTCAGAGAAACATTGGTGGAGAGAGAGAGGCATTTGGAGAGAGATTTGAGGCTACAGAGACGTTTGCAGGCCAGGAGGAGCTTGAGGTCATAGTGATGCAAAAGTGATGGCAGAGGGTAGTAGAGGACCCACGGGAGGTCCACCACCAGCGGCACCCATTGTGCCACCACGCCGGTGATGCCGAGATGAGGTAGGAGGGTCTCTAAGCCCTATTTGGTTGATTTTTGTTGTGATTTGATTTTTGAAATTTTGGTTGATTTAGGTAGAAATTGAGGGGGGAGGGTAGCTAGGAGGGTGGGGAAGGGATCTAGGATAAGTTAGGAGACATTTGGAGGGTTTTGAGGGGTGTTGGGGGGTAGAAATGGGCAAGCTGATAAGTTGGTAGTTGTGGGAGCCTAGTTTGATATCCCTAGTGAATTAAAAGATACCAAGATGCACCAACATGTCAGAGTGGTGGTAAGATCATTAGTACCAAATAATGAAGCTCACTAGTAGGTCTTTGAAAATGACAAACAAATTGTGTGTTTCTTGCAGTAAGAAGTAGATTTCTCCTCCATCAACCAAGAAGAGTTTCAACATCAATATGGGGAGAAAATTATTCAATTGAGATCCAACAAACTTCCCAAAAGGATCATTTCCTTTGAAGGTCTCTTTCATAAAGGGGACCATATGACAAAAGATAAAGCATTAATGTCAACCAGTGAGGAGAACAATGAAAGAATCTTTATTTTCAAGGACATACTTCTCAAGCTTGGGAAGGTAAGTAGTAACGTAGAAAGGCACTCTTGCATAGAACTTTGCAAATAATATGCAGACATCTTTGCTTTGGATTATAGTGACCTAAAAGGTTTTTATCCAAAGCTATCCAAACATAATATAAAACTAGAGACTAATGCCAAACCTATGATGCAAAAGAAAAGGCCTATTAACCCCAAAATAGAAGAGCTTATGAGGAAAGAGCTGACTAAGTTGATTGAATCCAAGATCATCTATCCCATTAAGCACTCCTTGTGGGTAGCCAATTTGGTGCCTATTAGGAAAAAGAGAATGAAGATAAGGTTCTGTCTGGACTTTAGGGATCTAAATAGGGTCTCTTTAAAAGATCACTACCCTCTACCATTCATGGAGCAATTTATTCAAGTAGTTGCAGGTTCATAACTCTTTTCCCTTTTGGATGGGTATTCAGGGTATAACCAAGTACTGGTAAGGGAAGAAGATTAGTATAAGATTGCCTTCACCACCAAGTGGGGCACATATGCTTACTAAAAGATGCCCTGTGGTTTATCAAATACAGGGGTAAATTTTCAAAGAGCCATGGATATGGCCTTTCAAGGATTGCTAAATCAAATGGTGCTTGTCTACTTAGATGACATTATAGTTTTATCCAAGAATGCCAATGAACACATGGATCATCTAAGGTTGATCTTCTAAAGATGCAGAGAGTATGAGATCTCTTTAAATCTTAAGAAATGTGTGTTTGTCAGTCATGAAGGCAAACTGTTGGGTCACATTATCTCAAAGGAAGGACTATCTATTGACCCTAAAAAGGAAAGTGTTATCTTGGCACTCTCTCTACCCAAGCATAATAAAGGAATTAAAAGCTTCCTTTGGAAAATAAACTTTGTGAGAAGGTTTATACCAAGTTTTGTAAACTTTGTCAAACCCATCACCACCATGCTAAGGAAGAGCCAAGTGTTTGTTTGGTCAAGAGAAGGAAACAAAGCATTTGAGGCCATCAAGTAGGCAATTTTCCAAGCACCCTCACTCATAAATCCTAAAATTTAAAAATATTTCATACTTCACACCTTTGCTAGTATTAACAACATATCAGCTATGTTAATGCAAAAGAATGGCAAAGGACTTGAGCAACCAATTGCTTTTTTTAGTCAAGGGGTGGAAGGATATGAAGTGAGGTACACCTTTATTGAAAAATAGATTCGTACAACCTTGAGAAGTCTCAATAAATTTAGGCTAATGCTCTCAAATAGTAGGATTCATCTGATGGTGTCTCACCCTAGAGTGAGGGACTTTCTCCTCAATAAGGATTTGAATGAGAAGAAAGCTAGCTGGATAACCAAAGTCATAGAGTACGGTGTGGAAATTAAGGTCACTAAGTTGGTCTAATGTAAAGGATTATGTGAACATATGGTGGAGGATCTTTAAGAAGACAAATAAGTTATCTTTGTGACATAAGACAACTCATAGGCAGATGCACTTCCATTTCATAGAAGTTGGCTCAATGATATGACATGTTTTTTTTTGATAGGAGAATGCCCCCAAGGTTTGGAAAAAGTAAAAAGAAGGTATTTTAGACTTCAATCCATACCTTATGCATTATTTTATGGTGCTCTTTTTATAAGAGACCTCAATGGGTTACTCCTTAGGTGCATTAATGATGATCAAGTGATAGCTTTTGAAGTAATTTTATGATGGACCAGTAGGAGGCCATTTTGCTCCAAGGACTATAGTAGCCAAGGGAATGAGAGCTAGTTATTACCGGCCCAAGATATGTAAAGATGCCTATGCATTGGAAATAAAGTGTTAATAATGTTCTCTCTTCAAAGGTAAATAGAGATTGGTAGCCTTTGCCCTCAACCCAATTCAATTGGAGCAACCTTTCATGCAATGGAGTCTAGACTTTATAGGAATGATTAACCCTCCTTCAAGTATATGGAATAAAAGGGTGCTCACTACAATAAACTACTTCAACAAGTGGGTAGAGGCCATTGCCCTTAAAGAATCTAATGAAATATTAGTGTTGGAATTCTATGATAGCCTAGTCATAAGGTTTGGTGTCCCAGCTACTATAATTTTAGACAATGCCTTAGCATTTGTTGGCATGAGAATAATTGAATAGGAACTTAAGTTGGGCATCTACCTCAATATATAAACCAACTACTATCCCCAAGGCAACAAAGTCCATGAACAAGAACTTGATCAGGATCATCAAGAGGACCATGTAGAACAATAAGAGAGAATGGAATATAAAGCTAAGAATAACCTTATGTGCTGACAGGGTGACTCCAAAAGAGGCCATTAGAAATTCTCCATATATCCTAGTATATGTTGGAGGCCAAGTTACCCATCTCTCTTGAACTGCATGCATTGGAGTTAGCTCATCAGCTGAAACTAATGGAAAGTGGACCTATGGAAGTAAGGATGGTAGAGCTCATGGAGCTTGAAGAAACCAGGGGCCTTGCTATGAAGACATTGAAATCACATCAATCTCAAGTTAAGAAATAATTTGACAAAAAAGCTACAGTAAGGGACTTCAAATAAGGGGACCTAGTCCTAAAATGGGACTTGAATAGGGCCAAACTAGGGAACCATACCAAGTTTGATAGCTTATGGAATGGTCCTTATTTGATTCATGGATGCAAGGAACACAATGTTTTTTAGTTTGCTCAACTAGATGGTGAGGTACTGCCCATCCCAATAAATGGCATTCATTTAAAGCCCTATTATTGAAAGAATTTTTATCCTTTGTAACATATTATACATATTAGGGTAGCTTTCATGCTTTCCTCTAAGTGCCTTGTGCACATTTTCTTTTATGTTGTGTGTTTCCCTTCAAAGTGCCTTAGTCACTTTGTTTGTTTTATTCTCTTTTTCTTGATTGCTTCATAAGAGGTTCCAAAAAAGGGGCAACCCTGTATCAGTCTCAGTCTACCTGGGAGAAAGACTTGACTCTATATGCCCAAAAGATCAGTTCAAGGCAACCGGTCTCTTGCATAGCAAGCATGCAACCTTAGGATGTCACCAAAAATGTTGGCCAATTTTGGCCTACATACAATTTTTTTTCCTGAAGGTCAAACATAGATTTAATAACTGAGGAGAGTTCCAGATTAGTCAAATGACCAAAGGGATTTGAGAAATTTTTGGATGGAATGAGTGGTTCAAAGATAACCCATAGCTTGCAAAGATTTTGAGACACTTAAGTGTACTTAAAGTGTAGTTTTTCAAAATTTTAAAGAGGTAGGTTCTCATTGTGATCAACACAGTCAAGGTCAGGAATAAGTTTGCACAAGCTCCAGGTTTTCATAGTTCATTTAAGTCTTCAAAGGTCTAGCAACAATTCAAGCATAAATCTAAAAGAGCTTATAGAATAAAAAATTTAAGTCCAAAACCTTGATTTGGCTAAGTCCTTACTTGGCATAATTGTTTTGGGCTTTTGTTTGGCTAAGTTTAATTCTTCCAGAATTTTTATTTGGCTAAATGTTAATATTTTGGGCCAAGTGCTAATATTTGTTTCGAGTAATTGTGTCAGATTTTTAACTAAGTGTTGGGGAATTTTTTGGGAAAATTATCCAAGGCAAGGATCTCATAGACTTATTTCTTTCAGGCAGAAGTTTTGCAACAATTTTCCCAAAGATTAATTATTTCAAGAAAATTGTCCACATCAAAAAGCTAAGTGTCAAATTTCTTTCAAAAAAATTGTCTACAAAACTTTTTTGAAGGCATAATTCTTTTAGGGAAAATGTTTGATAAATGTTCTGAACATAGGTTTATTTTAGACAAAATTTTCAAAACATAAACCCATAAAAATTCCTCTGAAATAAAAATCCTAAATGGTCATTTTCTTGGGAAAGTGCCCCAAACAAAAAACTCGAAGGGTATTTATTTTGGGAAAGTGACCAAGACAAAGTTCTAAAGGGCCATTGCTTTGACAAAATGTCCTATACAATTATCCTGAAGGGTATTTTTCTTTGTAAATTATCCAAAACAAGATTTTTAAAGAGTCCTTTTCCAAGGAAAGTGTCCTCTATAGAAAAATCCAAAGGGTATTTTTCTCAGTAAAGTGTCATATACGATTCCCCTGAAGGGTCATTGCTTTAGGAAAGTCATCAATATAAAAAATCTCAAAGGGTATTTCTTCAATAAAAATATTGAAGATAAAAGTTCAAAGGAAATGGCCTAGGGAATTGGTTTTCTAGAAAAGTAATGACAGTTTCACAAATGTCAATTTTAGGCTACAAAAAATAGTTTGAATTCAAAAGGTCTAGGACGGTCTCGCAAGTATCAAATTTAATCACAAAAGATAGATATTAAGGTCCAAATATATTGGTGATGGTTACAATAATGTCAAATACATTCTCATAGATGTTAAATATAGGTGCATAGATGTAAAAGTGAAGCTTCATGAAATAGCTATTTGGGTTCAAAAAGCAAGATTGATAGCTCACATTCAGTCATACGGAAGATCCAATGGTGAGTGGTGACTGATAGGTTAATAGGCCCAAACAGATCAATGACATGCATTTAATCATGTATTTAGATCATTGATGAGTGGGGATTAAAAAGGTCAAGAAGCCAATAAGGCTCAAACTAAACACAAGGCTACCACATGGCACAAGCACGATAGGTCAATAGGTCAATTGATCCTGATTATAAATGTGAGGGTGTCAAGTGTCTTCACCATGTTAGTCTATCATAGGATCGATGAACCACACTCAATCATGAAAATCAAAATTGATGGTGTAAAATAAGTTCAATAAATCAAAGAGATGAGTCTATTGTCGATAATCAATGAGCAAAGGGTAAGCCAGGGAGTTTTCAGCGAAGGTTAAAGGAGCCTTTTTTGACCAAGGCAGATAGATACATAGTAAACCAAGTTCAATAACGATCCAAATTGAACCAAGATGAAGGTTTAAAGGATATAACGGTACCATTAAAACTTTATATAGACATAATAGGTCTTTTAAACCTAGTTTAGATCAAAGGTTAGCAATATTTTGATGAGAAAGGTCCATACATTGAGCAGAGTGTCATCTATTATAACTATAGGAAAACCAATAATCTATATTGGTTTTCAACCTATAGTTAATTTAGGTTAAGGTCTTGAATCATAGAGAATATATGTGATTAATGAAAGGGGCATCCCAAGCCATGATTTCAACAAACCATCACTCAAAGAACACACAACATGGCTTTGTTAGTTTTGAGATATGAAGATTTTATCTTCATAATGATGACAAGTGGAGAATGGCACGACTAGAGAAAGTAGTTAGAGCATTCATTTCTATTTAGAGACTTTGAGTGTTTTCTTCATCAATGTAAATCATGGCTCATCATTAGGAAAAACTAATCTTTGTCTTCTAGTGCATCTCTTAGCCAACAAGGGGATTCAAGGCTATTGGGATGCATGCAAGTTAACTTGATAATGATGGATTGTCTTGATTGATAAAGGGATAGTGGAGTATTCATTAAAATATAGGTGGTGATTCAAGTAATAATCATGGATAGCTCATTAATGGATGCACGCTCCTTTCTCTCTCTCTCCCCTTTCTCTATATGATCCCATTCTTTCCCATTTTGAGGAGCTCTCTCAGATTTAAGAAGTAGATTGTCTCATTTTTTATTATGACTCTCTCTCAAGTCTTAAAGATCAGATACTTTCTTTTGATAAGGCTAGACCCTATCAAAATTTGCATGAAAGACCTCTTGAAGCAATACATATTTTATTTACCTATCTCTCCTCTTTGAACTATGTGTAGTAAAGCATGTGAACTATGACATTGTGAAGGATAATCTTCCATGCCCTTGGTCCTTCCTTTTTGCTCATTTTTAAAGCATCTTGAATTTAGTTGTAGGTCTAAATTAGTGTTCTTTTTGCCATTGATGTAAGCTCTCAGTGGGTCTTAGAACTCCTCTTTGCTTTCATTCATTGTTTCCCAAACCTAGCTTATGAAATACTTATGCAACTAGCCAAGTTTTGAGGGATTGTGTGAAATAGTATTGTCTTATGTTTCTTCAATGTTTGTTCCATGCATATGAGAACCTTGTTTAAATTTGGTACATCACCCTGTTAACCTTTTTAGGAGCCCTTAACCCTCTTTCTAACCCTTTTTCCTGTGACAAAATTAGTTTAGGTGAGCATCAAAGAGGAACTCAGCGTTCTTTAGAGGTTCAACCCCACCATAGGATAACCACAGCCTAGGGTTGTTCCCATCTTTTTGCTCAAGTTAGAAAGGGACTAAAGAACCCTCTTCCAAGGGTGCAATTTTGAGTCGTAATAGGAAGAGTGTGCCTTTGAATCATCATCTAATGTGGATCAATTCTTTAAAAAATAAAGGCTCTATATATGATTATTAGGTACAATTATATACATATGAAAAAAAAAGTGTGTAATAGACAAAATATGAATTAGAACAAATAATTTAATTAAAAATTGATAATTTAAATATTATATATATATATATATATATAACTTTTTTATTGATAATTAACTAGAATATATATTAGATAAATATATGTAAAAACATGTTGGGATATATCATTCTTGAGATGTCCCACTCCATTATAAATAAATTGATTTGTGAAATAAATGGAATAAAACACTTCGAACATTGATTTATTTAAAAAATGTATATTAATACATTATAGAACCCGCAACCCTCCTTTCATCATGACATATCAATATATAAATACTATAAATACTTTAAGAGAAAATTAATATGTTTAAAATTTACTCATAAGACTGTAATATTCATAATCAAATTAAAAAATAACAATAAAATAACAATATGGGATAAATAACAAAGATGGTTTCAAACGATCTAGTAAAGTAAAATTGTTAAATTATTTAATGATTGTTTGGATGCAAATTTCATCTCAAGGAATGAAGGACCCATTCAAACTTTTAAAATTAAAATGACTAATAGTAAAAATAATAAATAAATCAAAATTTAAATCTTTTTAAATATTAAAATAATATGTGATCATTCATAAATGTTTATTTTTCAAAATGTTTATCCCTTACTCCATTAAAGAAGTTATAAGATTAGTATATAAAAATATACATAATATTTTTATTATTATATTAATTAAAATTGATATAGAAATATTAATAATAATGATTAATTATTAAAATATGTTTATAAAAATAATTATTTAAAAAATTAGAATCTTAAAATGACTAATTATATTGTAAAAGAAAATTTATATGTAAAAATTATTAAAAATATATGTAAAAACTAGTGAATCTTAATCATATCCATTTCATGTACTTTAATCATGATTGTGGTTGTAGAAAATATCAATGGATGTAATTAAATTGAATAGTTAAGAACAGTTTTAATCTAGCAATTACCGATGACATAAATGTTTATAAGGGGATTCGAAATTATACAACCCACTTTTACAATAAATCAAACAAAATTTAACGTTATAGTATGATAACATATTACTGAAAGTTGACTATTAAAAAAATTGTAGAACTTAAAAAATCCAAACAAATAATATTTGATTATGGTATAAATAAATTTACAAAATATTTAAAAAACCACACATAATATTTTTATATATTTTTATATTATATTATTTTTATTTAAAATTGATATAAAAATAATGTTATTAACAATTATCAATTATTAAAATATTATCTATAAAAATAATCATTTAAAAAATTAAAAGTTGACCAATCAATCACCCCGCATCGGGTGATTATGAAGTGGAAGAGTCCAACATTCAAGAAGGTATTTAGAATGTCTGAGCAAATTTAAAATTTGTTGCTTGATAGAGTTTTAAGGGAGGGCTAAAATGTTGACGGAGATCTGAGGATGTAGGGTGTGAGAGCGACCAAGTTTTGATCATCTGGTAGTTGGAGCCTCATTGTTTGTTTGTGTTTGAGTAGTGCTCGGTTGTTCATTTGTAGGTTTAAATGTTTCCTACATGATGGGGAATCCTTCCCCTCCCCCTGCCCCTTAAAAACCACTTTCAAGAATATGGTGGTTGGAGCTCCTTTAGTGAATCTAGATAGAGAAATCGATGCATTAATGAATGTGACAAGAAAGAAGAAGCTCTAAAACCCTAGAGGTGGAACCAAAAAAACACACATGCAAGCATTGGAAGTGACCCCAATAGCTATGTTTAACCCACAAGAGATCAAAATGAATATTGTGGGGCTTTATGGTCGTAACCTGATCTATAAGTTTATGGGTGCCTAGTTAACAATGGAGGAATTACATGAATGGACCAGGAGAACCTAGAAAACAAATGGTGAATTTGAGATTAGGTTTTATGCAAAAGGATACTTTATATGAGACTTCACAAACAAATCTGATAGAAACAAGGCTTTTAGGGGAGGCCTTTTACATCTTCATGAATGTGAGTCTCTTCATGAAGCATTGGCATACAACTTTTAAGCCAACTGGAGAATTTGGGATAGCATGATCCTGATCTGGGTTTGCATGTATGCATTGCCACAAGAATAATGGTCCAGGTATGTGTTTGAAACTATTGCTAATAATTTAGGTCATCTTATGGATATTTTGAAACCCCATCATGATAGAGGGTTATCAAATTATATGAGAATTTGTGAGCTAGATCTTAGTCATTGCCAAAAAGTATCACCCTAAAAGCAGGGAATTTTAAATGGACCCAAGACTTTAATTATGAAAGCATCCCCTTAAAATGTAGAAATTGCCATGAGTATGCCCATTTATTTTGAGAATGTTCATCTCTACAAAAGAACAATCAAGAGGGAAAGGCACTAGAGAACCTTGAAAAAGATGCAGAAGGGTTTATGAAGCCAAAGAAGAAGCATGTAGCCAAAGAGAAAGGCAAAGTGGTTAAAAATGCATCCCCAAGAAAGGGAGAAATAAATATGAAAATAAAGAACTACAGAGAGAAGAATCTAAAAGGGTGTCTGAGACTCAACAACAGAGGGAAAATATAATGTTGAATTAGAGGACATAGTAATGGAGCATGGTTTTAAAAAAGACTTAGAGAAACTATTAAAAGAACCAAAATTAGGCACCCAACCAAAGATAACTGAGAAAGGAATACAAAATAAACAAGTCAAGAATACCAACATACTAGATAGGAATAGGAGAAAATAAAATTGGATGATCATGGATGAATATGAGGAAACTAATTTATAAATTATGGAAGATAGTATAGGAGTCTCATAGACTCCTAATCAAAACAAAATAGACAACTTTGGAAAAAGGAGAAGAGGGAGGCCTAGCAGAAAAAAGAAAAGACAAGATGAGGGCATGTAAGCCATCGAGGTAGGCACTTAAATCCAGTTGGACTCAATCTTGGTGGGTACCAAGACCCTACCTTCCCCCTAATGCAAATATTATCTTGGAATATTAGGGACCTAAACACCCCCACTAAAATAAGGACGTTGAAAAATATTATTAAAAAGTATAATTTAGAAGTGATAATCCTTCAAAAAACCAAAATCAAGAATCTATAATCTTTTAGTAAAAGTTTTGCCAAAACTCTGGGTAGAACTATTAATAGTAGGAATGCTTCAAGCACAACAAGGGGAATGGCTTTCCCTTGAAACCAAAATTAAGTGCAACTCTAGATAGTACAACAACATGAATAATTCCTTATTGCTAAATTGGAAAGCAGGAAGACTAATATCTCCTTCTACCTAGTCAACTTTTATGGATCTCAATGTAGGGTAGATGCAAGATAATGGGGGACACTTTTTTTCTAAAAATAACAATATTTGAACTTGGAGAGAATGTTAGAAACACTTCAAATAGGAATTTAGCAATGATGTAAGAACATGAATTGTGTGATTTTGAATGTAGTTTATAAATATATATTTTTCAATACCTAGATGATAAAAGTGTGTGAAATAGATGCATTTATGAAAATAGGTTGGTCATTTTTTATGAAAAGATACAGAGATTACATGTGTACAAACATGTTTTTTTTGAGTAAATGGTTAAATTTTGTATGAAACATCATATATGGATAGGTGAAATGTCGAAGATTGTTGATAATATTTTTTATTAATTTTTTTTTATGTATATGATTTTTAAATAATTTTCAAGTCAAGACAACTAAAAATTTCAAATTGAAAGTGTACAAACACAACTTTTTGACATTAACTTCATGAAAATATTTTTTTTAAAGCATAGTTGACAATGTGTAGATTGTTAATAAATAATTTTTATAAAATTTTGATTAATATTCAAAAAGTAATAATGGAATTTGTGATGATACGTATATAGTCCATAATGAGGTATGTTATGTATAAATTAATTAGTAATGATAAATAATATTCTAACATTAAAATATATATATTCTAAAACTACACTTTCTCCTCTACAAACCCATATAATTTTTTTTTAATGATAAAAGTTGCCTGATCAAATGCGTTGAGAAAGACAAAAAATACTCCTAAATTTCCTAAAAACTAAGTGGGTTGCTCCATGACCAACTTCAAGGTAGGTTCAGACCTCCCCAAACCTATACCCAAGGCAGATTTGGAGGGAAAATGAAAAAAAATTAAAATTTTGAAAGGGTGTACGCCCTATGCAAGGATGCACGCCCTTTGTAAAGGGTGTGCATCCTTTCTAAAGGGCATACACCCTTTTTGGACTGATTTTTTTAATTTTTTTTGTAATTCAAGGTTGTTGAGAGACATGTACATATATTGAAATTAGAGGTTGTTGTTCAGCACTTTAGACTATAATTTTTTTTGTCGTGTTTGATGTTTATAAGGATATATTTAGTAAAATAAATGTTAAGTATAAGAATATATTTTATATTCTTATACTTTTAATTTATTTTACTAAATATAACAAATTAGGTCCACTCAACATCTTCTGAAATTGATTATAGAGTTGTAAGAGTTACCATTTAGAAGTTAGTTTTTTTAATTCCATTCTTGTCAATACTTAGTTTTCAAAATTTTATGATATTAAGATAGAATGAGAAATGAGGTTACAAATCATGTTACATATGTAATAGATCTATACCATTGATTATGCCCTATATTTTAGCTAATTGAGTATGCCCTATCTACTTTACCTATTTGAGTATGCCCTACCCAATTGAATACCCAAGCTTGAAGGTGGATTCTTAAATAATTTATGGGTTTTTCAATCAATGGGCCTATCAATATACATAAATGATTGCCCTGTATCATGTAACTTGTAACATACCTATAGTTATGATATGGTCACTCATACATGACATCTATGGCATACCTATTACATATATGTATGCATTCACTCATGCATGACATCTACTTGTAATCATGATATGATAACTTATACTAGACATGAATTTAGTTAATCCCTTAATAAACTCCAATAAAAATAGAATAAATCAAAACACCATTAAAATTCATTTTAAAAAGATACCATTCACTCTAAAAAAAATGTCAAATAGACAGTCAATCCATGCATTCTTCCATTCCAATCTCATTCATTATTCCAAAGTCACATAAAATAAAGTCATATTCTAGCACTCTAAATTCATATAAGACACTCCCTTATTAACCCTCATCATCCCTAATCACTCCCTTATCAACCCTCATATTCACTTATCATCCCTATTCATTCCCTTATCGGTTCTCATTGTCCCTCATTATCTCTAATCACTCCCTCATTGGTTATCATCATCTTTCATTGTTGTTAATCACTCCCTCATCAACCCTCATCAACCATCATCATCCCTAGTCACTCCCTCATCATCCCTCATTGTCATTAATCATCCATAAACACTCCCTCATCAAACCTCATCAACCTTAATCATACCTAATCACTCTCTTATCATCCCGATCATCATCCCTAGTCACACTCTCATCATCCCTCGTTATCCCTAATAACTCCCTCATTAACCATAATCATTTTTTATCATCCCTAGTCAATCCTTCATCATATTTCATTGGACCCCTCATCATCCCTAATCATTCCCTCATCAACCGTCATCATCCTTAATCATCCATAATCACCCCCTCCTCATCTATCCTCATCCCTCATTGTCCCTAACAATTCCCTCATTATCCCTCATCATACCTAATCACTCTATCATCATCCCTAGTCACTCCCTCATCTAGTAGAGTGTGTTCTAATCTAGTAGTTAGTATAAATTTTCTTTTGACTGAACAATATCTTTTTTAGATGAATCATGAATGTTGTTTCAATTCCTTTTGTTCTAATTGGAGTGTACTAGGGTGATTATTCTCATTCATGTCTATTAGATTAGGTAGAGCCATGATGGATTAATCTATTGAGCTTGTTGAATGATTTACATGGTGGAAATAAGATAATATCATCTTTGCACTTGCATTGAAAAAACCATTTTGAATTATGAGGGATGATGAAAAATGATGATAGATCAAAAATTACCTCTTTACTCTTGCTTCGTATGAGGTGAACTCCTTCTTCTAGACACAGTTATTTCCAAATCATTGAGTGTAAGGGCTGGATCATTTTGGATCTTTTCATATTTATGATTTATTCTCAAATAATGATGTGGGTCATGAGTATAAATAAGTATCATTTGTGCCACCGACTTTTTTATGGCATGATTTCTCATTGCATTTACATCTTTATGCTTGTGTAGGAATTATGATAGGAAAGTGGAGAGGGGGTTGAGTTTAACTACCAATGATTGCATCATTCCTCTATAGTGTGGTCTTTACAATGTATGTTTAGTGTTTATAATTTAGGTTTTATTTTTATAGTTTGGGGTTAACGGTTTTGGGTTCAAAGTTTATAGTTCAGTGTTTGGAGTTGATTGTTTGGGTTTTGGAATTTAGGTTTTATGGTTTAGGGTTTATCTAATTTTAGGATTTAGGGTCTATGGTTTTGGGTTTGAGGTTTTACGATTTTGCATTTATGGTTTAGGGTTCAAATTTCAAGGTTTAGGGTTTAGTGTTTATGGTTTCAACATTAGGGTTTAGTGTCAAGAGTTTAGGGGTCGAGGTCTTAGTTTTTGGGTTTAGGGTTCGGGGTTCAATGTTTAGGGTTTAAGGTTCATGATTTTAAATTTTGTGTTTAAGGTTTAGTGTTTAATTTTAAGGTTATATGGTTAATTTTTTATGGTTTAGTGTTTAAGATTTAGGATTTTAGGCTTATGGTTTAGGATTTAGGGTTAAGGGCTTAAAGTTTAGGTTTTAGGGTTTAGGGTCTAGGGTATAAAGTTTAGGGTTTAAGGTTTTAAGGTTCTATATTTAGGGTCTAGGTTTTAGGGTTTAGGTGTTATTATTTTGGGTTTATGGATAATGTATTAGGTTTAAGTGTTCAAGGTTTATGGTGTTTAGGGTTTGGGTTTTAGGGTTAATGGTTTAGGTAAAAATGGAGTGTCTTAGGGTGATTAGCTACATTTGTGTCTAATATGAGTGATTGTATCATGAACACAGGAATATATCATGTATAAGTGACAACATTCTTACATGTAGTACTAGGTATGGGGTAGATCTAATGTTTGAATGATTGTATCATTATTATATGTATGTTATAAGTTGAATACTATAGGCTAGATATTTATTCATATTGATAGACCCATTCATTAAAAAAACCAAAAATTATTAGGAATTCATATTGAATACACCTTCAAGCCTTTTACACAAATATCCCTGGTCACTCCTTTCTCTATATAAGTTATAATGACCCCTATACTTTCAAGATATGGCTTAGCCAATGCCCCCTCTCCTTTCTCTATATAGGTGATAACTTAAGATTATGGTTTATGGATAGAGGTTTAGGATTTATAAATTTAGGGTTTAAGGTTTATGGTTGATAGTTTAAGATTCACAACTTACAATTTAGTGTATAGGGATTAGCATTTAGGGTTCAAGTTTTAGTGTTATGGCTTAGGGATTAGGATTTAGGGCTTATAATTTATATTTTATGTTGAAAGGTTTGGGATTTATGGTTTATGGCTTAAGGGACCAAGAGTTTCTCTTTTACGATTTGGGGCTTGGTGTTTAGAGTTAGGTTTTTGGGTTTATGGTTTCACACTTAGGGTTTAGGGTGTAAGATTCAAGGTTTTGGTCTTGGGGGTTTGGTTGAGGGTTTGGAACTTAGTGTTTAGTATTTATGGTTTGGGATTTAGTGTTTGGGGATTAGGGTTTAGGATTTGGGGTTTAGTGTTTATGGTTTAGAGTTTATGGTTTATGGTTTGGGGTTTGTGGTTTTAGGTTTAGGGTTTAGGGTGTAGGGATTTAGGTTTAGTGTTGAAGGTTTTGGGTTTTTGGTTTTCAATTTGGGTTTAGAATTTTTGGTTTAGGAGTTAACTTTTAAGGTTTATAACTTATGGTTTATGGTTTTAGGCTTGGGGTTTAGGGTTAAGAGCACACATTTAGGTTCTAGTGTTTAGGATCTAGGATTTTAGGTTTATGGTTTGGGGTTTAGGGTTAAGGGTTTAAATTTAGGTTTTAGGTTTTAGGGTCTAGGGTATAAAGTATAGGGTTTAATGTTTTAAGTTTATATGTTTAGGGTCTATAGTTTATGGTTTATGGATTGTTGTTTTTGGTTTAAGGTTATTGTATTAGGGTTAAGGGTTCAAGGTTTATGGCTTAAAGTCTAGGGTTTAGATATATTATTTAGTGTTCATATTTTAGGGTTTATGGCTTAGGGTTTGGGGTTTAGGGTTTAGGTTTCAATGTTTAGGGTTTAAGTTTTAGTGTTTATGGTTTGGGGTTAATGGTTTAGTTAGAAATGGAGTGAACTAGGGTTATTAGTTGCATTCATGTCCAAATGAGTGACCATATCATGACCACATGAAGATATCATGTATAACTGATCGAATACCTACATGTAGTACCATGTATGTGGTAGATGTAATTTATGAATGATTATATCATTACTATATATGTGTTATAGGTTACATGTTGTAGGCTTTTCATTTATGCATATTGATAGACCCATTAATTAATTTTATTTTCTAATTTGAGAGCAAGGTTGTTAAGAATATTCCAAGGCAAAGATAGAAAACTCCAAGTATAGTACATATCCAACTTTGTTTATTGAGTATAAACCTCTTATGAAGGTCCAATGTTATTATGTAAACACTATAGAATACTTACCAATAAAGTGATTTAAATCATTTAACATTTAAGCCAATTCAATATCCTACTAAGTAAGCAGATTAGGCCATTCGAACCTATAGAGTAGAGTTTCCATTGAATTTTAGTTCTGAAGAAAATAGTAAAGGTAATTGGTTTTTTATCCTTAGAGATAGTCTCCAAACATCTTAATAAAGCTTTATAAGAATAATATGATGAGCTTAGATTAATAACACCTTTTCAAGACCAAACATGCCTATACATAATATTGCAATAGTGTTTAGGACTTAGTCAATGTTTTGGGTACTTTTGTGATCTAATTGGTATCTTGAGATTGTGTAAAGACACCTATGAGTCTTGTATCCTTGTCTTGGTATTTTCATTGATTTTTTGAATTGAATGAGTCCAAAAAACAAGCTAGTTCTAGACCTTTTGTATCTAGTCCTTAAGAGGTATAGTTTAGCCTAATAGGCCTATAAAGGGTAAAGTTGTTATCATCTAAGTTTTGAGTTGAAGTTCTTCATACACTAAGAATATTGAGTCAAATAATTAGTAAAACCCTCATAGTATCATTCAAAGAAGTGATGATGTATAATTGAGTGCTTTAGGAGTCAAAGAAGGGTTTTGATTGAAGGTAGATTACTATCTTGGGATTGATTACCCTATTTTAAGTCATTGAAAGTGTCTTTTGATCTGAATATAGATGCTAAGAAGTCAAGAGATAATAATAAAGAATAATGTCATTAGTATTTCAATACCAATACTCAGAAGACCTTTTATGATAGACCAAAAAATAATTTATGGTTACCTGAAGACTCCTAATTGCAAGCAATTTTCTAGAGGACCCTGAAGTAGACCAAGTTGAGTAAGTGGAGCACTTAATTTGACATTGATAGGGAATAGTAAATATTAAGATATGGCTTGTGTATTTAGGTAGGGCATACTCCTTAAGATCAAGCCATGGCTCAATTATTTAATCAGATAGATAATACTCAAGTAGATAAAGTAGATAGGGAATACTTAAGTAGGTAAAATAGACATGTAATTCTCAATGGTATAAATCTATTACATACGTAACATGATTTGTAAATTCATTTCTCATTATATCTTATGATCTTAAAATTTTGAAAACTAAGTATTGATTAGAATGAAATTTGAAAAACTAACTTCTAAATGGTAACTCCTACAGCTCTGTAATCAATTTCAGAAGATGTTGAGTGGCCCTTATTTGTTATATTTAGTAAAATAAATTTTAAGTATAAGAATATAAAATATACTTACCATTTATTTTACTAAATATATTCTTGAAAAATATCAAACATTGAAAAAAATATTGCAGTCTAAAGTGCTTAACAATAACCTCTAATTGTAAAAAAAATGTATATATATACATGTCATTCAACAACCTTGAATTGCAAAACAAAATTATAGTCCAAAAAGGGCATACACCCTTTAGAAAGGATGCACACCTTTTACAAAGGGTGTGCATCCTTTGAAGTCCAAAGGGTGTATGCCCTTTACAAAGGATGTACGCCCTTTAGGGTTGGGACCCACCCTTCTTTGTTTTTGCATTATTTTTTTTTCAAAAAGGGTGTACACCCTTTGCAAAAAATGCTTTGTATTTTTCATTGTGTCACTTTTTTTGTCCCCCAACTTTGTGTATCTACCCTGAAAAGAGGAAAGATAACAAGCATGAAAGCAGTTAGAGTCTAAAATTAACAATGATAATGAATGCTTATGGATAATTGGAGGAAACTTTAATGACATATTGGTCCCTTATAAAAAAAGGGGGGGAAGGAAAAGAAAAGGATAATGGAGCCTTCCACAGCTTCTTAAAAAACACAAAGTTATGTGACATTAAAACCAAGTGAGGATGGTTCACATGGAATAATAAGAGGCAAGGAAAGGAATTGATCCTAGAATGGCTAGACAGATTTTTGATCAATAGAAAAACCATGGAAAATAATATTATCCTCAAAGCTAACGTTTTGAGAGAGTTAGGGTCATATCACTAGCATGTTTCTTTGCTCATAAATAATGATGAGCATCCAACTAGGGTGCCCTTTATATTTGAGAAATTTGGATGGAGTACACTGAGTTGGATGATTTTGTAAAAGAGAAATAGAGCAAGCCCAACTCTATTTATAGGATGAAAATGTATACTTTTCATAATAAATTAAAAGAGCTCAAGATATCCCTTGAAAAATTGGAATGAATGCACTTTTAATAATATTTTTCAATAGAAAAGAGACCTTGTGCTAAGAATTCCAAGAAAAAAGAATGTAAGGAAGCACTGAGATGGCACTTTAGTTGGAAGAGGAAGAAATTGACAGAGCATTAGACAATATCTACAAGAAGGGAGAAATTTATTGGAAATAGAAATTGAGAATAAGGTGGTTAAAATAAGGAGACAATAACACAAGGTTTTTCCACCTTTCTTGTAAAAGCAAGAAATAGAAGTATTACATTAGAAAGTTTAAAACTAGGGAGGGAGTCATGATTGAGGAACTAGAGGTAATCAAAGAACTTTTGGTTAACTTATGGAAAAGGATGCTCAGCCAAGACAATGAGGGAAGAGAAGAGCAAGAAGAGTTCTAGAACTAGATTTTGCACTTGGTCACAGATCTTGACAATGAAAGGTTAATGAAAAACATAGAGTTGGAAGATGTTAAAAAGGTGATATTTAAAAAGAAAGGTGACAGTGCTTCAAGCACTGATGGTTTTCCCACCTTCTTATTCCAACATTTTTGGGATCTCTTAGGGGAGGACATAAGAGAGGTGGTGTAAGAATTTAAGGATTCCCAAAGGTTGTTAAAATCCTTAAACACCACCTTTATTACCTTGATTCCTAAAAACTCTGAAAGTAAGTTCCCTAAATATTTTAGGCCTATCTCCGTATGTAACTCCATTTAAAATAATATTTTGAAAATTATTGCATTAAGGCTATAGGGCATTCTCCCTGAGTTTATTTTAGAAGATTAGGTAGGTTTTGTGTAGGGTAGATAGATTTTAGATGGCATAATTATATGATCTAGGTAACAATTCAGGTGACAATTCAGGTGACGGGTCCACTCCAATTGATGACAGAACTTCCGGGAGCCATAACTTTTGCATCGTAGCTCTAATTGACTCACCGTTTGAACTGTTGGAAAGCTAAGAATGAGGAGAACATGCTAAGATGGCATGGATATTTTCTCAATGAAGTTTTACCCCTGAAAACCTAATGGAATTTCCCTAAATTTCAATTTTAGTAGTGTAGTCTCAAAATAGTAAGTTCTTAAAAATAGTAATTCCTCGAATTCTGTATTGTTGTAAATTGTGGAAGTCAAACCAATTCATCTCCCTCGAGATTGGTGACCTTACACATCCTCCCCACACCTTCAAAACATGTATAAGTGAATATGTAACCCAAAATGGAAATCAGACATCTCTTCTCAAAGATAAGTATATGTTTGAGTCTGCAAATTTGATCAAAAAAATCTCTTATTAAAGATAGAATTATTTGAATTGTCTTGTTATTATTTCTTGAATTATCTTTCAACCAAAGCTTTCGATTTTTGAATCAGTAGTATCAGAGTGGTTTGTCTTTACAGTGTATGATCCCGAGGATGAGGTCAAATTATAAGAAGCTTGGGTAGAAAATAGAACCAACAAACTATCCACCTATTCACTCCAAATGACTTCAAATGGTAGCCAACACCGAGACATCTGATCCTTTCAAAGAAATGGTGAATGAAGCCCTCCAATAGTAGTAAGCATAGATTCTACAATAATTCACTCAAATTCTCCAACAAATCTCGATGGAAGATTTTGGCTCCTCATCCGCACCCCCACATCCTTTAGTGCCCCGATACCCTTCAAGGTTTAGGGGATTTTTGATATCCCTACATTTGAAGGTAAAATCAATGATGATGTAGTAAAAAATTGGTTGGATCAATTATCATCTTATTTTTCTATAAATAAATTCATCGATAAAGAGAAGATCACTTTTGCTCTTTTAAAAGCATCATTGCCTATCAAAAATTGGTGGAAAATGTACAAAAAGAGATTTAGTGTAGCTGATATTGGCCTTGAGATGGAACCTACCTGGGATGATTTCATAAATGCTATAAAGGAAGAATACTACCCCATTGGATCATATGACAATCTGTATATAGAGTGGCAATAACTTCACCAAGGTAAGGAACAGTCTGTTCAAGATTACACTAACATTTTTAATTCTCTGTCTGTGAGATTGGGCATCCAATAAAGTGAGAAACATAAGGTTCTCAAATACCATGGTGGACTACAATGGTACATATGGGGAGAAATGAAACTCTTTAATTTGGAAACCCTTGATGAAGCATACAATTTCATAGTAAAGATTGAGCAGAAGCATGGAAAAATGAATACAAAGAGTTAGCCTTCAAAATGGAAAAGTGATAAAGAAGGTCAAACATGAGGCCAAAATTAGAAGCAAAAGGAAGGAAAGACTGGGAAGTGGTGTGATTATCATAAATCTGGAACTCACTCCAAAGAAGAATGTTGAGTCATCAAGTCCCTACTTTTTGAGTCACAATCCTCAACATCCACTACTCTACCTCATACAAACCCTGCAGTCGAAGAGGTTGAAGAAGATATTATAGCTACTAAGCCCAAAGCCATTGTTGCTTCATCACAGACCCATGAGGAGAGGCTAGATGACAAGGAAAGGTTGTTTCACTCTAAATTATGGGTGAAAGGTAAGCCTCTAGATTTTATTCTTGATAGTGGAAGTCAAAATAATTTAATCTCTACTAATGTTGTGAAAAGCCTAAATATGTCCATGAAGCATCACCCAAATCCATACAATATTGGATGGTTGAGTCCAAGGAGAAACCTCCATGTCACCCACAAATGTCTTCTCTCATATGTAATAAAACCTTTCCAAGATGAGGTCTTATGTGATGTGGTCAATCTAGATGTTTGTGATGTACTCTTTGGTCAGCCATTCATGTATGATCGACATGGCATCTATGAATCAAGAACTTGAAGGATTAATCTCACTCTTAGAACACGATGCTATAAGGTACCAGAGTTACCACCTTCTACATTTCTCTCTCTGATTAGTGCTAAAAAATTTGTTCTCATGGTGATCAAGCCACAAGAATCTAAAAGGGTTGATGTTGTATCCCTGACTACACAAACAGTACAAAAATAAAATCAAATAGATACAAAGCTAAAGAAGTTCATGGCCTTCCATCCATATATTGATGGTTAGACAAATATGGTGAACAATCGAGCCCTGTATAGTTCCATAAATTACAGTCCATTACAAGTATGCATCGAGAATCAAATCAAAGTACAACTGCAACACTTGATGACAAATATTGATGCAATGGGGACCATTGCTTCTCAAGGATGGAGGAATGATCTAGGTAATAATTCAAGTGACAATTCAGGTGATGGGTCCACTCCAATTGATGATGGAACTTCTGGGAGCCATAACTTTTGCACCATAGCTCCAATTAACTCACCGTTTGAACCATTGGAAAGCTAAGAATGAGGATAACATGATAAGATGGCATGGAGATTTTCTTAATGATTTTGACCCCAAAAAATCCAATGGAAGTGCCCCAAATTTCAATTTTAGTAGTGCAATCTAAAAATAATAAGTTTCTAAAAATAGTAATTCCTCAAATTTTGTATTGTTGTAAATCATGGAAGTTAAACCAATTCATATCCCTCAAGATTGGTGACCTTCCACATCCTCCCCACACCTTCAAAACATGTATAAATGAAGATGTAACTTGAAATGGAAATCAGACATCTCTTCTCAGAGATAAGTATATGTTTGGGTCTGCAAATTTGATCAAAAAACATCTCTTCTCAAAGATAGCATTATTCGAATTGTCTTGTTATTGTTTCTTGAATTATCTTTCAACCAAAGCTTTCAATTTTTGGATCATTCTAGCACATGAGGTTATATATTCTCTGAAGGCTAGAAAAAGTGGAAGGATGTTGGTGAAACTAGACATTTATAAAGCATTTGATAGGGTCAATTGGTCATTTCTAGAGATTCAGTTGTAGCCCACTTTGGAAAAAATAGATCAGAAGCTACTATTCAACATCCATGTTATCAATCATGGTGAAAATTTATTTGAAAGGCTTGTTTTCATCCTTATGGGGTCTCAAACAAGGGGATCCATTATCCCCATATCTTTTCATAATGATGGTGGAATCCCTGGGAAAGGATTGCAGTCCTTAAAGAGTAACAATAGTATATAAGGTCTTCAAGCTACCACATAAGTTGATAGGCATATTCCCCTCCAAGTCATAGAGGATACTCTCATTTTTATTAATACTACTATGTAATAGGTCATAATAATTAGGAATGTTTTATCTAGATATGAAAAGGCTTCAGGGCAAATTAATAACAAAGAAAAATCAAGTGTTTTGCATTAACATTTCCCCCATTTTGTAGTCATTTCTAAATAGGATCTTGGGGTTTGAAAATGCCCCTCTTTTAGATAGGTATCTAGGTTTCCCTCTATTCTATGAAAAAGGAGGAAAGAAATTGTTGGAGGAGATCATTGAAAAAATGAGAAGAAAACTTAGTTGTTGGAAGGGGAAATTTTTATCCCTAGCAAGAAGAATAACTCTCATAAAATTAGTACTACATGCTATTGTAGTCTACTAGTTTTCCATGTTGAATCCCCTCATTAAAGTCCTTCACCAAATTAAAAAAAATTATAAAGGTCCTTTGGCAAGATATGGGGGATATAAACAAAATTCCCCTCCTATCCTAGAATAAGGTAAGTAAACCCAAAATTTAGGGGGGGTTGGGATAAGAGATCTAGATAAGCTAAACATAGCTCTAGTATTCAAGATCATCTGGAGGCTAGGAAATAGTTCAAAAATGTGTTAAGAGTAAGATGTTAACTAAAAAATACTTGGATAGCAGAGAACGGGCTAGAATATTCACTGTAGAGAACCTTCCTCCTAGGTCGGTGAAATGGAATAGTATGAGGGAAGCCATAAGTATTATTTTAAAATATCTTTTCTATAATTTTAAGAGTGGGGAGGACACAATTTTTTGGGCAGATTGTTGGATCTCTTCAAAATCCTTAAGTTTGGAGTCAGATTTCAAGGACATAAAAGAGGCCAACATAATACAGTGAGGTTGTAAAGTCAAAGACTACTAGTTAGAGCAGTCAGAATATGGATACAAGTCTCTTCTCTAGAAAATATTCAATAATAGAATAGGTATATAAGAAGAAACACAAAAGAAAATCAATGCCTTATTAGCAGGATTTAGAATCCCTTGGATTCTAGACAAGGATGTTATTAATTAGAATAATCAAGGCTCAGGAGAATACTCAGTCAATAAAGGTTATAACGAACAATTGGATCCTCAGTCTAACTCTTCAACCAAGCAAGTTTGGAGTGGTATTTGGAGCTCTAATCCTGGCCAAAAGCTAAGTCCTTTTTATGGCTAGTGACACAAGGGAAAAAACTCACAAGGGAGAATTTGAAGATAAGAGGATTCTACAATGTCTAGGTGTATTTTATGTTATTAAGAGGAAGGAAGCATGGAACACTTATTACTACATTGTCATTATATAACCAAAATTTGGAATTATTTCCTAAATATATTTAATGTTAATTGGAGTTTAAATCAAAATATAAAAGGGCACCTCGAAGCCTGATGATCCAGTAATAAATTGAATATAATTAGAGAGGTCTAAGAAATGGGCCTAAGCATGCTAGTATGGAAAGTCTAGCTTGAAATAAATGCCAAAATATTTGAGAATAAAGTTAAAATCAAGCCATTAGAGAGAATATGGTTAGAGCTACAAAATAACATCAAATAGATTGCAAGACTATCCTGTCAAAGGAAAAATAAAGAAGCTAACCAAGAAGAGCTAAAGATATTGGAAAACTGGGAAGGTACCAAAATAGTATATGATGCATTAATTCCTAGTGAAAAGCAAATGAAGAGAGTCTTAATATTAAAGTAAGGAAAGAAGTGAAATGGCTCCCTCTTGAGAGAGGCTAGAATAAATTAAACTTAGATGGTGCCTCTAAAGGCAACCTAAGGCACTTAGGAGCTGGAGTGATCATTAGAGACCATAGAAAGTATTTGATCAACTTATTAGTCTCTCTATATGGGAATAAACTCAAACAATATTATAGAGATAGAAGGCCTAGTTACGAGACTCAAACTGATAATCAAAGCAAAAATAAAAAACCTATTGGTCGAGGCAGATTCATTATTAATTATACGTGCATGGGAGAGGGGCAAGGTAATAAATTAGAGAATCAAAAGCATTTTAGAAGCAACCAAAAGACATAGTTCATTATTCAAAAATCTTTAGATACAACATATTTTGAGAAAAAGCAATATGGAAATTGATTGGTTGGCTAGTTGGTGCATGAAAAGGAGAAAATCAAGTACACCGAAAAGGTTCAGAGATTACACCAAAGATCCTGATAAGGCAAAGTGAGTTACTATTCTTAATAGGGAATGTACTAAAATAGAAAAAGATAGGTTCAAACAATGAATTGAAAGGATGAGATCACATCCACATAGCTATAAACCTTCCTATGACATGGTGTACACAAGAAAAATTAGAGTATGTGCTAATGGAAAGTTTCCAGCAATTATCTGAGAGGCTTGATATAAGAAAGAAAGAAAATTGGAAGTATGGCAACACTCATGTTGGATGATTTAGGTAGGTTTCCTCTGTTAATCTCTATCATCAATGACATTGGCCTTTAGAGGCAAAAAGAAGGTTGGCATGTTCA
Source organism: Torreya grandis (assembly GCA_037957365.1). Lineage (NCBI taxonomy): Eukaryota > Viridiplantae > Streptophyta > Pinopsida > Cupressales > Taxaceae > Torreya > Torreya grandis. The sequence continues at coordinate 2,099,609 of JARHVA010002969.1, forward strand.
AATCAATAATTATAGAAATAAAATAAGGATAATATAAAAAATTTCTTCTTGAGACTTCCACTTGATAGTTGCTAGTAGGAAAGAAACAGTATAGCCTAGGATCTCCTTAAAATGGGGGATACATTATTTCTTTACCACTGTAAGTTTGGTCTAATCAACAGTTATCCATCCCTTGAATTGGTTTAATTGAAGTCTTAGAAGCTAAAAAAAGCATAATGACACTTTTACAAGTCATCCACTACACCTTGTCTATTTCAATTATAGTGTTGGAATGCATCAGATCGTCAATGAAGCTTGTCAATGAAGAGCAAATAGAGGGAAGGGAAAGGATCAGCACAATCAGCTCCCATAATTCCAAGATTGTTGGTGTTGGATAGATGGATAACGATGTGTTTAATGTAGTAGTTAATCCCAATGGAAGTCGAGGTGATATAGAGCAAACAATTTCTCTATGGTGTAAAAAGGATAAGAAAGAAATCCATCAAATTCCCACCATCTCAACTTAGATGAGGAGCACAAGAGTAGGTAATTTCATACCATATATCAAGGAGGGATAAAATGGATATAGCAAGCGAATGAAGAAATGAGTTTTATGGAGAAAAATAAAGGGATTGTTATCTCATAGAAAAATTCAAGGCTAGAATTTGTTAAGAGAAAATCCACACAGGAAGAGGTTGGCCCATTAAAAAAATAATTGCACAAAAAGGAGGGGGGTGCATTAAAATTTGGTGAAGGGGAAAGCATATCACTACATTAGGAAAGTAGGTCAAACAAAGGCAATCAAGAGAACATGCAGGATAAAGGATTTAGATTGCAAAAAAAAATAATACTTTTATAAGTATCAAAAACTTGTTCCTTAAATAAAATAGTGAGAATCTTGAACACTAAAAGGATATGGAAATGGCCACCAAACGATTCAAGGAATTCTTTGTTGCTAACCATCTCAAAAAGTTGGTTAAAGATACCATAAACATTAAATTCCATCTCCACCATTGGCAATACGTCTAAGGGCGTAGAGGTCAGTCGACTCCATCAAATGAAGTTATTGAAGTAATCAAATAAATGCAATATTAATTGACCGTAATCATGTTTAATCAAATATATATAATTATAAGTCCTAAAAACTCTCTTGAACATAATATAAAGGTAATAAAATATCGATATACTTATCATATTGTAGACACCAAAAATGTGTCTGCACCTTGGTCATCTTTCGTCCTCCCCCCTTGTCCCCCGTTGACCCATATCCTAACCCTTGTCCTAGCCCCCTCCATTTATCAAATTAAAATAATTAAATATTTGGCCCCTTTCCACCTCACCCTTGCCACCTTGGATCCCCTCCTTGGATCCCCCCACCTCTCTCCTAGCTTTTATTGCCCAAATCTCCCCTTTATCCTTCCTCCCGCGTCCATTTATGTCTTCCTCGACCATTTTCCCACGACCCCTTGACTTGGCAGTGTGCAAGAACGGACAGAGGCTAATTTTAGCCTCTGTGCCCATTCTGCCCTCGCCGATGTCGGTCATTATTCGCCGAGATGTCGGCAGTTTTGTCGGCGTCGGCACCCTTCAAAATGGATTTTATGCAACCATTCTGCCTGCCCACAAACAAAACTCTTTAGACGCTCTTTGGCATTCATATTCTCCTTTTTCTCCACCTCGTACAGCAATAATAGTAGGTACAGGCACTCTACATCAGTCATTTCTTCTTGCAACAGGCCTTCCACAGCTCCAACAATGGGCTCCTTCATTCTTCAATCAACAAGCAGGAGGTAAGCAGTTTCATTATTTCATTTCATTTACCTATCCTATCCACTATCTACCACTTGCCCTGTCCTTCCCCTGAGAGGCTGAAAAGCCTTCTCAGACCCTGTCTCCCGTTCATCTTCCTTTTGCCCTGTCACCCTTTCAGTCCAGTCCCAGACAACATTCTCAGTCCCTCAGACCCAAGACAAGTCCCTCAGACCTCCAAGCAATCTCTCAAACCTCTAAACAGACCTCCCTAACCCTCAGACAAGACCACAGTCCATTCTGCGCATCCATAGAACCTGTCCACAGTCCTGAAACCTGGCCCGACCCATCCCTGACTACTACCCTGACCGACCTCGGCTAGTACCCCTACCGACGTCGGCAGTCTAACCGACATCGGTAACCTTTCTGACCGACGCCGGCAATACCACGACGTCGGTGACTGTGCAAAGGCAGATAGCTTCTAAATAGGTATGCATTTGCCTTAAGTTCTTTCTTTCTATTTTCCATCATTTATTACTTTCTATTTCTGATCAGCATTTTGTTTTTAACAGTGGACTGACATCCTCCAAGAAGCCTTTGCGCTTCTAGGACCAAGCTCTTGCTTGGCAGTCCACCCTTTTGTCATCTAACATTTTCGTGTTTAGTGTCTTTCTCTTTCAGGTGTCATTCCTCCACAACCAAAGAGGAGTTCTCACAATGTCTAAATTTTGGTGCGCATGTCTACAATCTAGGTACGTACAAACCCTCGTCTATTTTCTTTAAGTTTCTCATTTCTCTATCTTTTGAATGTAGAAAGCGATTTAGCGTAGAAACATTTTGGCACGCCCAGTGGGATCCTAGGGTCTTCCTTGGGTTTCTTTCCTTCTTTTCATATAGGGTGCATTAGGATCCTCCCTTTTTCACCTCTTTCTTCTTTTCTAAAATGACATCATAAGCAGGAATAAAAAGAACTTTTCTTTTCTTTTCTTGCATTTTTAGACTAGTCAAAAATCATATCCTTCAACCCTTTCTCAACTTGTTTTTCATTCGAACTTAACATTTCGACTTGGGGCTTAAAACACTTTGCATTCCATTTCTGCTTGTGCTTGCATTTCTTAGTCCACACTTAGTAATTAAAAAAATGCATATTGAATTAATCGTAGATCACTTGATGTTACACAACTTAAACCACTTGCACTAAATCTAAACATCAAACTTACTTGAGACAAGGCCCGACTGGGATTTCATCCCCCAACGGATACCTTACCCGTCCCAACGATCCTACTTGGATTTCATCACCAAGGGAAAAGCCCACTCTGTTCTCTGGCAGAGTCTAATCTCTAGGGAAAGTATATTTTGGCTAAGCGAGACCAGCTTATCACTAGGCTCGTGAAGTGAGGGGAGCTTGCTCCTTAGCACCAGGCCATGTACGGAACCTAATCCAGACTTCTTGAGCACCTAAACATAACCTGAAACCACCCATAGACTACCTCTTCTAGGACCTGACTCAAAAGCCAATCTTTCTACACACATTTCTAAGGCATAGGCCACCATGATCCTAATAAATTTCTAGGGATTTAACGCTTAGGATTTTGCTTGTGCTCTTCATCTTTTCTGTTCTTATCTACTTGTTTGAGCTTGTGAGGATGACCTTTCTTGCCTTGAATGGTTCTGACTCGTAGTCAAGCCAAGGCTCTAGTCAACCACACGAGGAATCAACCACTTCCATCTACTCCGTCCATAACCAGTCCTATAATGGAGTTCCACTCGGAGACTGAAAGAACTCCTACTCGCCCAACCCTGCCCTAGACTCCTATTGTCCCAGAAGGGGACCAAGATTTTGCATGATTCTTGGACCTCAACGTCAAAGCCTTGCATCACTATCTCATGCATAGTCGAACGTGAGACTCCTTGGGCAATCTGATTTACAAAATGCTGACCTCTCTTGTTACGAATACGGCCATATCGACAGCGTCCGTAGTTCAACCTTTAGACACCCAAGCTATCACCTCGACCAATGACCAAGCTTTGACCAACCTTTTAAGTGTGGCCTCTCCTTCCATCTTGGGGCCCACTTCCACTGGGGTTTTAGCCCCCTATCAACCTCATCCCACTCAACTGCTCTCCACTCCTTTCCAGAATCTGGTTGTATCTATTCCGCCTACCCTGGCCCCTATCAACACCAGGGTGGCTACCTATCCATTGGCCCCTGTTACCACAATCCAACCTCTCGTGGCAACATCGAGCCTAGCTATGCCTTCCACCCAACCACCCTTAGTCTTCTCTTTTATCCCTACGACTAGTTATCCCTACATTGCACCCTTACAGGCACAACCAACTATGTCGTATGCCTCCTCTAGCCTCTTCCAAGCGCCCTACAACCTAGGGGGTGCTCCACCCGCCAATCCGTCAGCAGATATCATCAAAATGCTGATGGACAAGATGTCTAGCCTAGAGACCTCCGTTTCTGGCTCACACAATGCTCTCTCATACGAGCAAATTTGCAATGAGCCCATTCATCCTTCTGTCCCGATCAGGCCATATCCCAGCTAGTGGGAACTTCCTAAGTTTTCTCATTTTCAAAGCAAGGAAGACCCACAACAACACTTACTGGAATTCAGACATGCCTGTTACCTTATTGCCCATGATGATGTGTTGCTTTTATGCACGTTTCCTATGTCCCTCTCTGGTGCTGCACTTAACTGGTACAGCTCCCTTGCCAGCCATTCCCTCTTCACATTCACACAGTTGGCCCAGCTCTTTCTTGATCACTTCTCCATCAACATCACCAAGAAGGTCTCGATCATAGACCTCTATTCTATCCGCCAATTTGAGGATGAATCCATAGCTGACTTCGTTGCTCACTGGAGAGGCCTCATTAATCAACTCTCCTTTTCCTTACCCCAGCCCGAACTTATTGAACTTTTCTCCCAAGCCTGTGCCAAACATATTTCTTCCACCTTGAGGGTTCAGACCTTCCGCACCTTCGACGAAGCCTTCACGATGGCCCGCAAGCTTGAATTGCATGCCATCGAGGAGAATAAAGTCAAATTGTAGAGCAAGAATCCCAGCTCTAGGACCAATGACTCCTCTTCTTCTAAACCTTCATCATCCAATCCTAAGTCTAAAGCTTCAGCTAACACTGTGATCGTTAGACCTTCATCCTCTTCACCTTCAACTAATCTGCCTGAGCCATCCACATCTCAGAGTGCCACCCGCCAATTCCAGCAGAGGTACGTACAATGACAGTATACTCCTCTCAGAGAATCATACGCGTCTGTGTTGGAAAAACTTGTTAAACAGGGAGTTCTCAATCTCCCCCAGATCTGACCACCTCCATAATTTGATCCCTCACATGCCATCCCTACGTGGTATAGGGAAAATGACTTCTGCAACTACCACCATGTTAAAGGACATGACATGGGAAACTATAAAACCCTTAAAAACATAATCCAAGACATGCTTGAAAAGGGTGACCTCACCCTAGACAATCCCAATGCACCCCCTAATCAGGGCATCGATATCTTCAATAAACCATTCCCCAATCATCCCCTAACGCAAAACAATGTCCAGACCTTGATTGATGACACTCATAAACACAACATTCAAATAGTCAATACAGTCTCGCCCTTCATCCCCGACCAACCTCAAGAGGTGAGTCCATCTATCAGTCCATCACATGTGGACGAGCCTCCTTCCCCGATTAGTTTTCTGTCAACCTCTCTCATTTTGGAGGACACTTCGACCTTACCAGCACCACCGGTCTCACCATCCTCCTTCTTGCTGCCTATGGAGGACCTGACCCTTCCTACTCCTCGACCGCAAGTGGAGGGCACCATCATCCCTGCCCTTTACCCACTCGAGGAGCCTCATTCTCCGGTTTCTTCTCCACCCAAGGAAGAACCTACCTCTCCTTCATCTCCAATCAAGGACAAACCTGTCACGACTTCACCATGCCTTAGGATCGAGACTGCTACCCCCACCTCGTCTTTGGCCCCACAACCATCAACATCTTCTCAAGAACCCAAATCTCGTCCAACATCTTCTCAGCCATTTTCCTGATTAGTGGAGAAAATCGGACTTCTCCCTTCAAGGAAAGTGACGCATCAGGTATTGTGGGAGCATCTTAAAGCTCTTCAGCATGCCCGTGCCCTCTCGTCTCATGCTGCCAATCCTCACAAGGCAGAATCTCCTCAGACTCTCAACAAAGACAAGACTCCCTCTTCTAAACCTCAACTGACCCCATCAAAACCAAAACCCACATCTACCCCATCTAAACCTATCAAGTCACTTGGCTTTCGCTCTGTCTCTACCCTCACTCACCCATAAGTGAAGGTGGACTTAGACCAGACCTCAACCAATAATAGTCTTCCAACCAAGTTGAAGAAGACTGCCAGACCATAGAAGTGAATGCCTCCTCCCCCGTCACCATGACCTTCCATTTTGGGCCCCCATCCTTCGACCCTAACCAGAGTCCTTCCCACTCTAACCTCTAATCAAAACCAGTTGCCTCCTTTACTTCTTTTACCTACCTCTAGCCTACCCTCTCCTAAAAAGGCGATACCTCTCACGAAGAAAGTGCCATCTATGCCTGTCACCGCACCATCAACCCACAAGGTGGTACGGAAACCTCCTCCAGCTTCGCCTAAGCAAAAGTCACCTGCCTCGCACATATCAACTAGCACAGACCCTTTAGTGGGCTCATACTCATTGATATTGCACTGACTCTTACAGACTTCCAGCATAACCCTTCCACCCATCTGGCCTTTCCAACCTCTCGGGTCCAAGCCCTCCTAGTTCGACGACACGAAAATTTGCTTATATCATCGTACGCCAGGACATGATACTGAGACTTGTTGTGCCCTAAAGGCCATCATTCACTGCTATATGGAGAAGGACACTCTTCTCCTTGAGGACACTCTTGACCAACCCTTGACACCTTCCCATCCAACCTCTTCAACCACATCAACATCTCACCAGCAGGCCATGACCCCTTCTTCACCTCCTATCTTTGAAATCAATGCTATCCACATAACCACTAGGCCACAAAAGGACAAGGTGAAAGAAAAAGCCACCATTCTTTGGACCTGCCCTTTTGTCAAGCCACCTCTAGCGCCCAAGCCTAAAATTTCTATCCTTGGCGCATCTCAGCCTTCTTCTTCTTCCTCTTTCAGGCTGATTCATGACTCCATGTTGAAATAGCTTCACCAGACGCCCATGAAGATGTCCCTCTATGACCTCATCCAAACCTCACCTCAGCATCATCAAGCCCTCATCAGAGCCTTACAGGCAGCGGAGGTCCAACCCGAGGAACCCCAACCACTCGCTGCCCTTGTCCATTCTTTATCTCCTGTTGCCTCCATCACATTCAGCGATTCTGAGATTCCCACATCCAACACAGAAGATCAGGATGCTGCCCTCTTCATCACTACCTATGTTGATCAGACATGCATTAAACGCATTATGATCGATGGAGGTGCCAGCATCAACATTATCTCCACCCATGCCTTTGATCAGTTGGCTCTTCCCAAGAATTGCGTCTCCAAAACTGACGCAATCTTACACTCCTTCAATGACACCACTGCCACTACCATTAGCACAGTCATTCTTCACATTTGCATTGGTCTGCACATAGTCCTAGAGCTCTTCTATATCATCGAAGGAGAGTTTCAATACAACATGTTGCTGGGCTGACCCTGGATCCGTGCCATGGCCTGTGTCCCCTCCACCCTGCACCGTTGTGTGAAATTTGAGCACGACGGGAAAGTCCACACCATTCCCACTGACCCATCACCCTTCAAAACTTGTAACACAACCTACCATCCAAATGACATCCTCATTCCTATTAAGCCATCAACCTCGGCACCGCCTCCATCTACGGAAGCTTCGACTAGTTTGCAACCGGCGGTCGCCCTTACCCCTCCTTTGCAAGCAACGAGCAAAGACCCCATGGAAGACATCTTCCAATGAATTTCACTGGGGGAATATCGCTTGTTGGCCTTAGACATGTTCCAAACTCCACATGAGTATGGACGCCTTCACCATAGCCCCAGTTACGACCATCGAATCGGGATGGTCATGCCTTATGGTCCTCCTCACCTCCGAACCAATCTTGTCTATGGGGGGCTCAATCAAGCTCCTATTGATGGCAACCCTCTCTCTTCACCCCAACCATTCACATCAGACTTCTCATTTCTTGGCAACCCCACCTTTGCACACACTTATCTTTATAGGTGTGCATGGAAGGGTTTTGGTTTCGGACGCTATGAGCAAGGCTCCCATCAACCTATTGAGCCTCTCAACGATGGTGATGCAAAGAAATGGTATGGCCTGGGATATCACGACCCCACTCAGGCCCCTATAGACCTTTGTCCCGAGCCACCCATTGACCAATCTCCTCCAGGCTCACCCATTCCTCCTCCTTCACCTATGGAGTCGGTGGTTTCCATCCCTCCTAGTTTTTTTTCCATAAACACCATCCGCCTGGAACCCCTAACCTATCAGCTAAATGGGGTGTCCAGGTCCTTCCCTCTCATTTATCCCAGCATGATAGAGGATGAGTTGGTGACCATTCACACTATCCACTGCATTGACAATGATGCCATCCTTTCCTACATGGGCACCGATGACTCTTTCATCCAGCACTCCCTCCCTTCTGAGACCCAGGTTATGTTAAATGAATCAACCATTAACATCAACCTCCCTTCTTTTGATGTTCCTCACGTCTTGAATATTGGCCAATCTTTAGACACTCAGGAGCAGCTTGACTATACCCAGTTCCTCTCCGACCATAGTAAGGCCTTTGCCTGGACTTACAGTGACATGCTTGGCATTGACCCCACCATTGCTACCCATAACATTGTCACCAAACCAGAGGCTAAGCCTGTCCAGACAAAAGCTTCAAAAGATGCATCCTCGCATGTTGCACTCCTTGTCAAAGAGGAGCTTCAGTGCCTTCTTTCTATCTCTTTCATCCAGCCCATTGATTATCTGTAGTGGGTCTCTAACATCATCCCAGTCACCAAAGTGACTGGGGGGATCTAGATCTGCACAGACTATTGCGACCTCAACCTAGCCTGTCCTAAGGATGACTTTCCTCTTCCTAACATTGTCCAGCTTATTGATCTCACGAGCCGGCCATGAAATGCTATCTCTCATGGATGGGTTTTCAGGATATAATCAAATCTTAATTGCACCAGAAAGATCAGCACAAGACCACCTTTATCACCCCATGGGGGAATTTCTGCTATCGGGTCATGCCTTTCAGCTTGAAGAATGCTGGTGCCACATATTAGCATGCCATGACCTACATTTTCCATGATCTCCTCCATAAAATCATGGAGGACTATGTGGATGACCTGCTCGGCAAGTCCAAGTTTCACCATGTAACCATCTGACCATTCTCAAGATCATCTTCTCTCACCTTATTCAATACAATGTCTGCCTTAACCCCAAGAAATGTGTCTTTGGGGTCCTCTCTGGTAAGCTCCTAGGCTTCATCAAGATAGATCCCACCAAGATTCACGTTATCCTCGAGATGTCACCCCCGACCAATCTCAAGCAGCTTCACAGTCTACAAGGGAAGCTCTAGTCCATTCACCATTTCATCTCGCAGCTTTTTGACCACTGCCAACCTTTTCATCACCTCTTTAAGAAGGATGTCACCTTTAAATGGGATAAGGACTGTCAAGAGGCTTTTGAAGCCCTTAAATGCTATCTGGTCTCTCCACCAGTCCTCATTCCACCTAAAGATGACCACCCCTTCTACCTTTATATCTCTGCCACCAACCATTCGTTAGGTACCATGATCACGCACCAAGATGAGCACCACCGTGAGCAAGCGGTCTATTATATCAGCCAAACACTGGTCGACTATGAAACTCGATACACCCATATCAAGAAACTCTATTTGATGTTAGTCTTTGCTGCTACCAAGCTCTGCCATTATCTTCTTAACCATAAAACCTTTGTCATCACTCACACCGACCCTCTCAAGTATATGCACTCTAAGCCATATCAGAATCAATGTATGGCTAAGTGGCTCATGCTGCTTGCTGAGTTTGACCTCAAATTCATCCAGCAAAAATCTATCAAGGGGCAAACCATCACTGACCAACCTTCGCAGTGTGAGTTCCCTGACGAGTCTATCGTCGCGCTTTCCACCGATGACACCGTCTACCAAATGACCATGTTCTTTGACGGCTCCAAATGTCAACTCGGTGGGGGTGTGGGTGTCATTCTCATCCCACTCGAAGGTGAGCCCATGCCTCTATCTTTCAAGCTTGACTTTGATTGTACCAATAATATGGCCGAATATGAGGCCTTAATTTTGGGACTTCAGACCACCCTTTCTCTCAGCATCAAGTCTATCAATATCTTCGGTGACTCGCAGCTCGTCATCAATCAAGTCAACGGTTCATACCTCTACAAAAATGAAATTTTGTAAAGGTACAAAAATCGTGCTGACATTCTTCTAGCATCTTTTGACCATTACCTCTTGCAGACTGTTCCTCGATCCACGAACAAGTTTGCCGACACCATGGCTTCTCTTGCCTCGCATATTCTGTCTTCATCATCTTCATCTAGACTTCTTGTCACAGTGCATCGTGTGTCATTGCCTTCATACATTTCTCCTAACATCAATCATGTCACCACCATAAATTCTATTCCATGAGATCATTGGTATAAGCAACTTGTGGACTATTTATCTCTTTCTGTCACTCCTCCTAATCTCTCTAGCAATGCGCAGCGAGCTTTCATCAAATACATGGCTCGCTTTACCATGCTAGGGGATCTTCTCTATAAGCGAGGCTTCGACGGCCTCCTTCTCCGCTGTCTCACCTCCACTGAAGCCTCTCAAGCCATTAAGCAAGTCCATGACGGGATTTGTGGCGGACACTTCAGTGGGAACTCAGTTGCCAAGCGCATCCTTCACCTGGGCTATTATTGGCCCACCCTTCATCAAGACTGTAGCGACTATGTTCAGCATTGCATCAAGTGTCAACAGCACTCTAACCTACTTCATCTCCCCAGCCACGCCTTACAAGTCGCTCAAGATTTATGGCCTTTTTCTCAGTGGGGCTTAGATCTCATCGGTGAGATTAACCCTCACTCGTCTCTTCGTCATCAATCCATCATCACTGCCACTGAGTATTTCACCAAGTGGATGGAAGCCATTCCTCTCATCTCCACAAAAGTTGACAAAGTTTTTGACTTCATCAGTAGCCACATCATTTGTCATTTTGGTGTTCCTCACAAAATCATCACCGACAACGGCAAGTCCTTCAAAAACAAGACTGTCCAAAAATTATGCGACTCATTTGGCATTAAACTCAGCTTCTCTTCACCTTACTACCCACAAGCAAATGGGCAGGCCGAGGCTTCCAACAAAATTCTAACTAAAATTCTCATGAAGGTGGTCAACGACACAGGAAGGGATTGGCACATTCACATTCCCTTCGCTTTGTGGGCCTACCGCACTAGCATCTAAACCTCTACAGGTGCTACTCATTTCTCTCTCATGTACGGAACAGAGGTTGTCCTACCTCTCGAAGTACAGATCTCATCTCTTCACATCTCCCTACATGACATTCTCTCCAATGATGACTTTTGTCAAGATCACTTAGCTCAACTTGAGCTACTTGATGAGCGTCGTCTTGCTGCCCTCAATCACCCCATGCCTATCAAAATTGCATTAAGCGAGCCTATGACAAAAATTTGTGAGAACGAGATTTCAACATCGAAGACCTCATCCTCAAAGAGAATCAGCATGTGACCAATATGGAGCAAAGTAAACGAGGTAAGTTCGCCCCTAATTGGCTCAGACCTTTCATCATCACGCACAAGTATGGGTCAGGGACTTATCATCTGTCTTCTCTCGATGGACGGCCAGAACCTGAGCCTCTTAATGCGTTGCATCTGTGACCATTCTACTGTTAGTCGAGTACTCATCCACTTGACATTTAACTTGAGCTCGTCCCTTGAGCAATCCATGTCCTCTTAATCCTCAACCCTTTTCACCCTATTTCCCTTAACAAATCCTCTATAACCCTTTTATAAAGTATGGATGCTTTGTCCTAATAAAAGGGAGCCCTTGACCTTCTGTAGTCTTGTCCATGACTCACATTTCTGTCAAAAAAAAGGCAAGATGTCAAAATATCCAAGGTCACAACATCAAAATCAAAAGGCAGACTGTTCCCTCGAAGGACAACTATACTATCATTACTATAGCTAATAGACTACTCCCTTGAAGGACAGCTATTCAAAAGCCCTTATATATAAAGCAAAAATATAGACCACTCCCTCGAAGGATGGCTATGATTAACTCTTGCTACAAATAGCACCTTTCTTAGAAGCTTCCCGCATCGATCAGCTTCACAACTGACCACCAAGCAAAATGACATCTCTTCGCAGACTTCCCGCATTGATCAGTTTGCTCAAAAAAAAAAAATGGGTCATGGACTTGGCTTATAGTTGTCTCAGGGTCTCCTATAAAAAGGGGGCAAGCTTATCTCTGCTCTTAAATGGGTTACCCTATTCTCCTATCCTAACACCTGCTCAAGGGACTTCGAGCTCACTTTAATGTCAAAGTGATTCGATTACCGCTCTAACACAACCTCTGGTCAACGACGTAATGCATGAATGGGGCTCTTAGTTCTACCAACCCCTATCTATGCTATCATTCTGGTCCTTGTCAATGAAAGGGCTATTATGCCTTTCACTTCTTTTACACTTTGGTCACATTCAATCATTTGTCATTTATCAAATCAACTCAACCCTCTTTTTCAACCACTCACCTTAACCTATTCACACTAGTTTCTATGGACACCAATACACATGGAAACTATAGACCACTCAATTTATGTTTAGCATAAACCATTACTTACTGAAGCATAAATAGACTCATTTCATTTTTGGCATATGTCCATCACCTAATATGGGCAATTGCTAGGGGTGAAAAACCTTGACTTTTTCTCATCATTTCAAGCATGTTCCCTCAGACATATGGACGTGCTAGACCATTCTCATGACTAGACCAATCATCGACCGCTTTATCTCCTTGTCTAAACTACATTGATCTGAGGCCTGCCTAACAACCAGGGCTACGTAGGCAGCACCCAAATGACACGACTGTCTTCTGGGGTTAGCTCGACCACCCCCGTTTGTTCATCTACATACTAGACAAACCTTATCCTCTTCTAACCATGACTTGACCTTGACCACAACCAATCAATCACTTTGACCCTCTTCCTCCCTCTTTGGGAGAACTACATTGGCCTGAGGCCCTTCTAACTGGGGCTATGTAGGTAGCACTCAGTCTTCTGAGGTTAGCTCGGCCACATTCCTTCGTCCGTCCATTCATTCGACCAACCAGCTCTCTATCTCGACCCGCCTCGACCATTGACCATTGGAGATCATGCCTATCTCCCCCGACCGCAACCACTTCCAAGACAAACATTGCCTTGGTTGTTTTTGCATGTCTGCTACCTCACGAATGGTTAGCAAAATTGTGCGCAGCCCATATTTTTGACCCCCACAAGTATAGGATCACAAGCCGGTTGATCCCCACTACTTGTGACATTTTTGTGTTTTTGAGAGCACTTCTTGAGCTTGGGATACCTGGGACACGATGACCATTGGAGCTTCAGCTTAGATTGAATAACCTAATCAGCTACGACCAAAAGCTGGGGCCCAATTATTTCAATTTTGGCACTCCTCGACCCTCGACCTGTGACAATTTGACTCGACCATCTCGTGAAGTGGTATACGCACAATCACGACTATTACAGCGTTCACACTCACCCTCTCTCTATCCATCTCTCTGTCAAATCGACACTCGATCTCAGGTTCCCTTCCCTCAACTCTCGCTTTGAGGGGGGAACATCTCATCCCATTCCTGGGGCAACTAACTCCTATTTTTGTCTTGCAGTTCGTCAAAAACAACCAACAAGACAAAAAGGGGAAAATGTAGACACCGAAAATGTGTCTGCACCTTGGTCATCTTTCGTCCTCCCCCCTTGTCCCCCGTTGACCCATATCCTAACCCTTGTCCTAGCCCCCTCCATTTATCAAATTAAAATAATTAAATATTTTGCCCCTTTCCACCTCACCCTTGCCACCTTGGATCCCCTCCTTGGATCCCCCCACCTCTCTCCTAGCTTTTATTGCCCAAATCTCCCCTTTATCCTTCCTCCCGCATCCATTTATGTCTTCCTTAATCATTTTCCCATGACCCCTTGACCTGGCAGCGTGCAAGAACGGACAGAGGCTAATTTTAGCCTCTGTGCACATTCTGCCCTCGCCGATGTCGGTCATTATTCGGTCGACATCGGCGGTTCTACCGGCGTCGGCACCCTTCAAAACGGTTTTTTGCAACCATTCTGCCCCCCACAAACAGAACTCTTTGGACGCTCTTTGGCATTCATATTCTCCTTTTTCTCCACCTCGTACAATAATAGCAGCAGGTACAGGCACTCTACATCAGTCATTTCTTCTTGCAACAGGCCTTCCACAGCTCCAACAACGGGCTCCTTCATTCTTTAATCAACAAGCAAGAGGTAAGCAGTTTCATTGTTTCATTTCATTGTTTCATTTGATTTCATTTACCTATCCTATCCACTGTCTACCACTTGCCCTGTCCTTCCCCTAAGAGGCTGAAAAGCCTTCTCAGACCCTGTCTCTCATTCATCTTCCTTTTGCCCTGTCACCCTTTCAGTCCAGTCCCAGACAACATTCTCAGTCCCTCAGACCCAAGACAAGTCCCTCAGACCTCCAAGCAATCCCTCAGACCTCTAAACAGACCTCCTTGACCCTCAGACAAGACCACAGTCCATTTTGCACGTCCATAGAACCTGTCCACAGTCCTGAAACCTAGCCCGACCCGTCCCTGACTACTGCCCCGACCGACCTCGGCCAGTACCCCTATCGATGTCGGCAGTCTAACTGACGTTGGTGACCTTTCTGACCAATGCCGGCAATATCACCGACGTCGGCAACTGTGCAAAGGCAGATAGCTTTTAAACAGGTATGCATTTGCCTTAAGTTCTTTCTTTTTGTTTTCCATCATTTATTACTTTTTGTTTCTGATCAGCATTCTATTTTTAACAGTGGACTGACATCCTCCAAGAAGCCTTTGTGCTTCTAGGACCAAGCTCTTGCTTGGCAGTCCACCCTTTTGTCGTCTAACATTTTTCGTGTTTAGTGTCTTTCTCTTTCAAGTGTCATTCCTCCACAACCAAAGAGGAGTTCTCACAACGTCTGAATTCTGGTGTGCATGTCTACAATCCAGGTACGTATAAACCCTCGTCTATTTTCTTTAAGTTTCTCATTTCTCTATCTTTTGAATGTAGAAAGCGATTTAGCGTAGAAACACATATAATAATATATAGCTACTTTAATAAATAAAACTTTTTACTTTAAAAAAATTAAATTAAATTAAAATTTTAAAAATGATTAACTATATTTTAAAATAGAAGATCAAACTTTTAATGTGAAAAAAATCAAGTTCAATAAAAATAATAAAAATAACAAAATTTGAAATTCTTTAAACATTACAATAATATTTGATCATTCATAAATGGTCATCTTTCAAAATGTTTATCCCTTACTCCTTTATTAAGGATGCTACAAGATCAATAAAAAAGAAAATATTGTTCATAAAAATAATGATTTAAAAATTGGAAGTATAAAAATGATTCATTGTATTGTAAATGAAAAATTGTATACAAATATTAGTTTAAAATTATGTAAATAAATGTTTACAAATATTCATTCTGTGTGGATTTGGGAATGTTGGCATTTCCTCATCACAGTACAAAATGAAAGAAGAGTTGGTCAATCATAATCGATCACTTTTATAACTTAAAAAATGACTAATAAAAAAATTGTATTAAATATAATATAAAATAGGGATTAAATTTGATAATTATATTTTAGTATTTATATTTTTTAATTATAAAATACAATTCTAATTATTTGTTAAATTGTATTAAATGTAAAGTAAAATTTTAAGCAGATTATTAAGAAGGATTGATCATTAATCTAGTAAATGATGTTAAAACGTAAAATATATTGATATTAAATTTGATGATTGAATTACTATATTTGCATTTTTATTTGTAAAAAATATATCATTTTTTTGGTAGATTATGTTAGATGCAAGATAAGGTGAAAATTTGGAGAGACTGTCAAACAAAATTTAAAAGATTATAATAAATATATAAATTATTTTCAATATTTCTTTCTTTTATTATGAACTATACTAAAATCTAATGGTTGTATGTTTGTATTTATGTTTTTTAATAACTTACTACTTTATATTTAAAACATTCCATAAATGTGGTCTCCATGCAAGCTCATTAAGTCATTTTTCATTTCCATAAATTCCCCCCTTTGTATATGCAAATTTGAGACTGGTTGTTTGCAACTTTTATCTTGATCACATAAATTTTCCATCTACACTCATTTTCTAAATAATTAGCAAAAATATCCATAGTTGTTCGCATAACTTCTCATAAATCTGTATCTGGATGGGAGTCAAAAATTGGTGAAGGGAGTCATATGGACTACTAGATGTCTACAGGATTTTAGGATTTTCTCCTCATATTTCACACCACTAATCTACCATTAATCTAGGTGAGAAAAATTATATTTTGATAACACATTTTTTATTTTGAGTTTGGTTGGTTTTCCACCCTTTGGGTGGTGTTGCTTTCCCTTTATTAAATGTCCATCAACACCATTATTGCATTGTTTGATGCAGGGATTACAAATAGGAGCCTAAGAAGTAATGGTGCTGAAACAAGCTCAAAAGTTTATTCTAAATGTCTACCACAAGGTATTGCTTTTGAATCAAATACCCCTGTACATGATGTTATTTTGGATTTACCAGAGTTTGATAAAATCCATAATTATTTTGAAAAATTTACATTGGTCACTTATTTTGTGGGTCTTGTCCCTCTAAAGAGCCTATTAAAGTAGTGGGTTCATAATCATTGGCAAGGCCATGGTGTGAAATTGGAAGGGGTCCAAAACCTTACCAAAGGTATCCTCCTATTTCATTTTAGAAATCTTGAACACTACAAAGCTATTATTAGCCATGGACCCTAGTTTATCCGTAACATAATGGTTGTTTTCTCACATTAGACCTAAGACTTTCAGGTCTTCAAACAAGCCAAACTTAAAATCCTAGTTTGGATAAAATTTCTGAGCTTACCTCTTCTTATGTGGAATTTTGTTGACTAGCTTATTAAGCCTTTGGAGTGTTTTACCTACCAAAAACAACTAAAGTTCTATGCAACACGCCCTAAGAGAAGGGTTTTTATAAAAATAGTCCTAAAAAAATACCTTAAGGAGTTCATTGAGATTCAACTAGGTAATAATTACTTCACACAATGTGTGTTGTATATTAACCTCTTAAACACTTATTTTTGGTGCTAGGCTCCAAACCATATGATTAGAGAATGCCCTCTAATGGTCCCCACTTCTTTTGTTCTTCAAAATAAATTAGGTATGACTCAAAACCCCAAAATAAGAATTTTTATAGGTGGACGATAGTCACTAATAGGAAAAATAATTTGGCCCATAGGGGGTCCAAGATTCTAGGTCTTTGCTGGTAACTCTCATGTGCCTTCACAAGTTAAACCCCTACTTTCTATCTCCCACTCACCTCAAGCAATCACCCATCCTATTTCCTCTCCATATTTTTCTCCTATGGCTCCATCTTCATAGCCCCCTTTGGGGGTGAACTTTTTAGACTCCAAGCTTAGCCTCTTGACTCTCAACTGCAAGACTATTCTGCAGTGCTCTCATAGCCCCTCACCTTTTTTAGATGAAGACTATGTGCCAAACAAGAGATGAAACTTCATGCTTGGAGATTTTCCCCTTCCTAGTTCAACTTCTAATCAATTTGTAGCCCTCTTATACCTTACAGAGGGAAATGATATGAATATTTATGGTTCTCAATGAATGTTTATTCATGGAATGTTAGAGGTCTCACTGTTCTAACATGTAAGTATATGGTTAGGAATAGTTGTCAGAATTTATCTAAAATGAAAAAAATTGCATGTAAGAAGTCAAACTATTTTACTTCTTCCTTCAGTATGTTATTCAAATTATCTGTCTTAGGGCCCTTTGTCAAGCCACCTATCATGAGGCTCATTTTACTGGTGTTGTCACTCTTTTGGTGCCTGATTTTTCTCAATTTATCATTTTTTGGGGTTTTAACCCCACCCATCAGGTGGTCTAGACTCTTGTTGACTTTGATAGTCACGTCATTAGCCTTATCAACCTATATGTATTTAATGATGGTATGGAACAACCTTCCTATGGAAATGCTTGGTATATTCCTTTTCATATGCCCACTAGATCCTTTGTGGTGATTTCAACATGGTTGAGTCCATTGAAGACTAAGAAGGATGTCTCCCCATGAAGTGGTGTGTAAGGGAGTGAGAGGCATGGTTTTACATGCATAACAAACTTGGGGGTTTTTATCCTAATCTCCATAAAAGGATCAATTCAAATTATCCCTGGTTCATGTGGTTTAATTTTCACCATGGAGAAGATAAGGTGATTAACCATCTTGATCATGCTTTACTAACAAAACAAATCCTTTTCTTCTTTTTTGTTATGCATAATCATCCTATAGCTATGATCCTAGACACTTTATTATCTAACCATCACCTTATCTACTTCTATTTTGAATGGACCACCTCGATGTCAAACCCCATAATTTTCAATTTTACTTCAATATTACCCATCTCAATCATGAGAGGACTAATTAGCATATCATTCTAATTTATAACTTGGCTCTCAAACCCATTTAAGATAGTCGTTAGATTGATTGGTAGGTTGATTCCATATCTCACACCATAACTTTTATATTAATATATAGTAAGCAAGCTACAATCTTTTAACAATGTATACATCATGCTACAAACCATGAATACCTTAGGGTTTCACAAGATCTAGAAGCCTCACCTTTTGTCCCTCATATGTAGGCTCAAACAGCCATGTGGAGACATAAACTCCAATCAGTTAAGGCTTACAAGGCTATAAGATCACAAATTAGATCATGGAACATTGGTTGAAAGTTGGAGACAAAGTGACTGAAGAATTACTTTCTCTCCTCCCATCTAAACAAGCTATAGATAAAATCAAAGCCATTAGATGTGCTTCAATTATATTTACCAAGTTACTTGACATATTATAATATTTTGTGCATCACTATCATGGTGCATTTGTTTCTCAGCCCACCTCTCATGCTTGTGAAGTTGCTCTCTCTCAATGTTTTAGGGTTGTTCCATGTAAGCTCTCTGAAACCTAGAGAATTTCCTATGATGGACCTCTCAACTTGAGTGATCTTAAGGAAGATGTTATGCAGATGAACATTGATAAAGCCCTAAGAGTTAATTGGTTTCCTTATGATTTCTATCAAACCTTCTAAGATAATGTTGGACTTTATCTCCATAAAGTATATTCTAAATTTTTTGTCCAACTCTTGGGCTTTGTCATTAATCAAGGTAACATCAAATTAATTCTTTAATCTAGAGACCCTGAAGTTATTACCAACTAGAGGCATATCACTAAAATTATAGAAAAAGCTCTAGTTTTTATAATAAAACACCTCCTCCCCTTAATTGTGATAAGTGATCAAACAAGGTTTATTCAACACAAATATGTTTTGGATATGTTATTGATGTCTAGGAAGGTGTGGAATGGACCAGGATGTCTAACCATAATATGTTATTCATCAAGATTGATTTAGAAAAGGCTTATGATTTAATTGAATGGCCTTTTATTAGAGTTATGCTTCAGGCTCTTAGTTTTGGCCCCAAGTTTGTGTAAACTACAAGTATGTTTTTTCAGTATGTTGGTGTTTGAATTACTATCAATGGGTCTCAGTCTTAGTGCTTTGAGCTTCAACAATTTATCATATAAGGGTGTACTCCTATTCCCTTTTTTTATGTTTTAGCAACTTAGGGTTTTAGTTATTTCTTGGAAAATTATGTTTCCATGGGTTTGGTGAAGGGTATTTCTCTCCCTATTTTAGACATTTAGTTGATTAATGGACACCTTACTGATGACTTATTTCTCATTCTTTAGGAAGAAGAGAGCTATGTTAAACATGATATGGATTTCGTAGACACTTTTTGCCTTACTTGTCGATCTTCCATCTAATGGTAGAAGACTCAATGTTATCGCCAATCCCTCTCTCCCAAACCTCCTTGGTTTAAAGGATAGAAAAGGTAATGGATTCTCCCTAGAGTAAAATTTAAGTTCTTAGGAATTCCCTTTGCTTTCATAGCCTTTCCTACTTAGTTTTGGTCTTATGTGGTTCAAAAGTTGAGAAAAAAAAACCTTATGGATCACCAAACCTTTAACTCTAGCTAAGAAGTTTTAAATTTGTTCTAAGGTGTTCACTGATATTCATGTTTATTACTTGTCATATTGGTCCCCTTTTAATGCATCTTATGCCAATCTTGATAAACTCTTGAGAAACTTTCTATGGGCCAATTTTAAGGTTCATCATGGTTTTCACAAAGTCTCTAGGGCCAATTATTGTCAACCTAAATACATTGGTAGGCTTCGGCTCATTGACATTAAACTCCAAGGTTTCATTCTTAGTGTTAAATGGATTATTAGAAGCCTGGAATGGGATGAGGATTGGAAAATTTTATTGTGGCATTGTATCTCTCAAGGCTACCCTCTTGATAGAAAGGCTTGGCCAGGGATTGATCTTCATAGCATTCTAATCACCCATGTTTATATTAAGATAGGGGGCACTTTTATTGCCCAAAACATCTATAAGGCTTAGGAGAAGCTCAAACCTCACCTCATTTAGGTGGGGGAAGGGTTTAGAAGTGGCCTTTATCTTAATTCCCAATCAATTTAGTGGTCTCCTATGTTAAATTTCCATGATGTTCTCTTTGCCATAGTCCCTTGGATCAAAATTTTGAGGCTATTTAAAAAAGGTATCCATGCAATTATGGATCTATTCTGTAAAACCATTAAAAACTAACTTCCATGGAATCTTGTGAAGTCTAAGTTAAATCTTAATAATGAAGATGCAGAGTCCATTTTTGAGTTGTAGAGTTCCATACTAGAAGAGTATTTACACAAAATTGGTTTTACCTCTCTTATGCCATGGTGGAAATATTGGTCCTAGACTATTATTACATCATTTAATTTTTATTCCCGTTAGCTTAGGTATAATCTTTAGGCCCCTCAGCATATTGACACTAAAACCCTCAATCATTGATGAAATCCTAGATCCCTTCACCATGCTTGGGCTACAAGGTTTAAGAATATATAGGTAGATTTCATTGAACCAAAAAATGCCCATTTCCTTTGGTGTATTATTTACTAAGGTTTGTATGTGGGTGATTGGATTAAGCACATGGGGGTCTTAAATCCCACCTACCTCACCTGTCACCACCTAGAAACCCTTAAACACCTTTTTTGGTTTTTTTCCTCATGCCTAGTCTACCTGGAGATGGATTTATACCCTCTTCAAGACTTTTAGGCCTGAAATGTTCACTTAGAAAATGGCTCTCATAGGGGACTCCACCTTACTCCCTATAAACTAAAACAAATTTTGATAATTTTATTGTATTGATACTCTTTTTTAGATTTGGAAAACTAGAAATAAAGCATGTTTTAATCATGAAAATATAGAAACAAAACATTAGAACTAACAAATTTGTGATATCTAATGTTACCCTCCACATCTAAAGTCAAACGGATAAAGTTTAGCTCAAGCTCCACCATCTATAAATTCTCCTAGACCATTAGGGGAATGATCCTTATGCAATAAACTATGAGCCTCTTGACCCCCCTAGGAACCATTCCCCCTAAGGATGTGGGCATGGGGGTATACATTAATGTTCTTATAATTAACAGTCTAGGAGCTGGAGAACCTCCTCAGCCTCACAGGACATCTCCACATCATGGATCTAACAGGGCTACCAAAGATAGTGGTGGCAGGGAGGTTGGGGTCCTCCTCTGCAAGACAAGTTCCCATGGTTGGCCCTCACCATTTCATCCTCTAGGTAGGATTTTGTAATTAAGCAGTTGGATGATATTGAAAATAACTAGTATTATAATGGTTGGGATCCTATGCCAATTGATGAAGACCCCTTGCCTAAGGGGTGGGGAGGAAATTCTCATAATCCTCCACCTCCTTCACCTATGTCATTTGCCATGTTCATTATTTTTCTTGATGAATTCCTTGTTGTTTATCCTTTTGTTTATCCTATTTTTTGGTCGATATGCACTTGAGTTAGTTTAACCTTGGTATTTATGTCCTTGAGATGACCTTTTGTGGACTTTGTTCTTTTCTTGAGGCTTGTTTTAGCTCTGTGTGGATATGTTTTTGGGGTATGACTTTTCCACCCATATTTTTTGTATGATTAGTGATGTACTATATCTTGTTTTATTAATGAAAGTGTTATTCAATAAAAAAAATGTATTTGATATTTTAATTGAAAGACTATACACCCTTATTTTTTTGTAGGTATAGAAATGTTAGGTAATCACTGATACTTTGCGAATGTTAATATCAAACTCTTATTATGGAAATGTGTAAATGTTTTAAATTCATTTTTTCTTAGTCATCAAATAATTGACTAAGGAAACAATTTTTATTTCCCATGAAGGAAGAACTTATTAAAGAAGTTACAGGGGAAAAAACAAAAATCATTCATTGATTATTTGGTGGGATGATGTATGCATTTTCACTTTCATTGAATAATTCAAATAAGAAACCTCATTTATCACTCATTTTAAGGATTATAAGCTATTATCAAAGACTGTATAGTATCTTATGATTTATACTAAAGGTCATTATATCATTATTAATCAATAGAGATCAAAATCTATTAGCGAGGAAGATGGGGAAATAATTTTTACTTCTAGAGGGAAACAAGGAGTCTGTTGATGCTTTAGAATTCTATACAATTATATGCTATCAAATACAATTGAAAATTTATATAAAGAGAAAGACAAAAAAAGCATACATGTTATCAAATTCATTAACTTAAGATTCATAAAAGGTCTGATGCCTTGCTTCAAGTTAGAATTGAATGCAAAAGAAAATGTATAATAAGATAAAATATCTATAGGATTAAAAACTATATATAGACATATATATATCATGGTGGAAGAAGGAAGCATTGAGAGCTTTGAATGAAACACAATGATGCATTCAAGTCATGTTTACTTAACAAGTTGCTTGTAACATCCATGACTTCATGGTAGCTATTTTAACTGATTAAGTTCAAAATCCTCAGCAAGAATTGCTAACTATTACCACTAGAATCGCTACTGCTATTACAATTTATAGTGTGGTAAACATTTATTATAAATATGTGGAGACTACTATTAATTATATGATCTTCATGGTACTTGTATTGATCTTGAAGTTATAAACCTTATAACATTCAATAATATGCTCAAAATTATATTTGAATGTCATGCGACTAAAAAAATAATTTTATCTTGTGGTAGTGGCCATTAGGGGGAGGGGACTAATTATTGATAGGGTCCAAAAGTTGTGATTGTATTTATGATTCCTTCCCTTATTATAATATATTAATAATTATTTAATTATGTATAATTATTTGTGTAATTTTTGTAAAAGTAACCTTTGCATTCTATTATGGTCTTTTCATTATTTAGAAAAATAATATTAAAAATATGAACTTATTAAAAATATGAACTTTTATATAAAATATTATACACCTATGTTTAACCCTAAAATGATCTAGAGTGGGGTTATCTAGATGTTAAAGGGGTATATAAAAATGAAATGGCACAAGGGTGATAATCAGATCTATAATAGACAAATTAGATGCTAAACTCTGATATAAGCATACACTAAATTTATTATGTTGAGATAGTCTAAATATGGAAAGTATAACTATGCTAGATATAGAAATGATAAATAAGTGAAATAGTTAGCTTGTTCTATAAATAATATAGTTTTGGATCTAAAAAAAGTATAAAGTAGATAGGAAGGAGATCTTAAAACAATCATCAGATTCTGACTCAAATGCTTCTAGCTCTTTGGATAGTAATGTTAGCCTATCATGATTGTGTCGACACTAATGTCTGAGTTCGATGCTAGTGTCCGATACATAATATCTATTAAAATAAGATGCAACTACTTGGATGCTTATAAGTTTTGCTTCATCTTTGCTTTGATGCATTCAAATCTAGGTCATGTACTATCACTCCTTATGAAATGATAAACCCCTAATTTTTCATCTTTAATGTGATCTTAGGGGGAAATGGGTTAGTGGGAACACAATGTTGATCTACCAAAAAGATGTCATTATTAGTGGGTGTTGCCTACATAGCCAATATTCCATAATAGGGCCTCAAACACATGTAGTTCTCCCTTATGTTTTGGCTTGTGTTTGAATCATATAATATGTGCAAAGCAAGTACAATGGTGACCTAACTTGTAACTTGACAAATCAAGATTTTGGGATACTCCTTTAGTACTTTAGACCTATAGATGTGTAGTCCCTATGACTAGCATGGAAATAGGAATAAATAAGAAAGTTTTTGGTTAATTGAATTCTCTTTTAATACTCTTTGGTCATTTACTAGGTGTTTCATAGGTTTTATAGGTGTGGAATGAATGAGGGTTGATCTCGTATTTATATCAACCCTTTGGAGTAATACCTCATATTAAATCACTTAGGTCTACCATTAAGATACATTTCATTTGTAAATTGGATGAATTTAGGGTACTAGACACTTGCATAAGGATAGGATACCAATGTTGATGCTATTATATATCCCAAACATCAGTGTCTAATGAGTAGGAAAGTAGGTACATGTTTAGAATTTATAGAGATGGAAGATAAGTACATTTTAAGCATTCTAGACAAGATAAAATACCTAGGTTATCAACATGAGACTCATCAAACTAAGAGATATAGGCCAAAGGGTACAAAGATAAAGCAGATGCAATACTTATAGAAGTGAGAAAGGTAAAGAACTGAGAGGAATATCTAAGGTCTAAGTTTTCTAATTGTATAATATTGAGGTGCTATATAATCATAAAATTTCATCTACATTTTCCCCCCTTAATCTAGTAATGAAATTGCTAGTTTAAAAGAAAGGAATGTGTACCTAGGTGTATATGACACCGTATCTTTTCATGTGCCCAACTTGAGTGTTTTGTTGGTGACTGATCTGCAACCAAGATCATGTTATAGTACAAAATCAATGCATATAATATGGGTTGAAAGTACTTAAAATAGATTGAAATTATACATTCATAGTTGAATCTGAGAACTACGAATGTATGGAATCCATGCTCATATGACATTCCCCTACTAAATCTAAAAATTGATATAAGTATTGTGTACTAAATGAGTGTGGATAACATGCTTCCAAAGCATGTTCCCACTAAATCTAGAAATTGTGCTAAGTGTGGAGAATATGTATCTATGACATGCCCCCCTAATATTCCCCCTTTAAGGTTAGGGAAAGATATGAACTGGTAGTTATCTTACCTTAAAAGGAAAAGACAACTTGTATAATATGTAAATGTAACCATGTAGTATATATAATGGAACATGTCTAGGTAAATGTATCATTAAAACACATAGAACTAATGTGATCACATGTAGGCCTAAGATGCATGATAAATATCATGGCAACATCTAGATAATAACAATACAAGCTTAATAAGCAACAAACACACACATAAGATTACTCAAAAGCAATTCAAAAGGAAATGGTCTAAGGAGACCACAAATAAGGGGCATGTTCAAATGCCACACACTCAAAGGGACATGACTTAGTTGAATGTCCATAAAAGCAAAAATGACATATTCAAATATCCATACAAAAAATAATGGCATAAGCAAATGTCAATGAAAACATACATAAGCATGGGGGTTGCAAGCAAAAGATCATATTCAAATACTCAAACAAGGAATACAATAGAAAGGAAAGACACTCAAGGTAGTGCATAAAGTAAAGCATAAGCAACCAGCATAGACATGTCATATTAGCCCATGGTGTGATGTGTTAGGAAAATTATGTCAAACGTATAGCATATCAAATATCCTGTGTAAGATATAATAATGGATAAAAGCATGTGTAAGTGCATATGTAAGCTTAAACATGATAATGTAGGGTGATCATTGAATCATATAACCTATGTGTATCAAGATCAAAGAAGAGAATGCCCCCAATGTCCATATGACATGAGTAGAAGGAAGGCTTAACATCTAAAATAAGAATGTAATATGTGTCTGTGTATGTCTGTATCACACTCAAGTAGAAGTGTGACACATATGTGTATGTAAGAGTAATTAATTTTGTCTTCCATCAACATGGAACTAACACATAGATACTAAGGAGCCAATAGAACATGCAAATGCCAAAAGTATTTTTGGATTTTTGGATGTTTTTATTTTTTTGGTAGTTTTGGAATTTTTGAAGAGGATGGATCATCTTATGATGGCATACGATACATGGTCATAGATATCTCCCCCATTGTGAACCTTACAACATTAACTTAGATCTTTTACATTATTTTCATCATGATTGGATAGGTTGAAAATGTATGTTGCATGTTCATCCTCACATTTTGCATGTGTAGTAGAAGTAATGTTATCATTTGAAATATGTATTAATTTATCTTCATGAATAAAGGAAATACCTTACTAATTTCGATCAATTTTTTCTTCCATTTGGTATAGCCAAAGAGTCCCTAGTGTAAATGTATATGGAGATGTGGTGGGCATAACCCAAACCCATGTATGAATTAATATAGGACCACAAGCAATTGGTAATGTCATGTTGCCTGAGGAGTCTTTCCAACCTTATTTGTTTTGTAATTTTGTTAGATTGAAGCCCATTTGTTGTGTCTTACATTGTAAATATTTTTTTCTTGTATATGATCAATATAGTTATGCCAAAAATAAGAAAAACCCATGTATAAGGTCATTTTTAAATCTTGTTGGCATGGATGCTTTTTGTGTTGATCACTTTGAGATTCTTGTAGAAGATATAGACATTGGATTGGCTGCATGTTGAATAAAAATTGCAAACTGGTCATATAGAGATAAGGGATACCACATTTTTGTTCATAATGCTCTTTAGGTAAGTTATCTCCACCCGTCATATGAGGGATAAAGTTTTTGTATTTGGAGGGAGATATGTTAAGTTCCTTTGAATGAATAATTATGAAGGAAACATATCTATGCACATCATTATATAAATGGGTAATTGATTCATATTATTTATGCAATGTCCTTTCTTTTAATGGGGAATGAAGGCCTCTTCTAAAGATAAATTATAGTTCTAAACCTGAGGGTCTAAATGCTAGCTCATATGATGTACTTTTGAATTGAATAGTATAATCTTAAAGGGACTCGTCATCACGTTGTTTTAAGTTATGCAAATGTTCTAATGGAAGTTTTGGCACCTTGCAGATATTGAAAGCCATGAAAAATGCATCTTCTTATTGTAATAAAATATGTAAGGAACTCTTTGGTAAACTATAGAACTAATTTTGAGCCTCATCAAAAATACTCATATGGAAAAAATTTAGCAATAGTTTGTCATCTTGTGCCCATTGACCAAAATAATGTACATATATATTCATGTGATCGAATGGGTCCTTATGTCTCAAAAATATAGGTATATATAGTAATTTAAAATATTGGGGGTAAGGATATTCACGTATACCTTGCATAAGCAGTTTATTATTGAATGGGTTAACATGTGCATTATCATTATGGAAAGCCATTTGCATTTGGAGTATAGAAACTTGCTTTTGAAGGTCCCCAATAGTGATCATCATAAACATTAGATATTCCATGAGGATTATGGTGTTTGTCATAAGTGTTAAAATTGGTTGCAACCCACCCCCTTTTTTAAATCTAGGCATATGAGTATCATCATCCTTATGTATAACGAGTGCAAGTTCATGCTCACTAAATTTAGGACATTTTGGTGATGGTATGGGATCTTTGAGCTTTGGTACATTTGGTATATCATTTAAGTAGCTTGTACCATTTGAATAATTTGTTTCATTTTCTTTTTGTAAGGGTATAACAATTTTAGCTTTGAAAAAGTTTGGTAAGGATGCCTTTTTTGATATAGAATTTGATTTAAACGAAGGTAAAAAACATCACCCTTGAATAGAGGGATATTATTTTGAAATGTAGGAATGTTGAGGGGTTTAATTAATTTACTTGAACATATGGCCTCTTTATTATTTGTTTACTCACCAGCCATAATCTCTTTATGTAGTTGATGGAATTTTTGACTATCAAATAAAGGAAGCTCTTGGTCATATGTACCAATATTTTTGGTAAAATGTATATTTTTAGTTAGCTTGAATGGTTGATGAGTCAAGGATATGTTTGAAAACCCCAACCCTTGCCTATTTATATCGCTATGTTTAAAGGATATAGGGTGGGTTATACCCTACTCATGTTTACCCAATCTTTGGCCTTGGTATCCATACTTTTATAAGTATCGAATGCCAAAGTCATATAATGGTGGTATATTAAGTGTGGCTAAAGTATTTTCATCTTATTTACGATGAATGAACTTGTCTCTTGAAGTGGTGGGAGCATGGCCCTAATTAGAGGGGTAACAATTATCACCATTCAAGGCTTTTATATTATGTGCTTTAACACTTAGAAGAATGCAAGATAAATCAATTTTAGTTCCTTCCTTGAAGGAGAATTGGATAGTGTCATAATCATAGTCATCAAAATAATAAATATCATCCATGATAAAAGATATGAAGCAAATAAATATCAGGACAAAGTAGGTAATAAGCTTCCAAAAGGCCATGTTTAGGGTTTTAATGTTCAAAGATCAGGTTCACTAAATGTTTAACCCTCAAATGATCTAGATTGGGGTTATCTAGATGTTAAAGTGGTATATAGAAATGAAATGGCACAATGGTGATAATCAGATCTATAGTAGGCCAATTAG
This sequence comes from Torreya grandis, assembly GCA_037957365.1. Classification (NCBI taxonomy): domain Eukaryota; kingdom Viridiplantae; phylum Streptophyta; class Pinopsida; order Cupressales; family Taxaceae; genus Torreya; species Torreya grandis. The sequence continues at coordinate 2,128,313 of JARHVA010002969.1, forward strand.
ATGCTAAACTCAGATATAAGCATACACTAAATTTATTATGTTGAGATAGTCTAATATGAAAAGTTTAACTATGTTAGATATAAAAATAACAAAAAAGTAAAGTACTTAGCTTGTTTTGATGTTAATGCACTTTTAGATCTGGAATAAGAAAAAAGTAGGTGGGAAGGAGATTCTAGAACAATCATTAGATTTTGGCTCTAATGTTTCTAGTTCTCTAGTCAATAATGTTAGCATGTGATGTTACATTGATGTTACTGTCTAAGTTATATACTAGTGTCCTATATAGAATATCTATTAAAATATGATGTGACCACCTAGATGCTTATGGGTTTTGCTTCATCTTTGTTCTAGTTCATTTAGATTTAAGCCATGGACTATTACTCCTTGTGAATTGGTAAAACCCTAGTTTTCTATCTTAAATGTGACCTTAGGGAAAATTGCATTAGTGATCACATGGTGTCGAGATACCCTAAATACAATGTTGTTAGTGGGCACTACCTACATAGCCAATACTCCAGAAGAAGTCCTTACCCTTACATGTTGGTGTATGTGTGAATCATATAATATGTGCAAAGTAAGTACAATAGTGACCTAGTTTGTAACTCAATAAATTTGGCTCTTGGGTTGTTCCTTTAGTACTTTAGACCTGTAGATGTGTAGTCCCAATGACTAGTATGGAAATAGGAATAAATAGGGAAGGTTTTAATCAATTGAATGCTCTTTGGTCTTTTTTCTAGGTCTTTTGTAGGTTTTATAGGTGTGGAATGAATGAGGGTTGACTTTGGAGTAATAAATCACATTAAAGAACTTAATTCAACCATTAACATACATTTTATTTGTAAATTAGATGACTTTAGAGCACTAGACACTTGAGTTGAGACATGACAGTAACATCGATGTTATTGTCTGTCCCAGACATTAGTGTCTAGCGAGCAAGAAAGTAGGTACAAGTCTAGAACTTGTAGAGATATAAGATAAGTACATTTTAAGTTTTGGGGACAAGATAAAAGACCTGGGTCATCAACATAATACTGGTTGGACTAAGATATATAGTCTAAGAGGCACAAAGATAGAATAAATGCAAGACTTGTAGAAGTGGGAAAGGTGAAGAACTAACATGAACAACTAAGGTCTGAGTTTGCTAAGTGTATAAGATTGAGGTCTTATATAATCATAAAATATCACCTATAACATACTAAAAATAAATAAACATTGCAATTAAAAATAATAATGTGCATCATATTGAAAAAAAATGCGTATGATATTCATAAGAATGAATATCATTTTCATAAAAATAAAAATCAGTTTCATAAAAATAAATATCATTTTCATAAAAATAATAAAATATATTTTTCCAAACTGAATACACTTTTAAAAAAGTTACATCCTTTGGTAATATTTGAAAGGTGTAAATAATTAAAAAACATTAAATTCATTAATATTTTGAGTCCCAAAAATTCACTTTTGTACATCTAATTATAATTTATACAAGACAAAATATAAAACATTTGATGTTATATAATATTGTAACTCGTCCACTTACATTTTATTATATCTTATCTTACTCAAAATTCAAATTCTTGGCTCCAACATATGACTCCACCAACCTCCATTAATTGGTTGCACCTGCAAAATGAATGCAAATACAACATATAAGCCTCACCATTCACAGACGATTTAAAATTCAAAATTTAAATTATCTTGTTTAGATATAACCTATCTACAAATGTCAAAAAACTATAGAGCAATAAATGTTTGATTTGTATATAGTGTCAAATTCAAATCAAATTGGATAACATTCAAGTAGCCTTAAGTTACTTAGAGGATCATATTCTAGGTAAGATAAAGTAATAAACATTTTTCCCTACTTTTTCACGTACCTCCTCCCCCCAAATGACCAAAGAACCTCCCTGAAAGTTCTCGAGCATGCAACGTTTCACAAAGGGATTTTCATCGGCATAATGGATGAATGAAAATTATTACTATTGTGCCTTCTATGCTCAAGTGTTTTTTTTTTTTTTTTTTTGTGCCTTACATATAACTAAAATTTTAGTGGTATGTTAATGGAGTGATGAAACATTACACACAGGTGTGTTGCCTATAACTAAACCCATAACCATGTTCTTTTTATTTTTGCAGACTTGTTATTATTGTGCCTTCTATGTTCATAGTGTTTTTATGTGCCTTCACATCTGATTCAACATTTAATGGTATGTTAATGGCATCCGTTAAGGTATTCAATCAAATACCTATAAATTTTATTATTTTTATATCAACTCTTTTCATTTTTTGAATTATATAGCCATGTTGGAAGATACTTATGTCATTAATATGCAAGGAAGTGCCATGTTGGAAGATGATAGTGTTTTAAATATGCAACAACAATTTTTTAAGACCTTTGGTAGCCTTTGTTTCCATTAATGTGGTGTTTTAATGTCTCCATACATGCCACCTTCAACCTATTCACCATGTTGGAGGGGTGAAACGTTACCCACAACTGAATCCATAATGTTAGTATGTTTTCATTTCCATCTAACTCCAAATTTATTGGTACTTTAATGGAATCCCTAGAGGTTTTCTAAATTCATGTCATTATGTGCTTTATATATGTGTCATATTTCTATTTCCTTGCACAACATGGGTTGGAAGACTGAATAATCACTCATATGTGGATGGAAGCCTTAAAGGTTTTTATTCACTACCAAGAACATTCAAAATCACCCTGTAATACTAAATAGTCTTTACAAACTCCTTTATTACAAGTTGACTTTGAGTGCTTATTCTAATAAACAAGCATATGTTCTCACCAATAAATTCAAGAAGGCTAGAAAATAATTGCTAGTCATTTTTTCCATTAATGTGGTATGTTAAAGCCATCATAGATGCCATTTTCAACATGTTCACCATATTATAGGGATGAAACATTACCCACACCTAAACCCACAATATCAACATGTTTTTTGATTGAAAAACACAATTTTATTAATAAAAAAAGATATAATACAACATTAGTCATACAAAAAAGATGGGTGGAAAAGTCGTACCCCATAATCAAAATCACACCAAGCTAAATAAGCTTCGAGAAGAGTACAAAATTATAAAAAGGGCTAACCCAAGGCCACAAACCTAATCTAAACTAACTCAAGTGTACATCAACCAAAAAAAGGGTAGATAAAAGCACAAATAACAAGGAGTTCATTAAGTAGCAATAGTGAACATGGCAGCAAGCAAAGGATCTTATGAATTTCCTCCCCATCACCCTTGAGTAGGGGGGTCCTCATCAACTGATAGGGATCCCAACCATCATTATGTTGCTTGTCTTCATATTCATCATGTTTGATAGGCAAAATGGAAAGATTTAGCCAAGGAAATTTATCCTATAGAGGGGGGCCAACTCCCCCCTCCACCATTATATCTGTTAGACTAATCAATCCCATCATGGGGTATTGAGTGCTTGTGAAAGCAAAGAGAGGGGTTCCTCCAGTTGTGAAACCATCGATTGTGAGATCACTAATGTTGACCCCCATGCCCATGCCCTCAAGGGGGAGAGTGGTGATGTGGGAGATCAAGAGGGTCATAATTGATAGCACGTGGTGCATTTCCCTAATGGTGCAAAAGAATTAATAGATGATGCAGTTCTAACTACAATTTATCTATTTGACTCTAGATCTAGAGGATAACATTAAAAATCACAATGACTTTGTTAGTTATAAAAAATCTCCTTTTCATATCTTCATGATTAAAACATGCTCTATTAGGGGGGTACTCATCAACTAATAAGGGATCCCAACCATCATTATCTTGTTTGTCTTAATATTCATCATGTTTGATAGGCAAAATGGCAAGATGTAGCCAAGGAAATTTATCATATAAAGGGGTGCCAACTCCCCCCTCCACCATTATATCTGTTAAACCAATTAGTCCCATCGTGGGGTAGGGAGTGCTTGTGAAAGCAAAGAGAGGGGTTCCTCCAGTTGTGAGACCATTGGTTATGAGATCACTAATGCTAACCCCCATGCCCCTACCCTCAAGGGGGAGAGTGGTGATGTGGGAGATCAAGAGGGTCAAAACTGATAACACATGGTGCATTTCCCTAATTGTGCAAAATAATTAATAGATGATGTAGTTCTAGTTATAATTTATCTATTTGACTCTAGATTTAGAGGGTAACATTGAAAATCACAATGACTTTGTTAGTTACAAAAAATCTCCTTTTCATATCTTCATGATTAAAACATGCTCTATTCAAAATCTAAAAAAGAATGTCAACACAAAAAAATCTACCCAAATATGTTGTATTTTACAATAAGTAAGGTGAAGTCCCCGAAGAGAGCCATTTTCCTAGTGAATAATTCAGGCCAAAAGGGATTGAAAAGGGTGTGAATCCATCTCCAAAAAAATTGAGCATGAAGATAAAACCAAAAAAGGTGTTTAAGGGTTTTTGGATGGTGATAAGCAAGGAAGATGGGGTTTAAAACCCCCATGTGCTTGAGCCAATCACTATTAAGCAAACCCTAGTAAAGATTACACCAAAGAAAATGGGCTTTCTTAGGCTCAATAAGAGTTGCTCAGATATTAACAAACATTTTAGACAATACAAAAGGAAAATATCTAAGATTCCATTGATGATTAAGGGTTTTGGTGTCAATATGATAAGGAGCCAACATATTATACCCCAGATAAGGAGAATAACGAGTAAAGGGTTTAGTTATAGACTAGTACCAATTTTTCCACCAGGGCATAAGGGAAGTAACACCAATTTTGTGTAAATACTCCTCACATATATGGAAATTTGTAACTCAGAAATATACTTTGCATCTTCATTATTAATATTAAACTTAGCCTTTAAAATATTTCATGAGAGCCAATCCTGACTTACCTTATATAAAAAATCTCCAATCATTTTAATATCCTTTTTGAATAGTCTCAAACTTTTGATCCAAGGGACCATGGCAAAGAGGGCATTATAATAATTGAGAATAGGAGACCACCATAGGGAATGAGAGTTTAGAGAAAGACTATTTTGAAACCCTTCCGCCACCCAAATTAGGTGATTTTTTAGCCTTTCCAAAGCCTTCTAGATGTTTTGCATAAAAAAGTGTCACTAATTTTAACAGGTTTAGAGGTATTGATAAGGCTATGTAAACTAATCCCTTGCCAAGCATTTTTTACAAGAGGGAGTCCTTGAGAAATGCAATGTCTCAATAATATTTTCCAAGATTCATTACCTTCCAAGCCTCTGATGATCCATTTGATAGTGAAGGCAAGACATTTGACTTTAATGTCAATAAGCCCAAGCTTGCCAGCTTCCTTAGGTCAACAACAAATAACCCAAGAGACTCTATGAAAACCATGATGGCCATAAGATTTGGCCCACATAAATTCCCTTAAGAGTTTATCAAACTTATCATAAGAGGAATTAGATGGAGCCTAGTAGGAAGAGTAATAAACATGAGTAGCACCCATGACCTTAAAGCAAATATGAAACATTATTGCTAAATTCAAGGGTCTAGTGATCTAGAAGGATGTTTTTCAACCCTTTGAACCACATAAGACCACAAACTAGTGGGTGAGGCTCTAAATTCAAAATAAGTGTGAATGATTTTAAATTGAACTCCTGTGATAATCCACTTCCATTGATATCCCTCCAATTAGGCAGGCTTAGGAGAAAGGGACTAGCAATAATATTGAGTCTTTTGTCATTGGATGGAAGACCCAGAAGCAAGGTAGAAAGTGTCAATGCATTCCATAACATTTTTAATAGAATCATCTTCCTTTTGAAGGGTGAGAAAGGATTCATCTACAAAGTGTACATTAATAAGATGATGGTCTAAATTAGGGAGGGAAAATCCTATACCAAACCCCTAAAATCATAATTAGCCAAAAGATAACTAAATCTCTTAGCAGCCAACATTTACCAAGTTATAAGTTAGGTCACTCTACACACACAAGCCAACACATAAGGGATAACTACGTAAGTCTGAGGCCCTCTTTAGAGTATTGGCTATGTAGACAATGTTCATTAACAAATGGATCTTTAGGGCATCTCAACACTATGCACCCACTAACCTATTTCCCCCATAACCACTATAAATATGAATAACTAGAGTTTTGTTATTTGATAAAGAGTGACAACGTATGATCTAGATCTAAGCACCCATAACAAAGGTGACAAAAAACCCAAAATATTTTAAGTGGTCACATTTAGGTCCAATAGGTATTCCATATAGGACACATGTATCTAGGGTAGACAAAATCATCGACACAACCATCCAAGGTCGATGCAAGTGTCTGAGGTCACATAAGTGCTTAATCCAAAATTTATACATTGATCCAAAAATCCACTTCTAGTTTGATTCCTTCATGTTCTAGATTCTAAATTTATATTAGCATCAAAACTTGCTAAGTATCTTATTTTCATTATCATTGCAATATTTAGCATAGTTATAATTTCTTTTTTTAGCTAATCTCAGCATAATAAATTTAATATATATTTATCTAAATTTGCAAATTAATTGGCCTTTTTTAGAGATAATCTTTTGCCCTTGTGCCCTAAGATATCTCTACCCATTTAACCCTTGATTTCCCAATCTAGATTTTAGTGTTAAATATTTGGTGAGCTTGATCTTATGTAATTTTTTTATTACTAGGGTTTTTCAGTCAACTAGGGTTTCAATTTGTTGTTTCTAATTTTGCCATCTTTCATTTCTAAGCAATGGAAAATATTAACCAAAAACTCGATTTCAAATAGAAGAAAAGAGGCATTAGTGACTTGTATAAATAACATCAAGGGTTTAATAGATGCATTTTTGTATGTTACAAGATATTAAATCAATAAACATGATAAGGTTAAAGCTTTCTTACCTAGTGATGGTAAATTTGTTAGGTATTTAAAGAGCAGATAAAGAATTTAACACATGCACTTTGCTAAGCCAAACACAAAGATAATTATTACAACACAAATAATATTTTTCTATCTCTATGATTAATCAATCAATATAGACATAATACAAATATATAGCAATACCATCCTATAATCATGAAAACCTACTATCTGTAATATCTCCCAAATAATCTCACAATATCCTTTAATAACTCACAAGTATCATATTATTGTTCCCAAAAATATATATAATGAATAATATAATAGCAAATATATTATTATTACATAAAAATAGTATATTATTTACTAACTTACATAATCATAAGTAATATTTACTTTACGATAAATACTGAAATTCACTAATGTAAAAGCTAGATTTCCTAGCGTTTCCCTCCATAGTTTTTATATGGTGCAAAAACATTCACACTCTCATCTATAGTATGCTCACCCATTGTAGCATGTTATATTTGGCTCATGACCTTGACATAAAGAAAATCTCACTCCTCCCATGATTTTACAGGTTTACCACAAACCTTGACATGAACAGGAACACCATCTACCTCCAAGAATTAGCATGAACAAAACTATATGCCACCACATACACATAGGTTTGCATACTACTGACATAATCTTATTGCACATGACCACTATATGCAAAATAATGCATCCCATATTTACATTGCATGACCACAATGGATGTGTCATTGAGGCTCATCTCCATAAATAAGTAATGCAATTGTGAGATCTCTATAGTAGCTGCTCTCCTAACTGTTGCCAAAACATTATTCACCTCTTATGGTTTTTTTGATCTACCACAAACCCTTTCAAGATCCATGAACTGACTTACATTAGTAATTTTTATCTTTTCACAATGTTTTCACCTTAGGGAATCATGTTTGGAATTTCCAAACAAATTACATATCCTGAACAACCATATACTTATGTTCTTATTTTACAAACACATAGCAAAAATGAAAAAATGCACCATACTATATATGTCACCACATCATTGGTACAACCCCATCATTGATAACTGATGAGAGATCATTGAAAGAACTCCATCCTTCGTGTACCCTCTAGCCTCATGTATATAGCTCAAATAGCTAGATCAGTGAAAAGAATTTCTCCCCCCAACCCTTTTGACATATCTTTTGAAAAATGGACATTGGTTACCCTGATAATGTGTCCATGTACAATTTTGACTTTTGACATTTTTGAAAATGATTCAACTATATAATATGACTCTATTATTGATGTGACAACTTTGAACTTACGACTCATCACACAATTTATAAAGACTTTTGACATTCTAAATATTTTAACCCAAAAAAAACTTTTGATCAAATCTTTTATGACATGCATATTTGGACTCAATGATAGTTTTAATGATAATGGAAGTTGAAATATTTAAGACTTCTAAAAAATAACTATATAACATCAACTTATTTAAAACTTCATGGAAAACTAAACTTAAAGAGACAAACCTAAAAAATAAATTCACGACACAACTTGTATGACTATGTAAAAGATTAAAACTAAAGACCAACCTTATAAAGAAAAACATGGACATCTTGACAGCTGCATTAATACGTTGGTTGAGCAGATTAGAGACTTAGAGAATGACATGGTAGAATATTCTATGAGTGGATAATGTTTTAAAGGAACACATGGATTAAGCACATTGATGGGAGGGGTTTAAATGGTGAACCAGAACTACATTAAATGCAGTATAAAGCTTTCAGTTACATTAATCGATGTATAAATACATATTCAATGATGGCATAATATTATCAATGTACACATGTTGCTGAAGTTGTTGAACACAAATCATTAATCTGGAAAAATCATGGATGAAATATTTAATTATCTTTCCAAATGACCAAAAATAAATCTATCTTCAAAGAATGACAGATGTAGTAGAATCACTTTAAATAGTTTTGATTGTAAATTGGTAAAAAAATATTCAATGCATGAATTGGCTAGAAATTTGCCTCCATATTGAAGTAACAATAAAAGATACCATGCAACAAAGAGATCAATAGAGCATCTCGTAGTTGTTGGAAACACATCAAATGCAGGCGACTTTGATTAGATCCACAAACTGCATATTATATCTCTATTATTGAATTGATAGGATTATTTCACAACTCTCAAACTACTCAGATAGATAGTTGGTCAATAGTAAAGATTCAAATCTATACAAGAATCTAGAAAGATAATACATGGATCACAATCGAGTCTATCAAGCATTGATCTGATCTACAATAATCTTCATGCTTGTGTTGTATTCTCTGACTGTGAATATTTTTCCTTATTAATAATTGGGTGAATTGTTGATCATGAATGCATTGTTTCAAAATATAAAAATGACATTTCCAACTCACAGTATTCCTTTCACCACTTTGTCGATGCACCAGGAAAAATAGAGGTACCAAGAGACTAAAAATCAACTACACAAAAAGTGCATATAAACACACTACCATACAATCTCTTCTTATACACGTTAAATCCACTACTCAAATTCTCCTTTGCATCTTACTTCTCTCATCAATGGGGAAACTATAAATTGTAAATTCCCCTCACACTGCTCAGAATCTCACCATGCTCTAATACCACTATTGGGTATTTTAAGAGTAGATAAAGAATTTAACACATGCACTTTACTGAGTTGAACACAGAGACAATTATTTCAACACAAATAATATTCTACTATCTCTCTAATTAATCAATAAATATGGACATAATATAAATATATAGGAATACCATCCTATGTAACATCTCCCAAATAATCTCATAATCTCCTATAATAGCTTGTAGGTATTGTATTGTTATTACCAAAAATATATACAATGAACAATATAATAACAAATATATTATTGTTACATATCAATAATATATTATTTACTAACTTACATAATCGTAAGTACTATTTACTTTACATTAAATACTCAAATTCACTAAATTGAAATCTAGATTTTCTAACAAAATCTTTATAAGGTACTACAACCAATTCCATTCCAATCAATCCACTAACATCTAGTGGAAACACATGATATGTATTCACACATTTACTCCATGAAACTACTATTGCCACATCTTACATGGGAAACCTTAATACTTCAACCCAATTCTCAATTTCAATGCCTATATATCTACCCAACCTATGGGTACACCTCCTTTGGTGACTTCTCAAATATTCAACATTAAAGACCAATAGGTGCAAGCTCTTGTCCAAACTATAAAATATTTTCACACTAAAGTTACAAATATTGAACAAAATCCTATGAAATCACCTTATGTTATTGATTCATAAGAGGTGTTGCATAATCCTCTTACACCAAAGATATTTTAGCACCCCTTGCCAACTTGTTTTGTTGTACTAAGTTCACATTTTATGATGGAAAGGGTGGTTTTGAACAAAATATTCAATATTTTTATGTGGCATGCCTTGATCATGCCTCTATGATAAAATTTTGACCAAATTATTTCCAATGAGCTTAGAAGACTATAATTTAAGGTGGTTTTATGATTTACCATCCCAATCAATAAACACATTCACACCTCTTTTCAACCAATTTCGACACACCTCTCTATCAATATCATGGAAAAGGTTCCCTATGCCTGAATTGAAACAAATAAACAAGGAACTAATTAATGAATATGTCTTACAATACAAGACAATGTTAGTTAAAATGACAAATCCTATGGCATATAAAAAGTTTTTGGACATCTTCAAGCAAAGTTTACTTGATCATTTACATGATTCCATTGTCTGCAAAAAAATTAAATATTTCGATGACTTATGCCATATTGTTCACAATCATGAAATGAAACTTATCTCATTGAATAAACTTAAGTATGTAGCAAACACACCAACTACATCTACATCTAATACCAAGTTTACTATTAAACCGAGTTACAAGGTAAAATCTCTTGAACCTAATAAAGAAACACCTACCATAATCAATGTGATGTTAGAACAACATAATCAACTTATTTTATCCAATGCAACACAAAGATAATTTACTTGCTTACTGAGTCTCCCGCTTCATTATTCATGCAGCTTGTAGAGTGTCATCTCATATCTCTCCCTCATCATATAAAGCTTGATATGAGAAGATCTCTACCCAATGGGTATGATGCAAATGCTTATTTTGATTATCACCAAGGCCTTAGGAATTCTATGAAAAAATATTTTACCTTAAAGCATAAGATACAAGACCTCAACAATGACCAAAATATTGCATTTGATGATCCTCCACAGGAATCAGGTTCACAACTTGGTGATCACCAAAAGTAGAAAATATTTAAAAATCCCTTGAAAGACCATTAGAAGAAGGATATAGAGGTACAAATGGCATATAATGGAAATCCTCCTTCATCACATTATGAGCACCCATTGGATGGGATTATTAGTACTTATATGTGGCATACACCTCCTATGGTTCAAAGACCCTCTATTAATTTTGATGACATTGAGATTAGGGATGATGACTTAGATATTCATTCGATCATACCTTGATCACCAACCTATACATAATATTATGATTGATAATGGTATAAGGAAAAACATTTGTATCATGACATTACTTACGCATTTAGGTTATACAAATCATGATTTACATCATTCAACTATATTAGTTAGAGCATTGGATGGGAACTCATAACAGATTCTTGGTGAGATTTACTTACCTTTATTGGTAGACCCTAAACGTGGTTACTACCTTATCAGTTATACCTTCTACGAGTGTCTTTGATATGTTAATGGGATGGCCTTGGTTACATACACTTTGAGCAATACCTTCTATAGTGCATGGATGTGTTAAATACATTCATATCAATCAAGTAATTATAGTTTCAAAATTCCATATGAACATCCCACTTGAAAAAGATAAATTTATACCCATGTAGTTGGTTATAAAACCTATTAAGGTAGATCCTTCACAAAATGGTAATCAACATGAAATACCCTTTCCTAGATGGCCAATACACTAGAGACCATTACATTAGAGATCCATAGTGGGTTCCATGGAATCCTCATCTGCTACACAACATATTTAGATATCCAGAGCACCTAAACATGTTCCTATTACTTCTATTCCAAAGAAACCATAAAGAACTTAACAATGGGTTCCATGAACCCCCATTCTTTATATTATTTCTTCATGATTATAGAATCATATTATACATACACAGAGCACTACAGATTCTAAAGTAATAGACATTACATATGTGCATGTTCCTTGGTAGTACCAATAATTTATTACACCATGTTCCCAGTGGAGAGATACCTCTGAGCATCCATTGGATGATAGCATAGGTTAGTTCTTTCTTTGGCATATTTCAAAAATATAAAAAAACTTCAAAAATCTAAAAATATTTTTAGCATTTACATGTCCTATTAGCTCCTTGGCATATATGTTGTTAGTTCCATGTTGGTACATAATATATCATTTATTTATATATATACATGTGTTTCATGCATATTTTGAGTCTGATTCGAGCATACAAAGATACATTATCTATGTACTTTCAAATGTTGGTCCTTCCTTATAGTCATATCATGTAGACACTGGGGGAATCCACTTCTTTGATCATGATACACCCAAATTATATCATTTTATGATCATTTTCCATCATCATGTTTGAGCTTATGTACTTACACATTCCTTTATCCATGCTTATATTTCTTGTAGTGTGCTTGATATGCTATGTACTTAATGTTTTTTGATAACACATATTATCAATGGGCTAATATGTTATGTTATAATGGTTGCTTATTGTCTATGTTTTCCTTTTTACACTTATTTGAGTGTGTTCCTTGCTTTCTATTATCATGCATTATATTACATGTTCGATTGTGTGAATATGCTCCATTGATTGTGGCCCCTGTGCCTATGTTTTTCTATTGTGATATTTGTATATGTCATGGTTTTTTGTGTGTTGAAATTTGAATATGTCATGGACATTTGACTAGGTCATGTCCTTTCATTTGTGTGACATTTGAATGTGCCCCTTATTTGAGGTATCTTTGGACCATTGTTTTTTATTTTAAGTGCTCTTCTGTGTGTGTTTGATTTCTTATTGATCTTGTACTATTACTATCTAGATGTTGCCATGATTCACATCATGAATTTTAGGACTTGATGTGAACATATTATTTATGCTTCAATGATATACCTACCTAGACATGTTCCTTCTATATGCTACATGGTTCATACACTGATTATACAATTATATTATCCTTTTGAGGTAAGGTGACTACTAGTTTCTACTTCTCCTCACCTCAAAAGGGGGGCATATTAGTGGGAGTATGCCATAGAGGCATGGCATCCACATTTTTCATAGTTCACAAAATTTAGATGTATAGTAGGGGCATGTTTTGGAAACATATTCTCCACACTTACACCAATTTCAGTTTTAGATATATAGTGGGGGCATGTTATGGAAACATGTTCTCCACACTCACACAGTTTGCAAATTATATGAATTACATAATTATATGATTCAGATACATAGTTGTGAAAAAATTATATACATTAGTACCATTAATATACCTAGGTTTCAACACACAAGACATATATGAGGTGCATATGCTATGAAAAGGGCACTTAAATTATAAAATCAAAATCAGATTTTAGATTTTAAAGCACTTTTATGGACTATCATCACCCACCAAGTTGGAATTTTATGGACTATATTGAGCCAATCTACTATAATAATTAATTCATTTCTGATATGGATGAGGCAATTAAATCACTTAATCTCACCAACTTTATAGGTTTGACTTGATTACATCATCCAACCTCACCAAATTTATAATGTGATTTGACTTGGTTCACACACACTCACCATGTTATAAGTATGATTGGGTTGCATGATAAAGCTACTCTCAACTATCGGGTGACAACTCACCTTTGGCTCCAAGGTTGGGGGCAAGTTTTGTCCTTTAATATTTATATATTTATGCAATTTATAGATTTTCTATTTATCCTAATCTTAGTTTTAATGATTCATAATGATACATGTTTTCCAAATCAAATTGTTAAAAAGGTAAGGTAGTTACATTGATACACAGGTGTACTCTTAAACTTTTCTCTATTTTTTAGCTTGATTTTGGGGTTTTGAATAGAGCCTAAACCAGTTCTAGAACACAATGGGAGGTCCAGTCTCCTAGTAAATTATAACCAAAAACTAGAATGAAACCATTAAAAATTTAGAACCTCATCAAATTAGAGAAGATCTAAAGATAAAAACTAAGTTGTGGAGTTAATTTAAACACCTAAGAAAACACCAAAACAAACACTAAAGTAGAAAAAAGGAATTCTTCAGCATAAAACTATAACAACACAATGAAGCCAACCTTGTATTTACCCTTTTACTGCTTATAATCGTCTACCCCTACTGGAAAGCAAAGATTCCATAGTCCATTGAGTATTATTATTAATAGAATTTTGAGCATCCAGTTGCAATATTTTTGCTTCCATTTTCTTGCCTCTTTTCCCTTTCTTACTGAAGTTAGGAGCCTTCAAATCATAGGAACTCTAAACAATAGACAAAAAATTCTTACTTACCAGCTCTTCTTATTCTTCCTCCCATCCTTCCCCTTCCTATTCTAATACTTCTTTCTGTTGATGACTATCCACTATTTGAAAATCTTTGTCTACATCCTCTAGCCCAGTTTTCATAGCACATGATTCCTTTAACAACTTATAAGAAGAAGGTTGACCTAACTCCAAATCAGTTCATTATTCTATTATCGTTGGCACCTCACTATTCTTCAGATTATCCTAAACCTCCTGAAAGGCTTTCAAAGAAGGGCCCTTAACAAAATTAGAATTAGCCATGAACTAAAAATTGTGAACCAAATTATGATTTGGACACCCAACCTTTCTAACCCATTTATGAAGAATTGATGATTGAGATCCTTTAAAACCCTTCTCAAGACAAGCAATAATATTATGGTCGTTTTGATTAAATTTAAAGCATCTAAAAGGAAGACCTTAAAAATTAATAAATTGAGACCATACTCCATGAGCGGATGAGATTTGAATAGAATGGTTTAGAGGATTAAACAAATCAACTAATAAACAAACTTTGACATAATCAGATTAACTTTAATAAAATCATCAATTTTAACAAAGACTCCCAACTTAATCACCAGTTATTTGAAAATACCCAAATCATGTAAAGCTAAGGGAAGATTATAAAATCTTACCCATACTAGGGCTTGAAAAATAATCAAAGCAGTTGGGTTAAATAATAGTGCCCAGGGGTAAAATAGCACCCCCTATTTACCCACAAACCATGGTCCATTCATCCACAAAAAATCTCTATCTTTTGAAGATTTAAACTAAAGAAAAAAATAAACCATTTGACAATAAAGAGAAAGGAG
Source organism: Torreya grandis (assembly GCA_037957365.1). NCBI lineage: Eukaryota > Viridiplantae > Streptophyta > Pinopsida > Cupressales > Taxaceae > Torreya > Torreya grandis. The sequence continues at coordinate 2,143,591 of JARHVA010002969.1, forward strand.
TTTTTAATGCAGGCCAGGATCCAAACACCCACTATCAAAGAATTTCCTAACACATCTGCCAATCAAATATTTGCTTCCCTTTCTAAACTAATCACTAAAAGATCTAAGTCTTATATTTATAGAATAAGAGGAGTATCAGAGAAAATCAAAGGAACATCACCTAGGTAAGACATATCTAGTGCTTTTTCTAAGAAATTTATACTTTTAGATTCCCCTTAATACCCTCCACATCAATTATTTCCTCCTTAAGAAACTTTCTAAATGAATCTAGATTCTAGGGACAAGAATTGGGTCTATACCAGGTTGAGTCTTGAGAATAACTTCTTTGTAGTATGCTCCATAGGTATGAAACAAGTTAAAAATATTATTGTAACAAGAAAAAACTAAAGCCTTGGATAAAACCCTAGTCACCCTTACTAATGTTCCAACTTTTCTCTTCTTTGAAAAAGAGGCACCATTTGATATATCATTGTCCACACCTAGTTTATTTAGCCCTAAAAAGTCTTTTTGAGGTTCAAAACCTAAAACAAGATACTCAAAGGAAACAAAATGATCTAAAATTTGTGTTTTAATCCATCCCCTACCCCAACTTCATCTGGTTACTAACCCTCACTCCACCAATCTTGACCTAAAACCTACTTTTATCTTCTCCTTCTTCATCCTATCCTACCTACCCACTAAACTACTTGATCCCCTACCCCCTTACTGTTGACCATTTTGGTCCTATAGGCCAAAATCAATCCCCCTTTTCCCCTGCTTTTTTGAGCCAATACAATTTTGATTTTTCACAAGGCTTGTTTCTACGGACTCTGTAGGCACGTTTCTACGAACTCTGCAGGCTGATTTCTACAGACTTTGCAGGCTGATTTCTACGTACTCTATAGGCTAATTTCTATGGACTCTGTAGGAAAGAAACAAGTTCCCAACACTTAGGTGGAAAAAGGACCTTTGCAACTTCTTTGAAAAGCAATTTTAGAGGCCAAATAACCCTTGCAGAGGGTAGTCAAGCATAAAATAGACCATTCTAGTGCCCTTGTAGAGGGCAGTTCTGGATTCAAGTGCCCTTGCAGAGGGCAGGGAACACTTGAAAAGGGATCAAAGAGAAGGCCGAAAAGGTAAGTTTTTCTTCAAAAAAGTGAACAAGGTAGAAAAATTGTAATTCCTTTGGATTTGTTCAAGGCAAGCAAAGGTAGAATTTCTTCGGACAAAATGTCTGAAGGAATTCCTTTGAACATTTTGTCTGAAGAAATCCTTCAGAAGAAAATCTCATGACAATAAAGAGACAAGGCAAAATCTTCAAACAAAAGTCTGAAGGAATTTCTTCAAAAATTTTGTCTGAAGGGATTCACCTGACAAAAAGCCTGACAGAAAGTCCAAAGGGAGAAATCTGAAGGAATTCACCTAGGGAAAAGCCCAATGAAAAAAAGGAAGCAAAAAAGGCTGAAGCAAAGGAAAAAAGTCAAAGGAATTAACCAAGGGATGATAGGCCCATGAACGTCAAAGTTGGGCACCATGAATTAGTCATTGGCTTTCAAATGGTGACAGGCCCACGAACGTCAATTTTATGGCAATAAAATAGCCATTGATCTTTAAACACTTGAGCACCAATCAGAAGGAAGCCCAAAGAGCTAAGAGAGGATAAGATAAAACCAGGAAAAGATGACACTGGGAAAAGATAGAAGTTAAGAATGAACTCAGTGACCTACTGGTGAAAGAGCCCAAGGAGCCATCAAGGCTGGGAAGATAGCCCCCAAGGGCCGAAGGAACTAGAAAAGACAAAGCCAGGAAGAATAGTCTAAGTGGCAAAGGAAGGTGTCGACTCAAGGAGTTACTCTAGTAGTAGACACAGTGCCTACCAAGTGGTCATCAAGTGGCGCAAATAGTGAATGACATGACCCATTTTTCTCTACTTTGAATTGATGAGTAGACAAACTACATAAATGCCTTTAAGGAGTAGTCTTAAAATGGCACGGCCTATGTTTTTAAATGCCTGAAGTCAAAATCAAAGCTGACAAAGCATTATCTTTTAGTGACTTCCTCTTCTTGATGTTCCCAACGCACATGAGCCAACTTGTAAAAAGGTGCCAAGGTCTTTTCCAAAAGGGGTGCCTTTACTTCTACTCTCTCTATATATTGTAAACTTCTCATTGGAGAAGAAAATCTCTTATCTTGTAAGGCAAAGCTCTGCCAAAAAATCTCTTGGCTTGTAAGGTGGAGCTGTACTAGATTTTACCTTGAATTAAGACGACATTTTTACCTCTATTTGAGCTTGCACTTTCGTATATGTCTATGTTTTGTTTTGTGTTAAGTCATTTTCCTTATGCTTTCATAGGATGATTCTAGCATGTCTAGTGTATTATGAAGTTTCTTCTTTTGCAGGTCTGCTAGAAGTGTCTGCAGCAGAGTATAGGCATATGTGAATAGGCTACCATAGTGTGTCTCAAAACACCTCTGATAGTTCTTCCTCCCTGTATCTCTAGAGGACCCCTAGCTCACTGATGTAGAAGAGTTTCTCATATTGAATGAAGTGTATATATGCTTGTTCTTGGTGAAAAGTGTATGCTCAAGCTAAGTAGATCAACTTTTTTGGTGTATCAACGTTTAGTTTAGGTTATGTTTTCAGCATCCTTCTCCCTTTTCACCCCCCCCCATTGTTAGCAGTAGGAAATCCAGGACCTCAGAGATACATCAAAGGGAGATAACCCTTATCTTGAGACTCTCCCCCAATTTTTCCAGGCTCACAAGCAAGAGGGGAGTTTTCATTTTGATGCGTGGAAGATAGGAGCTCAGCCTCCTGTCAAGGGTGCAATCCACAGTGTTAATAGTTTTTGGCATTCCTGGTGGGACCAACTAGTTTTTATCCAAAGAGTTGAAGAATTTTGGTGTGTTCTTTAACCAACTAGCATTTGGAGGCTTTTTTATCAACACCAATGGTGACTCTAAGTTGAATCAGCTGGTTAAGTAGTCTTGGTGCCATCAAGAAATCACATTTTTTGTATGTATAACTTTACTTAGCATAATGGGCCCTTTTTTCCTTCATTTAACCATGATCAAGCTCAAGATGTTCATGGAATCACCTCAAATAGTTCTCCTAGTTTCCCTTTAACAATAAGGGAAGTAGCACTGGAGTTTGAGAAGTAGGTGATGGAGATAGACAATTTAGATGAGTAGTATAGATATCAACAAGAGCTTATGTACAAAGAGGAGTGTTTGTTTAGGCAAGCCTAGGCCTTGTGATCCATGGAGGAAGAGGTAGCAAAATGGAAGAGTCCATTCGTGTAAGACATTCAGCCTTGTGTGCCCCCTCCTATTCTAAATAAATCCCCCTCTTATGCACCAAATCCTTTCTATCAGATAGCACTTGCTCACTCTAGCTCATCTGATGCATTAATCACTCCTGATCTTAAACCCTTGCACCTAGCTTTTCAGCATCAAAGGGAACTAGAGTGACCCCCCATGGAGATGAACCTTCTCAATTCCTTAGATTGTGAATCTTCCTTTGAAGGGAATACCATGAATCACCATGTCTCTCGTGAAGCAGCTCTTCTTATGCATGAGCAGACCCTTCCTAGTCTTCCTCAACCTCCTCAAGTCTTTCAGCATGATGTCAAGATTCCAAGTTGGAAGAGGGAATATCATGAACCATCTCAGAACTTTGAAGAGGATAAATTTGCTACCTATTTACAAGGGGAAATTTCCAATCCCAAGGTCATGAGTTGGAAGCAAACAATGGAATCTTGGGGCAGGAAGGAGGAGGAGAAAGGTTTTGCTCAAAACCTTGAAGAAGATGAAGCTGATCCTCCTCATCATGATGATGATTGTGACCTCCAAGAAAGGCTCTTCCAAGAAAATATAGCTAGGAGAATTGTAGAGTTGGAGTCCAAAGTGAGATTCCTTAGCCAATGTGTGATGGACGGTTCAGACCAAATAGTAGATTCCATGTCTGAACACACCCCATCTACACACCCCCAAGAGAGATATCAGACCACATTTGATATAGATGAAGTGTTAGCCATATGGAAAGAGGAGAATCATTCGATTCTAGCTCAAGGACTACCTCCTCTTCCACATGGGTTTAATCATCAACCTTCCACTTCATCCCTTCTCAAGGAGGAACCTATTTTGTAGGAGGTGAGTGAAGAGCAAAAGATCCAATTTGTAGTTTCCCAAAAGGCTATCATGGATGTCAAAGAAGATGAAATCATCATGGAGGCTCCTTTTGAAGACATCATCAACAATGGAGAAGATGCAGGTCATGCATACATGCAGATGTTCTAGTAATACGAAGAGGAACATAAGCATGGTGAGCTCTCTCCTCCCTTATTTGATGAACTTCCTTGTTGCTTCAATGAGGAGGATGACCATGCCATGGATTTTAAGTTGGAGGAGGATCAAATGGATGTCTTTGAATAACTAGAGACTCTGATCCTTGAGCAAGAAAAAGAGAGGCTTTTCCATCTTGAGGAAAGCCTTGAAGAAGAGAGCTTTGAACAAAAAGGTGATGTTCTATGAGATGAGCAATCAGTTTGTGATTCCATTTCAGACATCACAATAGTCACCCTTCTTCAATAAATCCATGAGGGAGTAGAAGATGAGTTTGACAAGGTCTTCAATGGAGCTAAAGGGAATGGGTTAAACCATGATGCACTGCAAAGGGATTGTGCATATCAAAGGGCTTATGGTGATGAGCCAGCAGCCATTGATTTCTTGGTGAAATGCACCAGCATGAAGGACCAGCATTTGACAAGCTTCTAAGAACAATAAGAGTACATATATGTTGGGAGCATGTTTGACTCTGATCCACTCAGATGCAAGCCAATTGAGGTGGCAGGCAAGAGGAGCAGGTCACCAAGTCTCCATTCTATTCAACCACTTATCTGGCATCATAAGTTTTCTTTCCAAGAAGGGGACTTAAGAAATTTTTCCTTTGATTTAGGAGGGAGGCAAATATACATGGTTAGTTGTACATAGTAGTTTGCTTTTAGTTTTCTATCATGTTTTCCTTAAGTGTTGTTTGCACAGGTAGTGTTTTTTAGCCTTGTGTGTGTTTCCCTTATGTTTGGGGTAAAAGCTTCATGATTGATTCTTGGATCTATCAGAGCTGTTGCTGACCTTTTAAGTTGTGTTCTAACTTCATGCCCAATGGACTTCAAGGCAACTGGCTTTTAAGCATAGTAGGCATGCTTCCCTTGGGAGTCACTAATTTGTTGACCATTTTGGGCCTGTAGGCCAAAATCAACCCCCCTTTTCCCCTACTATTTTGAGCTAGTACAATTTTGATTTTGCATAAGGCTTATTTCTACAGACTCTATAGGCACGTTTCTACATACTCTGCAGGCTGATTTATATGGACTCTATAGGAAAGAAACAAGTTCCCAACACTTAGGCAACAAAAGGACCTTTGTAACTTTTTTGAAAGGCAATTTTAGAGGCCAAATAGCCCTTACAGAGGGCAGTCAAGCATAAAATAGACCATTTCAGTGCCCTTGTAGAGGGCAGTTCCAGATCCAAGTGCCCTTGTGAAGGGCAAGGAATACTTGCAAATGGATCAAAGAAAAGGCCGAAAAGTTAAGTTTTTCTTTGAAAAAGTAAACAAGGTAGAAAAGTTAGAATTCCTTCAGATTTGTTCAAGGCAAGCAAATGTAGAATTTCTTCGGACAAAATGTCTGAAGGAATTCCTTTGAACATTTTGTCCGAAGAAATCCTTCGAAAGAAAATCTCGCAGCAATAAAGAGACAAGGCAAAATCTTTAGACAAAAGTCTAAAGGAATTTCTTTAGACTTTTTGTCTGAAGGGATTCACCTGACAGAAAGCCTAACAGAAAGTCAGAAGGGAGAAACCTGAAGGAATTCACCTGGGGAAAAGCTTGATGAAAAAAAGGAAGCAAAAAAGACTGAAGCAAAGGAAAAAAGCCAAAGGAATTAACCAAGGGATGACGGGCCTGTAAACGTCAAAGTTGGGCACCATGAATTAGCTGTTGGCTTTCAAATGGTGACAGGCCCACAAACATCAATTTTACGGCAATAAAATAGCCATTGATCTTTAAACACTTGAGTGCTAATCAAAAGGGAGCCTAAAGAGCTAAGAGAGGAAAAGAGGATGTTGCAAAAAGACAAAAGTTAAGAATGAACTCAGCGACCTACTGGTGAAAGAGCCCAAGGAGCCATCAAGGTTGGGAAGATAGCCCCCAAGGGCCAAAGGAGCTAGAAAAGACAAAGTTAGGAAGAGACAAAGTGAAGAAATGGACAAAATAGTCCAAGTGGTAAAAGAAGGTGTCAACTCAAGGAGTTACTCCAGTGGTTGACACAGTGCCTGCCAAGTGGTCATCAAGTGATGCAAATAATGAATGGTGTGACTTATTTTTCTCCACTTTACATTGATGAGCAGACAAACCACATAAATGCCTTTAAAGAGCAGTCTTGAAATGGTGTGGCCTATGTTTTTAAACACCTAAAGTCAAAATTAGAGCTGACAGAGCATTATCTTTCAGTGACTTCTTCTTCCCGATGCTCTCAATGCACATGAGCCAACTTGTAAAAAGGTGCCAAGGTCTTTTCCAAAAGGGGTGCCTTTACTTCTTCTCTCTCTATATATTGTAAACTTCTCATTTGAGAAGAAAATCTCTTAGCCTATAAGGCAAAGCTCTGCCAAAAAATCTCTTGGCTTGTAAGGTGGAGCTCTACCAGATTTTACCTTGAATCAAGACATAGCATTTTTACCTCTATTTGAGATTGCACTTTTGTATGTCTATGTTTTGTTTTGTGTTAAGTCATTTTCCTTATGCCTTCATATAATGATTCTAGCACATCTAGTGTATTGTGAAGTTTCTTCTTTTGCAGGTCTACCAGAAGTGTCTGTAGCAGTGTATAGGCGTATGTGAATAGGCTGCCATAGTGTGTCTCAGAACACCTCTAATAGTTCTTCCTCCTTATATCTCCATAAGATCCCTAGCTCACTGATGTAGAAGAGTTTCTCATATCAAATGAAGTGTATATCAGCTTGTTCTTGGTGAAAAGTGTATGCTCAAGCTAAGTACATCAACTTTTTTGGTGTATCACCGTTTAGTTTAGGTTCTATTTTCAGCATCCTTCTCCCTTTTCACCCCCCCCATTATTAGCAGTAGGAAATCTAGGACCTTAGAGATACATCAAAGGGAGCTAGCCCTTATCTAGAGACTCTCCCCCCAATTTTTCTAGGCCCATAGGCAAGAGGGGAGTTTCCATTTTGACATGTGGAAGATAAGAGCTCAGCCTCCTATCGAGGGTGCAATCCATAGTGTCAACACTTACTTTCTTATGCCCCTACTCACTAGAATCTATCATTTCCACTATTGTCAAGCTCTTCCCCATCACTTGTGCTTACTTCTAGCTTTTATGATGCACCGTTGCCATCACCATTTTCAAATTTATGCATTTTTAAAATCTAAATGTTTATAATTTCTTATAACTTTGGGTGAATTTATATTTCATATATTTTTAAACTATGTTATTTGGATTTAATTTCTATATATAAATCTTATTCTCTTTACCTTAGATCATTTTAATTTCAAATTATATGCATTGATTGTATACTATAACATGTTCTTGGTTGTAGGTCAATCACCAAAAAAACACTCAAGTTGGACTTATGCAAAGATAATGTGTGTTATACACACCAAGGTACGCATTCCTTTACCTTTAAACTAGCAATTTCATTACCAAATTAAAGGGGGGGATATAGACCCTATTTTTGAATTATATATCACCTTAGTCTTGTATGCTTATAAAATACATATCATGGATGTACCTTTAAATTTTATACCTTCTCACTATTGAAAGGCTCACATACACTATCTATTTATGCTTGTTACTCATCTCTTAGTATGACCAATGTTATTCTGATGACTCATGCCTTATATCACACCCAAAATGCTACAAATCTACTTATCTTATGTCTTTAAAATTTATGCACCTATACCCATTTTCTAGTTTATAGACACTTACGTCCTATTCAGATGCCTATGTTGACACTAATATCATATTCCACCATAAGTGTTTAGTGTCATCATCCAATTTTCAAAAAAAACATATCCCTATGGTCGACCAAAGTGCTTTAATATGAGGTATTCTCTAAAAATATTTGTATATATGAATGATCAATCCTCATTCATTCTTCACCTATCAACTTCTTACCTCTCATAAGGTAACTTACAAAAGGTATTCAATCAAGAACTCAAGTGAGAAAAAATTCCTTATTTTCCCTATTTCTACATCAGTCATAAAGGTATCACATCTATAGGTCTAAAGTACTGAAGGAACATCCTATGAGCCATATTTTCTAAGCTACAAGCTAGGTCAACTCTATGTACTTGATTATCAAACATTGTATCTTTATGCACACACAAGCCAAAATGTAGGGGAAAGATACATAATTTTGAGGCCCTCTTTGGAGTATTGGCTATGGAGGCAATGTTCATTAAAATAAAGGCATTTGGGGTAGCTCGACACCCTGTACCCACTAACCTATTTTTCCCATAGCCACTATGAAGATGAAGAGCTAGGGTTTTGTTATTTGATAAAGAGTGACAACCCATGATCTAGATCTAATTACACCATAACAAAGGTGGCATAGAACCTAGAATATTATAGGTGATTGCATCTAGATCTAATAAGTATTCTATACAAGGAACCTATGTCTAGGTTAGATAGAAGCATCAATGCAACCATCCAAGGTCAACACAAGTGTCTAAGGTCACAAAAGTGCTTAATCCAAAATCTGACAACTGATCTAAAATCCACTTACAGACCAATTCCTTCATGTTCTAGATCCAATTATGTATTAGCATAAGAACCAACTAAATATCTTGTTTTAAAATATCATTACAATATCGATCATAAATATACTTTTAGCATATGTTCGCATAATAATTTAGTATATGCTTATCTGAGTTTGTAAATTAATTAGCCTACTTTAGAGATAATCTACCACCCTTGTGCACTAGGCTATCTCTACCCCTTTAACCCTAGATTCTCAAATCTATATTTTAGGGTTAAAAAAGTTACTCCATTAATGTTATAGTAGTAAAGTGAGGCATGAAATCTAGTACTTTGTCCAGTTAACTAAAATGAATTACTACTAATAAGAGCGGGGCACCCATTATTTTATCAACTATAGAAGAAAATGAGATAATGCAATGGTGAAAGGATTTAGTCAACATGGGGCATGGGTTGGACATATTGCATTTGAATTCACATGTTACCCACATATATGAAAGCAGGCCCAACCCTTTCAATGATGGGGTCTTGAGCAAGTCATGGTAGAAAGGATTCAAAAATAGGCACCTTGATTTGTTTATGAGAATAGCAAAAGAACAAGACAGAGACAAGGTTATCATGCTAAGGTTATCCATGGTATAGTTTCTTATGATAACTTGAAAATTTTTTATACCAAAAATAAATATGGACCACACAAAATATGGAATTGTGATGAGATAGGGATGTCAGCTAGAAGGAATTGTGGCATGTGAGTTATCACCCAGAAAGGGTTAAGGAGAGTGTTATAAATAATGTCGAAGAGTAGAGAATGGATCACTATTTCAGTATATGGGAATGCAGCTAACTAGATAATCCTAGGGTTATACTTATTCAAATAAAAAAGGTAATTGCAAAATTTCATTTCAAGTTGTGAATCAAGTGCATGTATGGTTACCCAATCCCATGCAAGGATGACAAAAGAATTGTTTATAAACTGGATACATCATTTCTCAAGATCTATACTAGGAGGAGTTTTGCCTGATAATAAACATCTTCTCATATTTGATGGGCATGGTAGCGATGTTGCACTTTCAACGATTGAAGAGGCTAGATCTTTGGGGATAGACATGCTTGTATTGCCCACATGCATTAGCCAAAAATTGTATCAATTAGATGTAAGTGTGTTCAGTCCAATTAATGCCTACTTCAAGAGTGAGAGGATGTCATGGATGAATATGCATCATGGTTATGAGATAAAGAGACACAAATTGACCATTTTGAGTATCAAAACATTGAAGATGGCAAAAAATCCCAAGAATATAATATTTGGATTTTGATGGACATGTATTTGGACCCTATACCCTAAGGCAATATCGAATGACATGGCTACCAGTGCACTATTTCATGTGAAAGATGATGAAGTTAGTATTGATAAAAATACTATGAGGTTGACAAGGTTAAAGGAGGAAAATATTGAAGCTACTATGTAGAAGATGGAGAAAATGCAACATGTTGATGTTGTTAAAGGTGAAAAAGTTCAAACAACAAACATTGAAGGTGTTGTAGGTCAAACAAGAAATGAAAATACAAATGCAAAAAATGTTGAAGGTGTTAAAGAGGCTGCAAATGCAACATTTAGTTTCAACTAAGATGATTTAAGTCTACCCATGGAAAAAATTCCACTAGGATAGTTGAGGGAGGGAGCAACAAATCTTGGACTTGATTTTTAATTAATGTAAACAAATATATGCATGTCAATGCCATCATTGATGCCTTCTATCCCACCAAAAATAGTTCATCATTATGCACTAGGTGGATAATGGAGCATAGAAGATAAAATGGTTGATTTAGATGTTGATGAGGAAATAGTAGAAAATACAGTCAAAGATCTAGATTGTACCCAACATAAAATTAAAGAAAAACAAACTTCAATATCAACATTTCTAAAATTACCAACGGAAAGGGTTGTAAAGAAATTAGGAAACGATGCACTAGGTTGAGTTGACAATCACAAATTATCACATTAGATGACTATTGTCAACTGTTTATAAAATAAGAGTCCTGAAGAAGGAGATTGAGGAATTGAAGACAAGGAATAAATAACAAGTTGATGATAGGAAACCCCTTAGGTAGGTTGAGAGGGAAAGAAAGGAACATTAGAAAATTGTAAACAAAAACATAGGGCAAAAGAAGGAGCAAGAGAAGATACAACAAAGTCAAGAAAAGGAGCAAAATAAAAGAGCATGATAGAAGGGGTAGGGAATTAGAGAAGGCCAAAAAATAATTGGAGAGGTAAAGATGTTTAAACAATAAATTCAACCTTATACCCAAATAACATCACATATTGAATGACATTATAAACATTTTATTCCTAATTGGTTCATGTGGTAGCCCTCCTATTTCTATTAACATGGAAACAAATCCCACTAAGGACACAACTCTTGAAAGACCAATAAAAACTCTATATTCTTCAAAACGGGGGATAAAGGGCACATATCAAAATTTCCACCTTCGTGTAATTTTTATTTTACCTTAAATAAATCCATTATTTTTTATAAGTATTAATCCAAAAAAAGTATATTATGTAATTATTATGTTCCATTATCAAACATTACATAATAATTAATGTAATGAAATGTATTTAGTTTGATATCTAATGTACTGAAGTGTATTAACAAATGTAATGAAATTAAAACTATTTGGTTTGATAATGCAATGTAATTAATTTCATTTGTTATCTACCATTCAGCTTGTAAATGGATCATAAGCTTAATGAAAGTTTAAAAAATTCACCTAAAAGTGAGTAACCCATTATTTTTCTTCGCTCGTAACTTTGAAATATGTCATCGTTACCCATAAATAACAAACATCAATAACATAGATAAATAATAAAAGCAATAAAGAGTTGAGCATTAAAAACTTCAAAAAAAACAAATTTTATGAACATTCCAAACTTTACAAACATATACTATGTTAAGAAATAAAGTGGAAATAAATTAACACTTCATAAACATAACAAGTGTCAAGAAACATAATATTTGTAAAAATTTTGTGAATTGAGCAGCACAACAAACATTCACCCTTTACAATAATTCAACTTTTGTAAAAAAACAAGAATGCACAAATATAACAATTGACAATAGAATGAAAAACTAAACAACATTGACAATAGAATGATAAACATATTAACAACATGTCACAACAACATATAATTAACACATTAGCATATCAATAAGACATTAATATAATGGAAAATGTGAATGAATATCACAACATGATTTCATAGTAGGATTTGGTTTGATACATCTGACTCAACAATTACTGGTATGTTAATGAAATTCTTATTTTTTATAGAAAGACATTAACATTTTACTAGTATGTGAATGAATCCCTTCATGGATTCCATCCACATACCATTAATTGTTCAGTCTTTCAGACACACTCATATTTCAACATGGCCCTTTGTTTTATATTAATGATCTATATTAATTTCACATCATGCCTTCATTCACAACATTTTAAGCTAATGATAATGTAATCACCTTAAAGTGGTAATTAGATGCTAAGAGTGTCGCTTGAGTTAACCTACATCATTTTAGCATTCACTTGCACATGCATCAAGCACTAGGTGGGAGAACTACGTCAGATTTTATCCCTCATCAGAGTATTGGTATATAGGCAACTCTCTACACAATGGGGTGTTGAGGATGTCTAGTCTATCCTACTAACACACACAAAATTATTGCTTATACCATACTTGTAAGGAGATTAAGGTTTGCACATCAAATCAAGTTTTCTAGGTTTAATACAAAGCTATAAGTTTTGATCATCTAGGAATAGAACATATAGACATAATCACAGGTTACTCCCTGAAAATAGGAATAGTCTCATAAAGGGGATATTGGTGCCATATCTAAGACATTACAAAAATATGGTACTACTGTCTAGTGAGTAGACAAAACACCATAATCTTGTTGAAGACATAAACAACTACCCATATCTCAACTTTCAAAACCCAAATCATCCATGACAATCAATTTTCAACTAAGTCTCTATTTATCCCTATTTATTGCTATTATTATAAAGTCAAATAAAGTCAAAATCACAACAAATTAGTACTTAATTATTTAACTAATTTAAACATCTAAGCCCTTTAACCAAACATAGGAATTACATGTGTAAACCCCTAAAAGGTTAAATCATTTGGTGAACATGACTTACTTTGAACATTGCATCAAACCCTAGCTTGCATTCATCCAAATTTTGTGTAATAAATTTAGGGATGAATACTTTTGATTTTCTAATTTTTTAGACAACCTAACCAAAATAAATCAATTTCACACTAGGGTTTCAATTTATTTACATATAATTTAAATTGTTGCATAGAAACCCTAAATTTAAAAAAAAAAAACCCAACCCAAGACACACTTAGCGTTTATATCCTTTTTCTATACACACTCATATTTTAGATTCATATATCTTCTAATCATGATCATAATGATGATATAAATCAATTTCTTTTTGTTGAAAAGTTTCATACTTTCATTTGCATGCTTATTCCCTTTAATTTAGAATGAACTTCAAAAAGACATCAATACATGTATAAATGATGTTTATTATCAAATGTAATATCTCACATATTTCATAGCATGTTATCTTTATCCTATGTGGAATTCTATTAACAAGCAACTCCATACAAACATAGAGTATTTAACACATGAACTAACAACTATGTTTCAAGTTTCAATGTCATATCTTATGCATAGGAAATAATCTCATTCTCCTCTTCATCTCCATGAGGGTGATAGCTATTTCCCCTCTAACCAGGTCCATGCTATCATTCCTCCATGAGATGAAGTAGCCTATAAAATTTTCACTAATCCCCCTACTTGGACTATTCACACCTCTTCCCTACAAGGTGTGTTCTTACATGTTGAATCAGAAACAACTAGGTTTTGCACATTTGAAACTCTAAGGGATCAAATTATCTGTATGAGCAAGATAATTACCAGTTTACAAAATTAGAATAAGCTATTACATGAAGATATTACAACATTAATAATGATTTACAAGACAAAGTCCTCCAGGGCATAATAGTGTAAATTATGTTTATACATCCTGAACTATTCAACTTGTGGCAAACATTGTTACATATCCGAACACAAAATCACTAGAAAGCACATTTACAACTAGTGATTCAAAAAGCATTCAAATTTAAAATAAGATTTCAAGTGAAAAACTAAGGGAAATTATTAAAGTTAAGTTAGTCAACCTATCTTCACTACACCCAATTAGGAGATCTAGATACTTTTGTGCATATCATAGAATGCATAGGCACCACACCAATTCATGCTTACCATTGAAAAAGAAAATACAATACATCATGGATACAGATGACTCACATAGTGACACTTCATCCAAACCACATACAATAGCACATCTACCAATTTAAAAAGGGTCAAATTTGGAAACAGTACAATGATGGTTACCAAAGCATAACTTAGAACAACAAAAGGTTCCAAAAGCATAATCACAACAAGAAAAAATACAATAAACATATATAAATCAAGCTAATCTACCTCTTCAAAAAGAGGCTCAACATTCAATATGGTATAATTTTGGTCACAAATATCTAAAATAATATGATTATCATGGTCAAGGTTTGGGAAAATAGGCCCAACACATCACTTCTCCTATTCTAGTAGTTGATAATATTGGTCAACAAGGTTTGGGGTTTATTGAACATCTTAAGGCACACTAGTCACATATATAGTTTATCAAAGCATAACATCTAGATACATAGGAAATATTACAAAAATAATATGAGCTTTAGTTACAAATTCAAAATCATGCTCATCTAATAAGCATTCTCAAACAAGGCTTTCTTTTAAAATAGCCTCCACAACACAATATGTCTATAACAAGCACAATTTCAAATAGAAAAAGCATAATCAATCTTCCAAAGCAAAATTCAAAAATGGTCAACTCCATAGTATGAGGCAACCCTCTGGCATTCCAGGTTATCATGATTCAGATGTTGAATAATATTATGATTCTGATGATGAATAATACTCATATTCTTACTTCAACAACATTAAACTACAACTTAGTAATCACACTACACAAGAGATTATTATTCCTATTTTCAACACAAGCCATAGTGATAGTGAGTCTCTGATGAGACTCATTGGTCAGTATGGTTCCTACTCTTGTACATGTTGAGAAAATTTGACCCTACATGTCAATTAGGACCCCTATAGGTAAAAACTTGATTTTTTAGGTGTTTTATGGGTCTAATATTTTGTCATGGTGTATGTTATGGTCCATTTGATGTAATCTAATGCCTTGTTACCCTTGCTCATTAGCCATTTTAATCCTTATGTCATTTAGAGTCATTTTATGGGTCATAAATACAAGTGGCATAGTTTTCAAGGTGTCTACATGTCTTAGTATCCTTTCAAACATCTAAGAAGTCAGATTCCCTGTCAAGAATGTCAGTCTTGTAGGATATCTAACTGAAAATTAAGAAACCAACTGAAAAGAGATGAGTTTGGCACTTGTATATCCCATGAGGGAAGGTAACACATGGGAGAAGGTCATGGAATGTATCTTTAGCTTCTTTAGACTTAATTCCACGTTTTAAATGCTCTGAAAGTGCAAGAAAAGGTCCAAAACCGTTCTACTCATTCTTCTCCCTTATAGATATATAGAACTAGTTAACAGGTTTGTGGTTAATATGGCCAATAGAAGAGGTTTCAGACCAAATTCCTTTGGGAAGTGAAATTACACTCAGAGAGATTCATTTTCATAACAAGAGTTCAAATATTGGTCAATTGTGCTTTATAAATCATCTATAACAAGTTGACTATGTTGTTCTGCTCACTATTTCCTATACCCTATAGGTTTTGATCTATTTTAGATAAGTTTGTACAATCTAGTTGGTGATGTTGACTCTCTCCTCGACTTATCTTCATGCTTGGTTTCATGTTTTATGATGTTTTGATGGATAAACCATCTCATGTTGCAAGAAGGTACCACCATCTGAAGTCTCAGTTAAGTTTTCCTTGTTTACAGAATGTTTGGTTCTCTACTAAGGTCTCGTGTGAATGGAATTTGGTGTTTCCCATATCTCAATGTCATAATTATTTTCCCCTTCCATGTTTGGTTTTATCACACCATGTTTTGATCAAATATTGTTTAGTAGCCCCAACTTTAGGATAGTTTAGATCATTTAGACCAGTACATTAGGTATAATACAGATTTGCAGAGATACAATCACAGGTTTGGTAGTTATGTTCATATTTAGCTCAAATTCATTCATTTATATTCAAATTCATACCATTTACTTAGATTTGGGGGCATCATGCATGACATGATCACTCATACATTCAAACCAATTACATAGGTTTGACTATTACATACTTGATTTAGATTTAGTATACTCAGATATCAAATTAGGGGCATATGTACGTCACATAGTTTCCATATACTTAGCTTTAGATAGATTGATTAGATGGAATGGAAAACTCCATGCCATTCTCTATGATGTATACACTTATTATCACATTCTAGGTTGTCACTAGATTGATGTCTCACTCCAATTGTAGTAGTTGGCATTCTTGAGTGGGACAAAGCTGCATAATATACTCAAGTAGATGCAGAGTTGAATACACAATTAGATTATTTAGTTAGATAATTTTAGTACTTTTTGTAGTATAGTTACAGATGTATCTACTTCATATAGGGGGCAATTATGGAGTCATGGCCTACTTGATTTCTTGAGCCACCTATATGAGAGGGTTCCACACACTTATAGTTTATTCCAAACTATTCACATAAATGAGGATCCACGAAGCAGGGGTGGGCAATGATGGAGTCAAAACCAGATTGATTTCTTGATCCACCCATATGAGGATTGAGCACGTCATTAGCTTAATTCATGCTATTCAATTATATGATCACTATGCACATTCACACACACAAGTGATCACTAGGTTCATACATTGGTTCGTGTACCCAATGAGGTATATTTGTTATTTTCCTCTCTCTTTACTCAAATTTTACTTAGTTATTTCATTTTAGCATAGTCTTTTGATTTTGATTATCTCTTAAGTAAGGACTAATTTTTGCATGTTTCATTGCAGGACATTGCTTTGGATCATGTTTCACATATGTAGAACTAGATTTGCATACTCAAACTTAGCTACACAAGCTTCACTTACAAGTTAAGTCTAGGTATGCTTAGTTTTCCTTTATACTAGTCATTTTGCTTTGCTACATTACTAGCATAAAGGGGGAGCAAATGTAATCACCTAAAAGTGGTAATTGGATGTTAAGAGTGTTGCTTGAGTTAACATATCCTTAGTCTAGCCATAGACCTATCTTTGAGCATTAGACTTACATTTCTTGTCATTCAGTAGACCACAATCAATTAAAGCCAATCAAGACACAATTCCAAAACTGTCATCCTAGATCCCAATCAAACTTTTTTCAATAGTCTACCAAAAGTATATTAGTGCCACATTTGGGACACTACAACCACATGACACTAGTGTCCCCAACTCTTCCCAACCGATAGTTTTTCAAATGTGTGTTCCTCATAACGTTGGCCTAAGATCATTTTCTCATCTACACAAGCAACATAACCCTATAAATACAATTCTAATCCACCTCTATGAACTAGATAGAAAATAGATGCAAAAGTTATTCAAACCAAAGATAAAGTTATGAAAAATCAAGGTATTTGATCCTTATTTTGCCCTACTTTATGCATACTACCATCTACAATAGTCTTAATTCTAGTTTTAAAGCATTTTAAAGATCAATCACATTCAAGGCATCCAAGGCAACTCTCATTATATCATTCACTTATGCATGCATCAAGCACTAGGTAGGAGAACTACATTGGACTTGATCCCTCTTTAAAGTATTGGTATGTAGGCAACTATCTACATAATAGGATGTTGAGGACGTCCAGTCCATCCCACTAACACACACAAAACTATTGCTTATACTATACTTACAAGGAGAATAGGGTTTGCACATCAAATCAAGTTTTTAAGGTACAATACAAAACTACATGTTTTGATCATACAAGAACAAAACATATAGACATAGGCACATGTGCTATCTAAAAATAGGAATAGTCCCAAAAAGAGGACATTAGCACCACATTGAGGACACTACACATAGATGGCACTATTGTCCAAACTAGGTGCTACTATCCAATGAGTAGATGAATAATAAAATCATGTTGATGACACAAACTACTGCCCAGATCTCAACTTTTAGAACCTAGATCATCTATGATAGTTAGTTTGCAGCTAAGTCTCCATTTATCCCTATTCATTACTATTATTATAAATTCAAATAAGGTTAAAATCAAAACAAATAAATACTTTATTATTGCATATTTATTTAACTGATTTAGACATCTTATCCCTTTAACTAAACATAGGAATTACATGTGTAAAACTCTAAAAGGTTAAATTAGATAATATAATTCTTTTGTTTGAAGATAATTATTAGTTAAAATTTTAAACTAGGTGGTTTAAGTACGCATTTTGTACAAAGATAATAACATTAACATTTTGGTATAAAGACAATAACATTTACTAGTATGTGAATATAAACCTTCAAGGCTTCCATTCACATAGTAGTAAATGTTTAGTCTTCCATCCCAATTTCAAATCATTTTTCATCTAAACATGCATTTGTGTGTATAACAATGAATGTTCTATCTTTCATCCTAAGTTGAAATCCCTTTCCATCCAAACAATTATTTTTTTGTGGGAATACATAGTGGGTGCTTGTAGAAGCCATAAAAATTTGGAGGCAAGGATATAAAAATGTCTCAAATATAAATAATATACCAATGTGAATAGAAAACATAACAACACTTGTGGTAATGAATATTTGTAATTTTTAAAATGTTAATGAATTATACAATAATATTTATTTCACAAGAACATATCAATAACTTTTAGGGTTTCCATCCACATGGTATAAAATGTTTAGTAATTTATCAATAACATCTATGTCAAAGAATATTTATAATTTTGAAAATGTGAAAGAATAACACAACATTAATTGACAAGAACATATCAATAACATTGTTAACTATTTCTAGTCGCCATTTGATTGTGGCATGGATTACAAGGTTTTTCAGATCTTCATGAGCTCACATAGTGCTCATCATTAGGAGTGAGATCACTATTCATAAATCATTATTCATGGTCATTATTCACTATGGTGAGTTGGAAGTGACTATACATGCTGATGTGGCATAGTGGTGATATGGTATTTAGGTGATATGGCATGGCCCACAAAAAACATTTCATGGGGTAAAGTTGATGTGAAAGGAGTGGGGTATAACACTCCACTAAAGGACATGGGTTTTTATCCTTGGCGATTCACATGTGGTGTGATTATCAAGGGTAATAAATGGGGCATATTTTTTGGGTGGCTCCATGATTTTCATATTTGGTAAAGGTCAAAAAGGAGATTGAAACCTACCTTGGATCTTGTCTGTACATGGGAAGTGGAAGACACAATTTTACTATTATTTATTGGATTCACATGTGGAAGTTGGGTGCAATATTTGAAGTCACATAGAGGTGGTTGATCTTGTCCAAAGTGGAGATTCACTTTATTAACCCTTTGCACATGGAGACAAAGACCACATTGTTAATCACTATGTATGACATGGAGTATGACACATTTTTATTCTCTTCATGAAGTTTTTCTCTCCCCTCTCTCTCCTTATGCATTGTCTATATAAGGATGGTTAATCATTTGTAATTCTCATCCTTGTCAAGCTTTGGTTTTGTAAGTTTCTTGGTTGTGGCATAGACCTACCAATTGTATCTTGGCAAGCTTTGGTTTTTCAAACTTCTTAGTTGTGGCATAGCCCTACTGATTATATCCTAACAATCTTGGTTTTGTAAGTTTCTTGGTTGTGACATAGCCCTACCAATTTTGCTATTGTAATTGCCTTTGAATCAATGAAGAGACTATTTTACCTTCTCTCATGCTTGCATTGATGTGTGGAATTTGAGTTTTGTTGATCTTTCTTAGTGGTGAAGTTCATTTACCCTTTGATCGTTGTCTATTTCTATGAACATTCATGAAATATAACCTTTTTTTGTAGGTTGTAGGTTGTTTATAACCAGTTTATTGACAAGAACCAGTTGTGGATAGACTTCATCCCTCCTAGTTTAGTCATAAACCCTTTACCTTCTTACTAATTACTTATGCAAAAGTGTTCAATTTGAGAGTTGTGTAGGCATATTAGTCCTTTTGGGTTTCATTGTGCACGTTAAAATCAAGTGAAGGATCACATATTCTGATGCATCACCTTATTTTTTCAATTTTAAAGTTTAGTTTTGTGTTGTTCTCCTATCCCTTTTCCCTGTTATAGCAGTAGAGTTGGTCATAGTTTAGGTGATTCATCAGTGGAACCATCCCTCTTTGGAGATTAGCTTCACCTTTTATGCCACCCATAGCTTAGGAGTGTTTTCCATTGTATTAATTAGGTGAGGACACTTGAAAGACCTCCTCAAAGGGTGCAACTCAAAGTGACAATAGTTTTTGACATGACCAATGGGACAATATGATCATCTATTGGAGAATTGTTGGTGTTGTTATTCAATATATCAATCTTTGTAGGTAGTTTCTATAAGCACCAATGGTGACTCTGAGTTTATTTCAGCTGGTTATAATAGCCTAGATAGCCTTTTCAGGTAAAATGTTAAGTGAGTTTACTAAACTTATTATTTCTAAGCCTTTTCCAACATTTGAACCCCATTAGACATCACTTCCATGGATATATTTAGGGGAAATTCTAACTTTCCACCTCCCTATCATGAATGTCATCTTCCCCTATGTCATCAATACTTTGATCAAGCTTTTTAGCCTATTTATCAGCCATCTAATGATCCAAATAAGCCCTATGGATTCCCTTATGCTCCAAGTCAATTTCCTCATGCTCCTGACCTGACCTATCTAAGCTTGTTATCATACTCTCAAAAGACAAATGGTGTTTTTTGTGTGGGAAACCCCATGACTAGTCAACATGTGTATATGCAAGGAGAGACATGGATGTTAGGGCACAAGAACATAAGGCCAAAATTTCAATAGCAGGTTATCAAGATGAGTAGATCCTTAGAAGTCCATTTCTCCAAGAAATCCTCAGTGATATATCAATTGATTTTGAGAAACAAATGATGGATATTAAGAGAGAGATGGAGTGTAAAAGGCAATAAGAAGACCTTGCTTATCAATGTTATTTCCATTAATAGGAGGTAGGTGAGTAAAAAGGACCTTATAAAGAGTGTTTGGATAGGTAAATTATAGACAAAGAGGAACATATACATCAAGTGTTTGCTCAAGTGCAAGAAATCAAACCTCAATTAACCTCCTCTATTCTTAGTTTCAGACCAACTTCTCCTATAACTACAAACCACCCTATTAAAAAGGAATCTTCTACATTCAAGATGCCAAACTTCAAGCAGGGGTAACCTTTTAAAGTTCTAAGTAAGTCTCCTTATTTTAAAATTCTAAGTTTTAGAGGACCCCTTTCTTTGAAAGAGCTTATACCTATGCAAACTTAGCCTATCATCCTTCAGGAACAACCCTCTCAAGAGTCTACTCTTACTCAAAATCCTCATTTCATAATGTTGACCCTTGAGAAAGACACTCCTATCACATCAATCCAAAATCAGCAAGAGTAAAAGGTGATAGAGGCCAAACCAAGAAAGTTTCCAAGTGTTAAAAGATCTTCACCCACCCCCCAAGTTGGAATTGTTAATAAAGACCAAGGCACATTAGAATTTGATAGGTTGATAGCTAAGTGGAAAGAAAAAAATGAGGTGTTTCAAGCATAAGTTTCTTTTCCTCCTTCCCAATAACTCTTAAATGAGCCCACTACTCATAAATTTATAAGTTTTAAGAGTGTTTCTCAATCCCAAATCCAACTCATGAGCAAGATCAGACCATGATGTCCCATATTCAGCTTAGCAATGAGTATGTGCATCTTACTTCATTATTTGATCTTTCTCGCCCTCCCACTATCTCCCTTTTCAAAAGAGGACCTATTGTATGGAGAGCAAATGAAGACCATTTAGGTAAAGAGGAGGATGTTTCAAGTGAATATGATGAAGAAATAACTATTGTCAACCCTCTTTATGTCATCAATCAGAAAAATCAAACTTGGAACAAAAGGAAAAAGTAGTCATGATAAGGATAACTCAATTATTTCTAGTCAAGAATTCATTCAGGGGCATGATAAGGTACTCTATTGGTCAAATGAGCTTCCATTAAACATGGAAGAAGAATAAAATCAAGTTATAATAGAGCATGAGGGAGATCTTAATGAAGACACCTTGATTGCTAATCTTGTTAAGCCTCATGAACAAGATGAACAAGTTCAAGACGACATGGCAGAAGTTAATGAGATTACAACAATGGTTTCATAAGGTGATAACCTTCAACAAAAACATCATAATCAGTTGAATGATAGAGCAATATAACACAAGTATGAGGGAAAACTTGATTGCTCAAAATTTGTCTTATCAAGAGGTTGTCCTATCAGATGTCTAGCCTGACTAGAGGCCAACAAAAAGAAGCCATCACCTATCATGATCCAGAGTACCAGGTTGAGTGATAAAAAGAGAATAATTAACTTGCCCATCTACTCCAAGGAAGTTGTACTTTCAATTTATTAAATTAGATAAGTGAGTTTAATTTTATACTTGGAGAAGTATGTCATCAGTCCATTAATCACCTAATCCTTCTTCACCTTTGGTTAGATGTCCTCAAGTATGAAAAGCATTCCAAGTTGATTAGGAAGCTCAACTAATTTATAGAACCAATCAATATATTTATTTAGATAGCGTTATGATTGGTTAGTTTAGGGTAAGATAGTTGTTTTATTTCCTCCAAGTGTTATTTACACATATGTTTAGTAGTATATAACTATTTTCCCCTTTCCCTCTAAGTGTTTTGGCATAATTGTAGTTGTTATTTATTCCTTGCTTGTGGGGAAGTTACTTTTAGTTTTGTTGACCAATTTTTGGTGCTGCAAACCAAAATTCAGCACCCCCTCCTTTTTCCTTGCAAAGGTCATCCAATCCATGTTTTGGCTAGATCATCCTTCTACTAGCTTGTGCAAAAAATGTTCTCTGCTAGACCTTTCTAATGAAAAATCCAAGTGTTTTGTCATTTTACGTAGTCTAGTGAAAATTGGGTTTGCACAGGTGCATTACTTGTCTACTTTTATAAGTAGAAGCAATTGAAGGACCCAAAACGGTCTAAAGTAGTTCACAAAAGGCAATAGATTTCCTTCAGAGGGAATTTTGATGGATTGAAGGATGTTTGAAAAAATTCCAAAGGGTAAGTACCCTTGCAGAGGGCAACTAGCTAAAGAAGGAGACAAATTACAAAGTCCCAAAGGGCATGTGCCCTTCAGGAAAGGAAGCAATCAAAATAAAGAATTACTTCGAATAAAATGTCTGAAGGAATTCCTTCAAACATTTTTTTCAAAGGAAGCATGGCAAAAGGCCCAATAAGTCAAAGAAAAGGCAAAGGCAAAGGAGAGGTCGAAGGAAGAAGACAAAATATGGGAAAAGATAAAACAAGGAACAATTCTAGCTACTGACAAAGATAAAGGACAT
Source organism: Torreya grandis (assembly GCA_037957365.1). Classification (NCBI taxonomy): domain Eukaryota; kingdom Viridiplantae; phylum Streptophyta; class Pinopsida; order Cupressales; family Taxaceae; genus Torreya; species Torreya grandis. The sequence continues at coordinate 2,166,995 of JARHVA010002969.1, forward strand.
AATCAATGACCACTCAGACCAAGACACATGGCATGGATGACTCAACAAGGAGAATTAATACATTTGGTGAAATATATCTATCGAAAACTAATAAAATAAATTAGTTTTTGAACTATAAAGGAGAGCAGTATATGTTTTCATGCTTCACCATTAATGCACAATTAGTTGCACCCAGTATTGAAGAGAGCATGGTCCAGTTAACACAACTTGAGGATGGTTTTGTCAATTGTTAAAAGGAGTATCCCATGCTTTTTTAGGCCCAAGATAGCAAGGGTAGTGACTTGGACATCTACAACATGGCTCTCCCATATGTAATTAAAAGAATACGACAACAACATGGGCTTGTAGTCTCTACAGAAGTGTTTAACTCAGCATGGGTTTCCATCCCTTGATTTGTCAACTATCTATTTCTAAGTTCTCTATATATTTTTAAATTCTCATTTGATAAAAAAGATCTCAGCATTGTATGGCGAAGCTCTAAAGGAATTTCCCTTGAATCAAAAGAAGCATTTTACCTCCATTTGAGCTTGTACTTTTACATATGTCTATGGTTTTATCTTATGTTAAGTCATTTCCTTTTCATGATTTCATAAGTTTGTGTCAAAATATCTAGTGTATTGTGATTTCTTCTCTTACAGGTCAACAAGAAGTGTCTAGCTCATAGTATAGGCACATTTGAATAAGTTATCCATAGTGTGTCTTAGAATACCTCTAGTAGTTCTTCCTCCCTTTATCTGCATAGGATCCCCTATTGAAACACGGATGCAAGAAAGGTTCTCATTTGAATGAAGTGTATGGTTGCTTCTCTCTAGTGTAAACTGTATGTCAAAGCTGAGTAGACCAACCATTTTGGTGCATCACTGCATTAGTTTAGGTTTTGATTTCAGTATTTCTCTCCCTTTTCATCCCCCCCAATTGTTAATAGTAGGAAATCTAGGGCCTTAAGGTGCATCAAGGGGAGATATCCCCTATTCTAGAGATTCATCCCTCAAGTTTGCAACCCAAGGCAAGAGGAATGTCTCCATTTTGTCATGTGGAGGAAGATAGTTGAACCTCCCTTCAGAAGGTGTAATCTACTATGTCAATAGTTTTTGGCACGCCTTCTGGGACCAATTTTTGTGTCTTACAAGTTTCAAAATTGGTGTTGGTCTTGATATTATTAAAAAATAAAAAAGGAGTTATATTCAACACCTAGTGACTCCATTCAAGAACTCAGTCTCTGGTTAATGATCAGCCTAGCAACCCATGCTAAAGGTCACTACAAGATATTTTAGGGGTGTCCCTTTTGAATTTGTTGAGTTGCATTTGAACTCAATGAAACAACTGAAGTTTGCAAATACCCACCCTTACATAGCAAGCCACTTTCCTAAACCAACGATAAAATATACCTACTCAAGGAGACCCCAGTTGAATCCTTTCACAACCATGGCAACCCTTAGGGCTTTCCCTTTTGTGGCCTTCAATGGTCAAAGTCCCTTGAACCTTCAAAAATATGACCTAATTTTAGGGATAGCTCTCAAAAGTGTTCCTCCCTTTACTGGAGAGGGCCTAATCACTGTTGTCAAGCATATTAAAAACATAGCCAACCTTTGCAACATCCATAATATCATTGAAGAAAATGTAGCCATTAGATTGCTAGCCATGTCCTTCAAATGGAAAGTTTTGGACTGGTATGAGACCTTGCCCATGAACTCAGTTGGCTCATGGAATCAGTTAGGGTCCCTCTTGACTAATAGTTTTGGGGAAAAAAGTGACCATTTGTCTCTAGCTGAGAAATTAACCACCATCAAGAGAGCCCCACACGAGTTTATGCAAGATTTTATCACTAGGTTCCAAAAGACTTAGGATAGAATCCCAATTCTTGTGAGGCCAATCCCAAGATATTCTTTCCTTTACTACTTAAAGGCCCTGAATAGTGACATTGTTATCATGATACAGTCCATGGGTGGGAACCCTCTGCTTGTTGCTTATGATATAGTCATAGCTACTAAAAATTGCCTCGTTTAAGTAGGAAAGATAGATCCTAGAACCTCATATGCCTCTCTTTTTTGATTTACAACCCTCCTTCCAGCCTATTGTTCCCACTCTAGCTCCTCTACTTAATCAAGAGAAGCCAGCTGCCACCCCTGTAAATGACATCCATGAAGTTGAGAGCCTATTTTAGAGTGTTACCAATGAGTTAGTTGCCCTCAAGAAATAACAAGCTTAGAGTTATAGGACAAATCAAGGCTACTAGTAGTTTGGGCAAGCAAATAGGCCTCTCTTCTAGAATTATAATCAAGGGCAAGGTCAAATTACACATGTCAAGCCTTATCAAAGATATAATCCAAATGCCCCTTCATCTTCCAAGGCTCTTATCCCCACTCAAAATAATTTGGTGCAGGAGCAACCCAATTATCCACCCTTAAAGCATGGCTAAGAATAGGTTTCTTATGCCAGTGAGCTATAAAATCAAAGCATGACCGCACAAGGTGATTAGGCAGCCCAATTCTCAAATTTTGAGATGTCAACACAACTTGAGATGGATAATAGGCAAGTTCAATCTAATTCCACTCTTATGAAACACTTGGAAGGAGAGTTCTACATAGTCAACTATGTGGGGAGCACAAGTAATCAAAATGTTGGTGTTGTAGCCAACACCAGGTCCAAAAGGATAGCCATTGATGAAGCTTAAGCAACCACTCAAGCACCTATGGTGTCACCTTCACCACAAGCAAATCAAAAGTTTCCCAATTATAGGCCACCGATTATAGCTTTATCTCCTTACGTTGCACCCTAGGTTATGAATGTTCCCAAGGAGAACTCTAAAAAAAGGAAATCCTTCAATCAATATAGTGGACCAAATGAATAAGTTGTACATGAACATCTCATTGTGGGATTCTTTATCACTATCAGGACAAAAAGATATACTCTAAAAGGAAATGTATGGGGTAGGTGAGCAAGCTATCCCAACAAGAAATGATAATGTGTTGATAGTAAATGGGGCTCCTCCCATGGGAGGACAAGCAAAGAAAGATGAGAAGCTCCCTCCCTTCTATTTGTCCTTGATTATTGGTGATTTCTTGGTCCATAATTACATCATTGATAATGGAACAAGCACCTCAGTTATGCCCAAATACATAGCTGATAAGCTAGGCCTCAAGTATGAGCAAATGACCAAAGGAGTTCTACAGTTGGATGGATCACCAGCTAAGACCTTGGGAGTGGAAAGAGGCTTGAATCTAACTCTCCATGCCTATCTAACCTTCTCAATTCCCCATGATGTGGTAGTGGTAGATGTTCCTCCTTACTTCACTCTTTGCTTGTTAACGGATTTCACATCCAAGATAGGTGGATACTTGGCAGCCAATTGGTATTACATGGTTTTCAGGACAAAGTATGGAACTAAAGTAAAGATTGAGTCAGATCCCATCCACAAGGATCACCTAGAGCCATACTCACCCAAAGTGATGAATGTGAACTATGTAATCATTGATGAAAAAGAGCTCTAGGTGGACTAATCTCCATCATCTTCCCTTTTTGGAGTTGTTGACCTGATCTTAGATGAATGGGGAAATGACAACTTTCAACATAATCCTTACAAGTTCATTCAAGAAGATGGTCTTGGAGTCTACTGCATGCATGAGAAAGATGATTTCATGCCAAAATTGATGAAGATAGACCAATAGGACTGTGGTTTGTGGTAGTTGTTCTTTGATGGATCTAGAAGCAAGTTGGGAGCTGGTGGTGGGGCAATGTTGGTTTCACCTTCAAAGGATAAATACTTCTCAACTTTCAGGTTTTAGTTCTCCTACACTTGCAATGTAGCAAAGTATGAGGCCCTTTTTCATAGCCTAGAATGGGCAAGGAAGAGAGGAATCAAAGAATTGCAGGTGTTTGGAGACAATGAGTTGATTGTGAATCAAGTGAGAGGTCAAAGCTTGACTAAGAACTCCTTACTCAAGTCTTACAAGCACAGAGTGTGGGACCTTGTGGATAACTTTGTTGCTTTCAACATCACTTCCATTCTAAGAGAGGAGAACAAGAATGCAGATATACTAGTAGTAGTTGGTGCTTAGTTTGATATCCCAAAGGGGATGAGACAAAGCAAGAATCAACATCATTTAAAGGTGATTGTGAGGCCCTCCATACTAGGCAATGTCACCAATTGGTAGGTGTTTGAAAGTGACCAACAAATAACACTTTTATTGTAGGAAGAAGCTGAGTTCACTTCCAAAAATTAGTCCAAGCTATAATAGCAGTATGATGGGAAAATTGTTCAACTAAAGACCAACAGGCTTCCCAAAGGTTTAGTAATTCTTGAGAGCATTTTCAACGAAGATGACCAACTCAAGAGAGACAAAGCAAGCATGTAAACCAATAAGAAAAAATATGAAAGGGTAGAGATCTACAGGGATACATTGCTTGCACTTGGGAAGGTGTATACCAATGAGGAAAAGCATGCTTTTATTATGTTATGTTAAGAGTTTGATGATGTCTTCACTTGGAAGTATGGTGATTTGAAGGGCTTTGATCCAAGCTTGGCCCAACACACCATTGAGCTAGAGGAAGGTGCCAAACCCATCAAGCAAAAGCAAAGGCCAATCGATCCAAAGATCAAGCCTCTCATGAGGAAGGAACTTACCAAATTGATAGAGTCTAAGATCATTATCTATATCAAACACTCTTCTTGGCTGGCCAATTTGGTCCCTGTTAGGAAGAAGAATGGGGTGTTCAAATTGTGTGTGGATTTTAGAGACTTGAATAGATTCTCACCGAGAGATCACTATCCCCTTCCAAGTATGAAGCAAATTCTTTAGATGGTGACATGCAGTGAAAGATTCTCTCTCCTAGATGGCTACTCTGTGTACAATCAAATCTTGGTACAAGAATGTGATCAATACAAGACAACCTTCACCACCAAGTGGGGAATATATGCCTACAAGAAGATGCCATTTGGATTATCAAATGCTGGAGCTACCTTTCAACATGCTATGGATATGGCTTTCCAAGGTTTGATCAATAACATTGTGCTAGTTTATCTTGATGATGTGATAGTCTTCTCTAAGGAGGCAAGTGAACATTTGAAGCACTTGAGGCAAATTTTTGAAAGGTGTAGAGAGTGTGGAATCTCTCTCAACCCCAAAAAATACGTGTTTTCCATCCATGAAGACAAGTTATTGGGCCATGTCATTTCAAAAGAAGGTCTGTCCAATGATCCAGAGAGGGTGCATGCCATCTTAGCATTGTCCTTGCCTAAGCACAAGAAGGGTTTGCAAAGTTTATTTGGTAAAATAAATTTCATTATGAGATTCATTCCTAAATTGGTTGAGCTTGTCAAGCCACTAACTTCCATGCTAAGGAAGGATGAGACATTCTTGTAGACATCAAGAAGAAGAAAAAGCTTCGAAGGCACTAAGCAAGCTATCGCCCAAGCTCCTACCCTGACTAATCCAAACTTATCCAAGGACTTCAATCCATACACCTTTGGGAATGAAGAGGTAATCTATGCTATGCTCACTCAAGCAAATGGTTAGAATTTAGAATGACCTCTTACTTTTTTCAACCAAGGTTTAGAAGGCTATGAGGTTAGATACACGTATGTTGAGAAGCAAGTGCTTATAGTCATATGAAGTTTGAATAAGTTTAGACATATGTTGTCTAATAGAAAAATTCACATCATGATGCTACATCCTAGTGTAAAAGACTTCTTGCTAAACCGAGACTTGAATGAGAAAAGTGCAAGTTGGATCACCAAAGTAATGGAGTATGATGTAGAGATCAAGAACACCAAGCTGGTAAGAGGAGGAGGGATGTGTGAACACCTCACTATAGACTTGAAATATCTAAAAGAGGATGTTTGGGTACTCCACAATGAACCTACAACAACTATACCTACAGTTATAAAGAGATGGGCACAAGACATGGTTCATTTCCTTCAAACTGGTGAGTGTCCACAAGGTCTTGATAGGACCAAGAGGAGGTATTTTAGACCCCAATATCTTCCTTATGTCCTAGTTGATGGAGTGTTGTTCAAGAAATAATTTTTAGGGGATCTCTTGAGATGCATGGATTTAAACCAAGTCGATAAAGTAATGTCTGAGTTTCATGATGGACCAACTGGTGGCCACTTTGCTCCCAAGGCCACAATTGCAAGGATTGTGAGGGCTGGTTACTTTTGGCATAGTTTATTTAAAGACACTCATGCTTAGGTGAGAAAATGTCAAAAATATGCCTTCTTTGATGCAAAGCAACGGCTGGCTACCATGCCTCTTCATCCTATTCAGGTGGAACAACCATTCATGCAATGGGGGTTGGACTTCATAGGGTTGATCAATCCTCCTTCTAGTGCTAGCCACAAGTGGGTTTTGACTACCAAAAATCATTTTTCAAGGTGGGTAGAGGTTGTAGCTTTGAAAGAGGCCAATGAGAGTGCAGTCCTAGACTTCCATGAAGGCATAGTGATAAGATTTGGGGTCTCAGCCATAATTATTTCAAATAATGCATTGTCTTTCTTGAAAATGAAGACAAGTGAGTGGGCATTAAAGTATGGCATCCATCTCAACACCTCTTCCAACTACTATCCATAAGGGAATGGGCTGGCCAAGTCCATAAATAAGAATTTGATTAGGATCATAAAAAGGACAATGGAGGAAAATCAAAAGATTTAGCATGCCAAGTTGAAGACAACTCTTTGGGCAAATAAGATCACTCAAAAGAGGGTGATCAGGAATTCACCATACACAATTGTGTATGAAAGGGAAGCTAGAATTCCTATCTCACTTGAGTTACCAGCCTTGGATCTTGTCCATCAGCTGTAATTGGTGGAGAGCGACAACCTAGAAGGCATATGTTGTGAGCTAATGGAGCTTCAAGAAGTGAGAGACCAAGCCATGGATGTCATGACTAGTTTCCAATAGCAAACAAAGAAGCATTTTGACAAAAGGTCTATGCCAAGGAGCTTCTCAGAAGGTGACATTATCTTGAAGTGGGATGAGGACCGAGCCAAGCCTAAAAGGCACACGAAGTTTGACACTTTATGGAGTGGCCCATATGTCATCACCCAATATAAGAAACATAATGCTTTCCAACTCTCCAAGTTAGATGGTGAAGAGCTACATATCCTAGTTAATGGGATATATCTTAAGCATTGTTCCTAGGTTTATTTTTTCATGTGCATAGTTTCCTTATTTTTCCTCATTCTTCTTGAGTGTTGTTATTCATGTGTGTAGTGTTTTTAGCCTTTGTGTGTGTGTTTTCCTTATTGTTTGGGGTTAAATATTTATTGGTTCTTAGGTCCTTACAAAGATGTTTTTGACTTCTCCAAGATGCATCCTAACTCCATGCCTAATGGACTTTGTGGCTACTAGTCTTCCTAAGCACAACATGCATGCTTCCCCTATGAGTCGCCAATTATGTTGACCAATTTTTGGTCCTGAAAACCAAAATTTGGCACCCCCTCATTTTTCATTGCAAAGATCATCCAATACATGTTTTGGCTAGATCATCCATCTACTACCTTGTGCAAAAAATGTTCTCTACCAGACCTTTCTAATGAAAAAGCCACGTGTTTTGTCATTTTGCTTAGTCTAGTGTTAATCAGGTTTGTGCAAGTGCATTACATGTCTACTTTTATAAGTAGAAGTGATTGAAGGACCTGAAATGGTCTAAAGCAATTCACAAAAGGCAATGGATTTCCTTTAGAGGGCATTTTGATGGCTTGAAGGATGTTTGCAAAATTTTTGAAGGGTAAGTAACCTTGCGGAGGGCAACCAACTGAAGGAGACAAATTGCAAAGTCCCAAAGGGCATGTTCCCTTTGGGAAAGGAAACAATCAAAAGAAAGAATTCCTTTAGACAAAATGTCTGAAAGAAGCGTGGCAAAAGGCTCGATAAGTCAAAGAAAAGGCCAGGGCAAAGGAGAGGTCGATGGAAGAAGACAAAGCATGGGTAAAGACAAAACAAGGAATAGTTCCAGTTGTTGATAAAGATAAAGGACATAATCAATGACCACCCAAACCAAGATAAGTGGCATGGACAACTCAGCAAGGAGAATTAATACATTTGGTAAAATATATCTACCAAAAATCAATAAAATAGATTGGTTTTTAAACTATAGAGGAGAGTAGCCTGTGTTTTCATGCTTCGCCATTAATGCATAACCAGTTGCACCCAACATTGAAGAGAGCATGGTCCAATCAACACAACTTGGGGATGACTTTGTCAGTTGCTAGAAGGAGTATTCCATGCTTTTGTAGGCCTAGGACAGCAAGGGCAGTGACTTAGATATCTACAACATGGCTCTCCCATATGTAATTGGAAGAATATGACAACAACATGGGCTTGTGGTCTCTATAAAATTGTTTAACTTAGCATGGGTTTCCATCCCTTGATTTATTAGCTATCTATTTCCAAGTTCTCTATATATTTGTAACTTCTTATTTGAGAAAAAAGATCTCAACATTGTATGGCGAAGCCCTAAAAGAATTTCCCTTGAATCAACAGAAGCATTTTACCTCCATTTGAGCTTGCATTTTTGCATATGTCTATGGTTTTATCTTATGTTAAGTCATTTCCTTTTCATGCTTTCATAAGTTTATGCCAACGTATCTAGTGTATTGTGAGTTCTTCTCTTGCAAGTCAACAAGAAGTGTCCAGCTCAGAGTATAGGCACATGTGAATAGGTTGTCCATAGTGTGTCTTAGAATACCTTTGGTAGTTATTCCTCCCTGTATCTCCATAGGATCCCCTGTTGAAACACTAATGCAAGAAAGGTTCTCATTTGAATGAAGTGTATGTTTGTTTCTCTCTTGTGTAAAGTGTATGTCAAAGTTGAGTAAACCAACCATTTTGGTGCATCACTGCATTAGTTTAATTTCTAATTTTAGTATTTCTCTCCTTTTTCATCTCCCCCATTATTAGTAGTAGGAAATCCAGGGTCTCAAGGTGCATCAAGGGGAGCTAGACCCTAATCTAGAGATTCATCCCTTAAGTTTGCAACCCAATGTCTCCATTATGCCATGTGGAGGAAGAGAGCTAAACCTCCCTTCAGAGGGTGTAATCCATTACGTCAACAAGCTTCAGAGACTTTGTTTCAAAGAATTGTAACTATGGTTATATTTTTATATCTGATTGGTGAGAAACTCTTATGACTCCATTCCCAATGGACTACATAAGGCTACTAGTATTTGCTTAGCAGGCAAGCAATTTGTAGAGGTTGCCAAGAATATTAACTATTTCTAGATACTAATTGATTAAAACATGGATTACAAGGTTTTATCGATCTTTATGAGCTCACATAATGCTTATTATTGGGAGTGAGGTCACTATTCACAATACACTATTCAAGGTCACTATTCAACTTGGTGAATTGGTGGTGACTATACATGTTGATGTGGCATGGCCCACAAAGAATATTTCATGGGGTGAAGCTGATGTGAAAAGAGTGGGGCATAACACTCCACTAAAGGACATGGATTTTTATCTTTGGTGATTCACATCAGGTGTGATTGATAAGGGTAAGATATGGGGCACATTTTTTGGGTGGCACCATGATTTTCATGTTTGGTAAAGGTCACAAAATTGATTGAAACTTATCTTGGATATTGTGCACATAAGAAGTGGAAGATAAGAGTTTACTATTACTGACTGGACTCACATGTAGAAGTGGAGTGAAAAATTTGGAGTCACATGGAGGTGGTTGATCTTGTCCAAAGTGGAGATCCACTTTGTTGACCCTTTGTACATGGAGACAAAGACCACATTATTGATCACTATGTATGACATAGAGGGTGGTGCATTTTTCTCCTCCCTATGAAGTTTTTCTCTCTCTCTCTCTCTCTCTCTCTCTCTCTCTCTCTCTCTCTCTCTCTCTCTCTCTCTCTCTCTCTCTCCTTATGCATTATCTATATAAAGATGGTTAATCTTTTGTAATTCTCATCCTTGCCAAGCATTGGTTTTGTAAGTTTCTTGGTTGTGGTATAGCCCTACCAATTGTATCCCGACAAACTTTAGTTTTTTCAAGCTTCTTGGTTGTGGCATAACCCTACCAATTATATCCTTGCAAGCTTGGTTTTGTAAGTTTCTTGGTTGTGGCATAACTCTACCAATTTTTCTATTGTAATTGCCTTTGAATCAATGAAGCAATTGTTTTACCTTCTCTCATGCTTTGATTGTTGTGTGGAATTTGAGTTTTTTTGATCTTTCCTAGTGGTGAAGTTCATTTTCCCTTTGATTACTTCCCATTTCTCCTAACCTTCATCCAAGATAGCCTTCTTTTATAGGTTGTAGGTTGTGTATAACCATTTCTTGGCAAGAACTAGCTGTGGACCCTTTACCTTCCTACATATTACTTATGCAAAAGTGCTCGATTTTAGAGTTGTGTAGACATATCATTGATCTTTTTGGGTTTCATTACACAAGTTACAAGCAAGTGAAGGATCACATATTATAGTGCATCACCTTATTTTTTTTGACGTTTTACGTTTAGTTTTGTGTTGTTCTCCTATCCTTTTTCCTTGTTGCAGCAGTAGAGTTAGTCATAGTTTAAATTATTTATCAGAGGAACCAACCCTCTCTAGAGATTCACTCCACCTTTTAAGCCACCCATATCTTAGGAGTGTTTCCATTGTGTTAATTGGGTGAGGAGACCTGAAAGAGCTCCTTAAATGGTGCAACTCAAAGTGACAGTAAACATAACAATAAAAAATTAGAAAATGGTTTGGATTGGTGCATCTGAGTCAACATTTACTAGAATGGGAATGAAAATATAAATTTTGATAAAAAAATAATAACGTTTACTCATATGTGAATGAAAATCTACTTGAATTCCATCCACATAGTTGTAAATATTTAGTAACACATTAAATATTTAGGGCTTCCATCCACATACCAGTAAATGTTAAGTCTTCCAACTCATGTTGTGCAGGGAATTAGAAATGTGACACAAATATAAAGCACATAATTATATGTATTCTAATGACCTCCAGGGCTTCCATTAAAATACCAACAAATTTAGAGTTAGATGTGAATGAAAACATGTTGACATTGTGGGTTCAATTGTGGCTAAACTTGTATCCCTCCAATATGGTGAATAGGGTGAAGATGATGTGCATGGTGGCTTTAACACATCACATTAATGAAAAAAATACTGCCATGGATCTTCAAAAATCATTGTTACATATTAAGAATACTATCATCTTCCAACATGACACTTACTTGCATATTAATGACATAAGTGTCTTCCAACATGCCCATATAATTCTGAAATGATATGGGCTGATACAAAAATAATAACTTTTATTGATATGTGAATAAATACCTTGAAAACTGCGATGGACATACTAGTAAACATTGAATCAAATATGAAGGCAAGCAAAAACACCATGAACATAGAAGGCACAATAAAAATAACAAGCACATGAAAATAAAAAACACAATATTGGATTCAATTTCAAGGAACACACTTGTATGCAACATTTCATCATGCTATTAACATACCACTAAATGTTTAGTCAAATGTGAAGGCATATAAAAAAACAATGAACATAGAAGACATGATAACAATAATTTTCATCTCTCCATTATACAAGTGGAAATTTGTCTGTGAAATACTACATGCGCGAGAACTTTTGGGTAGGTTCCATGATCGTTTGGGGGGAGGAGGTATGCGAAAAGGTAGGGATAGACATTTGTTGGTATAATGTTTCATCACTCCACTAACATACCACTAAACGTTTACTCATATGTGAAGGCACAAAAAAAATCATAAACATAGAAGACAATAACAATAGCAACCATTCAAAAATAAAAAGAACATAATTGTGGGTTTAGTTATAGGAAAACATCCACGCGTAATGTTTCATTCCTCTATTATCATGCCATTAAACATTTACTCAGATGTGAATGCACACAAAAAAAAATATGAACATATAAGACACAACAACAACAACAACAATAATAATAACATAGTTATGAGTTCAGTTATAGGCAACACACATGCATGTAACATTTCATCCCTCCATTTTGTCGACAAAAAATTCTCTGTGAAACATGACACGGTCAAGAACTTCCAAGTAGGTTTCACGGCCATTTGGGGGAGGATGTGCGTGAAAAGATAGAGAGAGACATTTGTTGGTAGCACATAAGGTGGTATTAACTTGTCACATTAATGGAGCAAAGCCCACTAAGCCATATAAGATATGGCATTTGGCATTAATGAGCTATGCATCTTACAACATGGCACTTTATTTCATATTAATGACCCACAATAATTTCAATCTGTGCATTCACCACATTTTAAATGATTGATAACACAATATATTTATTTAAAAATTATTATTGGTTATTTTTTATAAATTAATTGGTCCCTTTGGTTCCAAAGATTGATCGTAAAAAAATGATGAAAAAATAACATATCAATGAAAATATTTCCATATGACTTCCCACAATATAAATTTACTGATATATTTAAACTTTAAAAATGTTAAACTATCTAAATCTAAAATTTTAAATCAGGAAATGATATAATATAAAAGATGTAGGATTACAAAGTTAATGTCTCAACCAGGGGTTAAATTTGATAGCTGTTTAGACTTTTTTTTTAATTTTAACCGTAAAATACAACGATACTATTTTTTTAATTGTATTAAAGGATGGGCAAAAAATCACCCAACCTATCAATATGATGTTCTAAATGAAAAATTAGTCATCACAATATTATATATACAAATATTAATATATATGTACCACTTACCAGTTGCCAACTTACCAATACATTGAAATTTTGAATACTAGCAATTGCGACTGCAGCCCTCCAACAATGCAAGCTATTGACATGACATTTTAGTTAAGTGTGACATGTCATAGGTCACACAATTAGGTGGGGACCGATTATCGAAACTAATGAGTTCCATCATGATCATACAATTAGAATATTTAAATTATATATGAATAAATAGGAATTTAAGTTAAAACCCCTAACAAATTGCAAATTTACAATCACTTCAGTCTTCAACACAATGGCTTGAAGGCTTCATTTGAATTATTTTCAGTTTTGAATTGTCTTTAAAATTTCAAAGAGATTGTACTTTCTGCCATGACAACAACTACGATAGTCGACACAATTTTAGAAGCACTACCTAAAGGCTAAGGGCCTCAACTCTTCCATTCCTTTGTTAACTACTACAAGGTGCAGCAACTTTGTGTATTTATGTATTTCACAGCCATGTTATACATCTATTTGTGGGGTAGGACTTAGGAGTATGGCCATTCTTTCTTATCTTTTCCATACGTGGTAAGGATTCTAAGGCATCTAATTCAGGGTTTTTTCTGTTCTTCTCACATCTTATTCTTTTTGTCATTATTATTTTTACATTATAGACATCAAATTCTTTTTCCACATTTCTTTTTTTTTGGGATAAACTATTGATTTGGGGTATTTTACTTTGTGGATTTCTATAATGGGTGTAATTTGTACTAAACAACTTTCCATGTAAGTTATCAACTATCCATTCTTCGTATAATTTTCTTAAACATTTTACTATATGATTTATAAGTCTATTGTTTTCTTTTCCTTTCTTTTTATGGGAAAGTGAGTTTTCAAAGGAATTGTCAAATGGTCTTGCGATATTTTGGTGGCATGATTTGCACAATGTTTTAATACTTAGGAAAATGTTCTTCTGATATAACTACATATAAGGGTCAGTAGAAAGGGTTTTTGCGAGACCATACTATTTGATTAAAGAAATATATTTACACTCTAGCCATATGATAGAAGTTTATTCCTTGGGGAAGCCAAAGATGGCAATTTTTTTTTTTGTTTGGTAAATCTTGGTGAGGTTTTGGGCTGCCTTTATTTCAGTGAGGGGATAAACTTTCACCACATTCTTAAGATTGTACATCTCAGCTACACTTAAAATGTATTTCATGTTTGTCACACTTGAATGTACCCCTTATTCATTACACCAGAACCTTGTCACATATACACTAGAATGTTGGTTTTATTTGTTGCCTTATTGGGATGTAAGAAACCTGAACCTAGGTGTTTCCATTACGATTACAACACAATCCCTTGGACTATCAGATGCTACAATTATAATAACCTTTATCCTATTTTTTTGTAAAAATAAGATCTTGGTTATAACATTAAGGCTTGTTAGAGTCATCAATCACTGATGGAAATTGAACATCAATGATGTGTTGTGCACTTATTTGAAGTTGATAAACATTCAACTCCGCCCTATCGTTGCATATCACAAAGATCCTTTCTGCTCTAATTGCTACGAACATTAAAAAACCCACTGTTCAGTGTTTGCATTCTAGCAGATCCCTTAACGACCATGCAAATGTAGCCATAGAGATACAAGATATGGAAGAAGGTATTATAGATTCTCTCTTTAGTATCAATCTAGTGGAGGAACATCCTTTTCTTTGGATTGGATTGTGCAAAAACATTATTGAAAAAAGCAACAAGAGATGCTAGAGTAGACATGAAAGTACTAGTGGTATTCTTGAGTGATGACGAAAACAATGGCAGAGGGGATCTTATTTATTGCATAGAGAAAATGAAAACACAAAAACCTAGGATGGCACTTCACACTATAATGTTTGGGAATGACCCTGCAAAGGGTATCTTGGAGGAAATGGCAATCAAGGGAAATGGTCAGTTTTAACCAACTCTTGAGTTTCTACTTTGATATAAGGTCATCATATGGATTTTTTGTTTTTCTGTGTTTGAAACGATCACATGCTTTGTAGTAGGGTTTATGTAATCATCAACGGGAATCTTAATTTTTTCGTAGGTCTATTTTTGCCCTTTCTATGCCTAAAGCTCTGACTTGCCTAAATACATTTTGTAATTGGGTACATGATTTCTTCTATTTTATAGCCGTATGATTGGAAGTGTAGGTCGTATTTTACATTTCTATTAAGCATGTAACCATGCTGACCTTTTTTTGAAGCATATGAAGGGTAATTTGGTGCGATGATTTTCTACTTAATAGAAATGTAACTATCCTTTTAGGTGGGTAAATTTTCTCTTTTGTCATCATTGCTCTAAATTTTTCTTTTGTCATTATTGCTCTCATATTTTTATTTAATTAAAATATAATTCAAGAACAAATAGAGCGTAATTGATCAAGGTTCTAACAGGGAAGTCATATTCTTGCTAAAGCCTACATTTCCAACTCTAGGACATGATTTTGACTCCCTGTTTTTAATCACAATGTAAATTGAACAACTAAAATTTATTTTAAATTCTAAATTTTTCAATAACATAATTACATTATTTTAAATCTTAACATCTTAAAAAAGAGAAGTGACCGTCAAATTTAACCCCCTGAACTTCCAACTACTCATCTGAGTGACTGGCCGGTTATTTCTTAAGACGGCCATTCCCTACAAATTGGTCGGTTTAGTTATTAAGACGGCCATATTTTCTACGCACAAGGTGGTTGAATTGTCACATTTTGGATGCTTAAACATAGAAAGAAAGGTCCAGCGGCGTCGCTACTGGTTGTTTAATATAGAATTTCTCTATTCTGAGCTACCCGATTGTCTGCATTGCCCATCTACAATGGCAACTCCAGTTATTCCACAAACCAAGCTGGGCAGTCAAGGATTGCAGGTAACATTTCTTTTCATCTCTGTTATCCACATTTAATATGAAATTTTGGGTGTGAATATTTCAATTAATCGTTGGATTTGGATTGTGGCATTGATTAAGGTTTCCAAGCTGGGATATGGATGCATGGGGCTTACTGGAATATACAATAATCCTCTCCCCCAGGAAGATGGGATTTCCATGATAAAGTATGCCTTTGAGAAAGGGATCACCTTTTTTGATACTGCAGATGTATATGGCGCCACTACCAACGAAATCCTCGTGGGGAAGGTGAGCTTCATTTTAAAGCAAATTAATTTCTTTTACACATATTCGTTTATTTTCTACATACACCCTCGAAAGGAAATCTGGTCCATGCCCAATCCGATTTGTGATCAAAAGGGTTTTGATTCAATGCTTAGCTTAAAAGTAATCAGGGTATGGTACGGTGATGATTACCTCTGTTAACGTCCTGTAGCTCAAATTGATTATTAGTACCTATCAGAATGTTGTTTTTATGATTATTAAGTTTTATGATAGATTCTCCAATCTTCTTTTTATTGTCTTGAATTTATGGGAAATCACCGATTTGTCTGATTTCGTCAACTTCTGTTCTGATTTGATTCATTCCAATGGCCATCAGACATTCATCTTAGGTTATTCTCATTGCCCACGCATACTTGTTTTTAACTCGTAATCTTTGAAGCATGAAAATTGACTATGTAGCATCGACATTGAGATTTAGTAATTTATGCTTGAAAATAATTGAGCATAATATTGTTGTAAAACAGACATGTTAATAGAAAGTGTGTTCATCACATGGTAGGGACCGACAAGTTTTGCCAGCTTGACTCGGGGTACTCGCACAGTCTCTGCAAGTTCTTTGACATGCCTGTCAGCCTAGATGAAAATAAGATAGTCAGATTTTTTTTAAAAATAAACGTAAAATGAAAAATGTTAAAAGTAAAACCCTGAAGTTCATTTCATTCTAATTTCTGCGTTTTTGTGGGTGTGCGGCTGCTTGTTGGTATCATTAGAATTCAAACCCTCTAATTGCATTCCATCCAATGGCATAGGGCAGAGAAGGTCAATGTGTGACTTGGGCTGCGGAATGCAAGTTTTGCTTCGGCTGTGAGGAGTCCAATGGCATGGGGCAGAGAACGTAAATGTGATATATCAACAAGCCTTGTGTGAGAGTGAGGAGCCCCTCTAGAGGAGGATATGAATTGGATTGATAAAGCAGATTGAGAGGGAGAGGGAGTGGCCTTGGGGTAGGAAAATGTTTAGAAGAGAGGCAATAGAATGGTCACTTCTCTTGATACTAGATCTTATTAGGACCAAAGGAGGCAAAAGGGGCAACCAGTGTTGATGGACATGTTAGTAGTTCCTATCATACTTAGTTCATGCTTCCTTCATGATTATCAGTATGCTTATTGTTGTCCCCCAAAAAATATCATTCATTTTTGCGACAACATTTGAACTATTTTGGTTCCTTAGACCAAAATTGTCTCTCCCCTTTTCAAAATTTGTTCTGAGCATTCAAATTCCTCATTTTTTAGGCTTATTAGAAATCTACGGACTCTGCAGGCTTAAATCTACGAACTCTGCAGGAAAGAAGATCTACGGAGTCTGCAGGCCAAGTTGTACGGGCTTCACAGGTTGATTTCTATGGACTTTGCAAGAAAGAAGCAAGCTCTCAACACTTAGACGATTTCAAAGATGGTTCAATAACAAGGTTCAACCAAAAGAATTCATCGGCAAGCCTCTAAGCAAAGGGAATGAACCATTGAACCATTTTGGTTCAACGAGTTCAATGGGTTTAAAGGTTCAACATCGGCAGCAAGAGTTAAGCGCATTTGTCAAGGTTCAAAGTTCAATAACAAGGTTCAACGTCTTCAAAACACTTATCAAAGAGAAGAAAGCTTGAACCATTGAACTGTTGAACCATTGAACCACTTTGGTTCAAAGGTTCAACGGGTTCAAGGTTCAATGGGTTCACAGGTTCAACGAGCAAATGGTTCAATGTGTTTGGTTCAAAAAAATCAAAAGGACTTAGTCAAATAAAAAGAATGAACCGATTGAACCATTGAACTTTGAACCAAAGTTGGTTCAATTGGTCGGTTCAAGCACAAGTTCAAAGGTTCAACCAGTGCAATGAAGATCAAAGAGCTTTAGAAAGAACAAGGAAGTGACGGACTAATGGTTCAGCAGGTTCAAAAGCTTCTACAGGCAGGTTCAATCAAAATAACAAGTTTTTGACACTTAGTCATTTTCAGGGAATGAACCATTGAACCGTTGAACCATTGAACCACTTTGGTTCAAAGGTTCAACGTGTTCAAGGTTCAAGGTTCAACGTGCTCAACGAGGCTTTTTTCAAAGAATCTTGGTTCAAAGCGGTTAAAGGGAATGAACCATTGAACCGTTGAACCAAAGTTGGTTCAATCGGTTGGTTCAACTGGTAGGTTCAAGGGGTTGCCCCAAAGACAAAGGATCAGATACCCTTGCGGAGGGTAGGAAGGAGGCACATGGACCAATTGAAAAGACCAAAAGACAAAGGGATTTACTTTGGGAAAAAGACTAAGGCAAAGAAATGAATTCTTTCGGACTTTTGTCCGAAGGAATTCCTTCGAACAAAAAGTCCGAAGAAATTTGGAGAAGTTGCGGGAGGAAAGCCCGAAAGAATTTCCGAAGGCCAAAGACAAGGCAGCCGAAACAATTCTTGCGGACTTTTTGTCCGCGGGAAATTGTCTGCGGACTTTTTGTCCGCGGGAAAATGTCTGCAGAAAAAGTCCGTGGAAAAAGTCCACGAGAAAGCTCCGAAGGACTCAGAAGACAAAAGGCCGCCGAAGGACCCCGAAGGGCAAGTGCCCTTGCGGGGGACTCTAGGCTGCTGAATTAAAAGACACTTTCCCAAAGCCGAAGGGTCACCTTCCCTTCGGGAGGATGCAAAATAGGAAAGCTGAAGAAGGTCCAAGGGGTGACGCGCCCGAAGACGTCAAAGTCAAGAACAATGAACTAGTCGTTGGAAACGTAGTGACGGGTGCGCGAACGTCAATTTCAAGGTTTGTAAAATAGCCGTTGATTTTGAAAAGCCTTAAAGAAAAGCCAAAGAACTTAGTGATCTGCCAAAAGAAGCTTGAGAGCCATCCGAAGACCGCTCGAAGGGTAGATACCCTTGCGGGGGGCTCTTCCTGACCCCAAAACGGATCCGAATGCATTCAAAGGCTTTAAGGCCAAGACCAACAGGAAGCGACTAAGGAACAGAGCATCAAATTGAATCAAGGACCCGATTCAATTAACCAAAAAAGGAGGAACGATGAGTAAGGGTCAGAAACATTTGCGCATCGGATATGTTTCTAGAAGCAAATCACCAGGTGGACATCGAAGGATGTAAACATTCAATGGCGTGACCCATTTCTCTGCATTGAGAAAAACAAATGGGTAAATGCCCCTGAATTCCAGCATGTCTTCGTAACAAAATTCAATGCAACATGATGTGTTACTGTTCTCGAGTCCTTCTTGAAGAGGCTATATAAGGGACTCTCTTGTTAGTGTAACAACTCTCTCTCAGATTATCAAAAACAAAACTCTGCCAAAATTGAAAGGCATTACTGAGACTTTGAGCTCAGATTGTTGATCATATTTTGTTATTGGAATAAGAAAGCAAGTGACTTTTCAGACTTTGTGCTGTGATATCTTTGTTGTTGGAGAAATTGTTCTTATGTCTTTTCCTTAATATATTTTCTGTTCTTTTAATTCAATAAGCAGAATTAGTGAAAGTAGTCAGGAAGGTGTCCTGAAGCCAATTGTGGAGAGACTTTGTGCCCCCACAATTGTCTTTAGTGTGTTTTCTTTTTGTTTCTGTGTAAAAGACCTTGTGATGACTTTGTGCCCTCATTGCCCTTCGTATCTCACTCTTGCACAATTGAGGTGGAAACTTTGTGCTACATCTCAATTTGCTCGTTACTACTTTTTTGGTTACATTTTGCAATTACTACTAGAAGGATTCTCGTGGTTTGCTGAATAGTACTTCTGAAAGAAGAGGAGTGCTTTCTGTCATTTTCCTTGAGATTTTCTCTTTGATTTGCACGCATCATCTCTGAAGAAAGAGAGATGGATGGTTTGTTCTACCCTTGAGTATTATTTTCTGTTTATATATATATATATATATATATATATATATATATAGGGAACCTCCCCTTGATGAGAGGAGAGATTAATCCCCTTTTGATGTGGTAAACCTACACATTTGGATGACCAATCTTCCTACTTTGGATGATCAGACCTATTTTGTTTATCAATACGTTGATCGACAAAATATTCAACCAACAGTTTTTGGCAACTCTACTGGAGATATAGTTATGTGCATTTTGAAACCTCAAGTTTCAGATTGAAGCAATTCCTTCCCTTATCCATTATACAAACTCTGGCGATTCCGTTACGTGTCCTACCCATTATTCATTATAGCCTTACCATCTTCCTCCACCTCCGTTATTTTATCTGGTCTGCAAAACCAGAGCTGCTGGGAAAGAGTGCACAGTTTGAAGCCTCAAGCCTCAAGTTGAAGCAGAGCCAGTCCTTTTCCATTTTTATTCTGCAATCTGGCCACTCCATCCAGATTTGTTATCTCTTTTTTTCTTAATTAAATCATAGCAGTTCGAGGCCCCTGGGGTAACTCTTTTGGCCCACTCAACTTGACTCCACCTCTACATGAACTCCCATGTAGTTCAAGAAAGAATTTCTCCAAATTCTTTGGTGGTGGGATAGTTCACCCTGATGAACACATTGCAGCTTTCAGCATACCCTGTGGTGTTATAGGGGTGGAATTTGAATACATGGCAGTCAGGCTTTTTGTGGAGACACTACAAGGTGCTGCTGCAGACTGGTTCTACCATCTGCAAGCTGGATTAGTGACTGACTGGAATACACTCAAAGCCAAGTTCGAAGCAAGGTTCAAGCCTACAGAAGATGCACATGCCTTGTTGGCCCAGCTCACTCAGATGAAGAAAGAGCCTCATGAGCCTATGAGGGATTTTATTGACAGGTTCGACAAGCTGAGGCACATGATTCCCATGGTCGCCCAGCTGACACTTCAGAACCTCAAATTCTTCTTCATCAACTCACAACTGCCTGAAGTGAGTTTTCTGTTGAGACGAGCTGGCCACATAGACCTTGCTGCTGCTCAGGATTTGGCTATTGAGATAGAAGATGACCTTATCTTGGCAGAAAAGATAAAGAGAGATCCAAACAGAGGCAAACCCTCTTCATTTTCTGAATACTCAGTCACAGTCACCACTGACGCAATGGTACAAAAGCTGGCAAATGAATTGCTAGCCTTGAAAAGACAAATGGCACAAGTTATGTTTTCTGCTCCTCTATATAAAGATATACCAAGGACATTCCCTAATCAGCCATATCAAGGCAACGCTGCCAGAAGTCAAGGGCAACCAAATCGTCTTCCTCCCCCACAGAGGAACCTTGCCCTTGAAGCACCTCCAACCAACTCAGTAGTTGGATATCTGGAAACAGAACATGTTTCCTATTTCCAAGCTGAGTTCGAGCAAAAAAATGGCGCTGATCTCTTTAGGGAGGATCTAGAAGAATCAGCGGGCGACTCCCAAATTGGTTTTCTGAATTTTAAGGATGAACCCAGAAGTGAAGGTGAAGCAGTCGAAGGATCATACGCAGTATTCACCAGGTCCGAGAATCACTCAGCCCAACAGGGCGACAAAGAGAAGACAAAGGAGTGACCCCAACCAACAATTTCAATTGCTAAGCAGAGAACCCCTCTTCCTTTCCAATCAAAAGACCCAGTGATTGCCAAAGAAGTACATCGAACATCTCTGCACCTTCTACTTCAAATTCGCAGATCAGTCTTCCCCCACCCAAAAACCAAAAAGATGAACTCCCATCCTCTCTTCCAAGTCCATCTCAGTCATTTGCCATGATTGATGATGTTAAGAAATCCAAAATTCAGATGACTGAGTTTGAATCCCTGCAAGCCAATCCTGAGCAATTAAACATTGGTGGAGAACTAAGTGTGGACCTGTCTGAGGCAAAAATTGTGGTCACCCAAACGTTAGCCCCTGCAGCTCAAATTCTGTTTGAGTCTTCAGGCAGGAGTAATTACTTCTTGACCACAGAGGATGCTCATGTCTCCACTGATGAAAGTCCCGTAGCTGGCAATCCAGGATTTCATTCAAACAAGGCATCAGAAAAATTGGTAGGGTGCAGTACAAATCAAGAAAGATCTTCCATCTCCCATGAAGAAAAATCTGATAGAAGATCAACTTTCGATGATGCTTGGATCCTGAAATCTGATGGCAGCAATTCTTCCACAGCTGGATGCGGATCTTTGTTGCTCAGATTGAAAATTGCTCAGGGTGAAGAGGTCAAACTCCTTCACACCAAAGGAAATGTTGAGCTGATGGTTTGTCAGGAGTTTGATGTTGACAATCAAAGCATGTGCTGGACTGAACCAGCAGAACAATAAATTATGATGATGGACCATACTGCTGTATTCCGAAGTCAGCAAAAGGAACTCTTCGCAGAGAGAGCAAGAAGTTATGGTTTTCAGTTTGAAGACCACATCCCACCATGGAGCAAGAAGAAGAAAAAGCCAAGAGGAAGACACAGAAAATTGGTTTCTTGGTGGAGAGTTCCATTCGCCCGTCACCGTTTTTGGAGACAAAATGATTTCCTGCTGGTTTATCAAGATGGCACACCATTTTCATTGTCTCACAATGGGCAGCTTCTGAATCACTTCAACTCTTGAAGTATCAGATTATTGTATCTATACATATGTATATTTGTATAGTTTTTAATTTTTTTTTGTTTTGTTTGTTTTCATTTTTGATGCCTTCCATTTCTGGGTAACATGACTCCGTAGCCCAATGGTACACATGAAGACACTGGAGATTCTGGATTCTACTCCCTTCAATTCCTTTTTACAATTGATAGAAGTTCCCCAACTGGAGCCAACTGTTGTCTCCCAAAAAATATCACTCATTTTTGGGATAACATTTGAACTATTTTGGTTCCTCAGACCAAAATTGTCTCTCCCCTTTTCGAAATTTGTTCTGAGCATTCAAATTTCTCATTTTTCAGGCTTCTCAGAAATCTACGGACTCTGTAGGCTTAAATCTACGGACTCTGCAAGAAAGAAGATCTACGGACTTTGCAGGCAAAGTTCTACGGGCTTCACAGGTTGATTTCTACAGACTTTGCAGGAAAGAAGCAAGCTCTCAACACTTAGACGATTTCAAAGATGGTTCAATAACAAGGTTCAATCAAAAGAATTCATCGGCGAGCCTCTAAGCAAAGGGAATGAACCATTGAACCATTGAACCTTGAACCATTTTGGTTCAACGAGTTCAATGGGTTTAAGGGTTCAACATCAGCAACAAGAGTTAAGCGCATTTGTCAAGGTTCAAAGTTCAATAACAAGGTTCAACGGCTTCAAAACACTTATCAAAGAGAAGAAGGCTTGAACCATTGAACCGTTGAACCATTGAACCACTTTGGTTCAAAGGTTCAACGGGCTCAAGGTTCAACGGGGTCACAGGTTCAACGACCAAATGGTTCAACGCGTTTGGTTCAAAAAGATCAAAAGGACTTAGTCGAATAAAAAGAATGAACCGATTGAACCATTGAACTTTGAACCAAAGTTGGTTCAATCGGTCGGTTCAAGCGACAGGTTCAAAGGTTCAACCAGTGCGATAAAGATCAAAGAGCTTAGAAAGAACAAGGAAGTGACGGACTAATGGTTCAACAGGTTCAAAAGCTTCTACAGGCAAGTTCAATCAAAAGAACAAGTTTTTGACACTTAGTCATTTTCAGGGAATGAACCATTGAACCGTTGAACCATTGAACCACTTTGGTTCAAAGGTTCAACGGGTTCAAGGTTCAAGGTTCAACGCGCTCAACGAGGCTTTTTTCAAAGAATCTTGGTTCAAAGCGGTTAAAGGGAATGAACCATTGAACCGTTGAACCAAAGTTGGTTCAATCGGTTGGTTCAATCGGTAGGTTCAAGGGGTTGCCCCAAAGACAAAGGATCAGATACCCTTGCAGAGGGCAGGAAGGAGGCACATGGACCAATTGAAAAAACCAAAAGACAAAGGGATTTCCTTTGGGAAAAAGACTAAGGCAAAGAAACGAATTCTTTCGGACTTTTGTTCGAAAGAATTCTTTTGGACAAAAAGTCCGAAAAAATTCGGAGAAGCTGCGGGAGGAAAGCCCGAAAGAATTTTCGAAGGCCAAAGACAAGGCAGCCGAAACAATTCTTGCGGACTTTTTGTCTGCGGGAAAATGTCCGCAGAAAAAGTCTGTGGAAAAAGTCAGCGGGAAAGCTCCGAATGACTCCGAAGACAAAAGGCCGTCGAAGGAACCCGAAGGGCAGGTGCCCTTGCGGGGGACTCTCGGCTGCCGAATTAAAAGACACTTCCCCAAAGCCGAAGGGTCACCTTCCCTTCGGGAGGATGCAAAATAGGAAAGCCGAAGAAGGTCCAAGGGGTGACGCACCCGAAGATGTCAAAGTCAAGAACATCGAACTAGCCGTTGGAAACGTAGTGATGGGTGCGCAAACATCAATTTCAAGGTTCGTAAAATAGCCGTTGATTTTGAAAAGCCTTAAAGAAAAGCCAAAGAACTTAGCGACCTACCAAAAGAAGCCCGAGAGCCATCCGAAGATTGCCCGAAGGGCAGATACCCTTGCGGGGGGCTCTTCCCAACCCCAAAATGGACCCGAATGCATTCAAAGGCTTTAAGGCCAAGACCAGCAGGAAGCGACTAAGGAACAGAGCATCAAATTGAATCAAGGACCCGATTCAATTAACCAAAAAAGGAGGAACGATGAGGAAGGATCAGAAACATTTGCGCATCGGATATGTTTCTAGAAGCAGATCACCAGGTGGACATTGAAGGATGTAAACATTCAATGGCGTGACCCGTTTCTCTGCATTGAGAAAAGCAAATGGGTAAATGTCCCTGAATTCCAGCATGTCTTCGTAACAAAATTCAATGCAACATGATGTGTTACTGTTCTCGAGTCCTTCTTGAAGAGGCTATATAAGGGACTCTCTTGTTAGTGTAACAGCTCTCTCTCTGATTATTAGAAACAAAACTCTGCCAAAATTGAAAGGCATTACTAAGACTTTCTGCTCAGATTGTTGATCATATTTTGTTATTGGAATAAGAAAGCAAGTGACTTTTCAGACTTTGTGCTGTGATATCTTTGTTGTTGGGCAAACTGTTCTTATGTCTTTTTCCTTAATATATTTTCTGTTTCTTTAATTCAATAAGCAGAATTAGTGAAAGTAGTCAGGAAGGTGTCTTGAAGCCAACTGTGGTGAGACTTTGTGCCCCCACAATTGCCTTTAGTGTGTTTTCTTTTTGTTTCTGTGTAAAGGACCTTGTGATGACTTTGTGCCCTCATTGTCCTTCATATCTCACTCTTGCACAATTGAGGTGGAGACTTTGTGCTACATCTCAATCTGCTGCTTACTACTTCCTTGGTTACATTTTGCAATTACTACCAGAAGGATTCTCGTGGTTTGCTGAATAGTACTTCTGAAAGAAGAGGAGTGCTTTCTGTCATTTCCCTTGAGATTTCCCCTTTGATTTGCTCGCATCATCTCTGAAGAAAGAGGGATGGATGGTTTGTTCTACGCTTGAGTATATATATATATATATATATATATATATATATATATAGGGAACCTCCCCTTGATGAGAGGAGAGATTAGTCCCCTTTCGATGTGGTAAACCTACACATTTGGACGACCAATCTTCCTACTTTGGATGATCAGACCTATTTTGTTTATCAGTACGCTGATCGACAAAATATTCGACCAACACTTATATTTTTTATTCTATGGATGTAAAATTCCATGAATTTTGTACTCCTGACTAAATTTTTACCATTAATAGTGAATATGTAGCTGAAGCTTCTTTGCTTTATGTGCACCAATGTTATTTATATGAAGTGTGATGAATACTATATAATTAATAGATTTATTGCGTATACTACTTTAGTTATTTGCTTTGATATATATATAAATAAACTTATTTTTTAAAATTTGAAATACTTGTTAAAATTAGTGTTTTTTTAATTTGCTGAGATTTCTCTGAGTAAAGTCTAAAGTATGTCTGGCAAGTCCAACCCAGTTTGGGTCTCTATACAATTGTTCATCCTCTACTTCATTTATATTGCGTATCCTACAAATTCTTTGCTCCCAGAGTCTTTAGGTGGCTCCGTCTAGTTTTATTTTGTAGTTCATGTGAATTGGTTTTGTGCATATAGTTTCCCGAGCCTTTTTGTTCATAGTGCCCTGTTTTCCAAGGCATTACCTATGAACAAAAAGGATCACTGGCCTATACAAAGTAATAAATGTAACTAATACTGGAAACCAATTATGCGCAGGCCTTAAAGCAGCTTCCCCGTGACAAAATCCAGCTTGCAACAAAGTTTGGGATCGTAACAATTGCTGATGGAAAGATGGATGCCAAGGGTTCCCCAGAGTATGTCCGGAAATGTTGTGAAGAAAGTCTTAAACGTCTTGATGTGGAGTACATCGATCTATATTATCAACACAGGATAGATACATCAATTCCTATTGAAGAAACAGTAAGCACAACTTGCTTCTATTTGCATTAATTATTTCTAAAATGCAATGGAATGCTAAGTACCAGACTATTTTTGCTTCTGAAAGTTCCATCTATTTTGGAGCATAATATATATGTTGATCCCTTTGAGATTTGGGGCAAGGCATCAAGTGCATATTTGTTCATAGGACTTCATTTGTCACATGCAGATTCATTAGTGACTAATTGTCTGGAACATAATCAGTATAACTTTTGTCTTTGCCATGATTTTAGATTGGGGAGCTCAAAAAGCTTGTGGAAGAGGGAAAAGTAAAATATATTGGACTGTCAGAAGCCAGTGTTGACACCATCAGAAGAGCCCATGCAGTGCATCCCATTACTGCTGTTCAGCTTGAATGGTCCCTTTGGACTCGTGACATAGAGGAGGACATAATCCCAGTATGCAGGTCCTTTACAACTTGACTGAGCTATTTTGTTTGTGTTTTCACTTATATGAATAATAATGACGCCAACCTGTTTATTTCTAACTATTTTGTGTTCTCACTTTAGTTACCGTTGCTTTCACATAGAAACTTTTTCTGCAACTTTAGAATCAGAAGCCTGCGTATAGGCCAAAGAGGTAGTTAACATTCTTACCTTAGACATCTTACAAATGGAAGGTACCTTAAGATGACCCCGGAGACATCAATTACTTGTCTACAATTAAGGTTGTGTGATTGTTGCTTCAATCAGATGTAAAGTACTCATCTTTAAACTGCATGATAAACCGAGATAGGAGACTCATAACTTAGGCGTCAAAAGTAATGATTCTGCAAGGAATTTGAGATTTTAATCCTTTAATGGAAGGAGGTCATTTTCTAAATAACAGCATCCTTTCAAAAAATGAGTTGGATCCAGGAAAGTGTCGACAAGATTAGACATCATCATGACTGATTCGATCCTTGTTTTAAGTCTGCAAACAAAAAATACAAAGCATTGTTAAGGTTTACTACTGTAAATGTAGCTGAGCACTGATTCCTTCCTTGTCTTTACAAGGAATAATTTGATAGGAACTTATTGAATGCCTCAAGTGTTTTTTATTTAATAAGGGAAACAGGCAAACTTACTTACCAGAGGATTCCACAAAGTTTTTGAAATCTTTCTCCATTGTTATTCTTAGATGGAAGTTTGGATCAGTTTAAAACTTATAGACTTTCCGCTTTACTGAAATGAGTTTTTCATAGATGCTTGGGAAGAAATACCCAACACATTAGGGAGATTTTGCCATTTTAAAAAGTAGATAGGACAGGGTCTGCGATATTATCTGATCTGGAATTAATTATCATCTTTCAGTAGGCAATTTGTTACCGGTAGGTTATGAACTGGGAATGCATTAAAAAGTGTACAAAGACAAGTGCACAGATTGGAGGTGTTATTTAATGGACCAGGCGTTTCGCATAACTTTGCACTTTCACACAAAATACCCATCATGTTGCTTTTTGTAAATTGACAATCCCAAATTTCAGAGTTTGGCATCTGCTTTAGAAATAATTTTAGTTGTGGATTAGTTTCCTTAACAATCCTTGCATTTTTTTCTTTATTTTATGTTTTATTAGCTTATATTTATCTTTGTAAAGCTGAATATTCCAGGGTTATAAGATCTCTCCCCTTGGAAAAACTTATCATTCTCAACGAGTGTTGGTACCTACATTTAGCATGATGAAGATTGTATACACTATTATTTTTCATTTTTATTTTTTACTGACGATCTCTCTTGCAGGACTCATTGCTGCATCAATCTCTTTGAGTGCACGTCCTAAGGAGTGCACCTGGAAGAAGGTGGGGTCAGCTCATGGTACTTTGCAAGAGATGTTCACATACTATCCAGTTCATACATAAGTCTTGTTTTTATTTTCCTTCTCTGTCTCTTTCCATTCAGTTTTGTAGCCTCCATGTATTTGCTTCTATATTGTCACTGTCGATACAATTGTGTCTTCCCTGTTTATCCTTGTAGTATGTTGGCACTCTAGTTGCAATTTTGAGCTTTTTGATGTCTACTATACTATCGTGTGAATGATGATATAGTACTATGTTGGCCGATACAATTATACTGTATTGATCTGGTCGATACTATTATCGTTGATTAACAATTGATTTTTAGGTTTGGGTATATATAGGGGTCATAAAAAATATTTTCAACACACACAATCATCTGCTATGCTTGCTCTCACATTTTTGCCCTTAAGTTGTAGGAGTAATTAGTGGATAGAGGCTTATTCTTGTGGTGGTCAAGTCTTGCTCAAAGTTATTGAAGCTCAATAGGAGGAAGTTAAACCAAGGAGGTGCCCCTTAGTCTTTGGAGTTGCCAATTAAGGACCACTTAGGTCTTCATTCTTGCCATTTGAGGGTCTTCACCTACAAACATCTTTGACAAAGTGCCACTAGAGCCAAGGGGGATATTCATGCATCGATAGGTCAACCCAAGGTAAGTATATTTATCCCTAATCTCTTTCCTTTATTTACTTAGTCAATAGATATGTTCTGCTTATTGTTAGGGTACAATTATTTGCCTAGGTTGCTTTTTTGCTTAGTACTAACATAGTATAGGGTGCTTAGGCTTGTAGATACAGTTATGGTTTAGGTCCTCATCTAGGCTGCTCTTGCCTAGATTGTAGCTACAACCAGCCATTTGGCATTTATATCTTGTTTAGTCTAGTTTATTTACATCTTGGATCTAGGTTACCATAGCATGTGGTTTTCTTATATCCTTGATGCCCCTTGTACAACTTCTGATTTACACCATTGATATTATCTAGGGACCTAGCTAGATCCCATATCCCATATCTTAGGCATAGGCTTTGGAACCCTATACCATCACTGTTGAGTGTGGATTATCGTCTTTTAGATCCACAACTATTTACACGCCTTGGTTACATAGCCTCGATATCTTCGCATGTGTGTAGGTTCTAGTTTGGTCTTCTACTTATATCCTAATCTATAGAGAGAAAGATGATTGTTGCATTGATCATCTTAACCTACATACATTGTGGTGAACTCAACATGATTTTTGCCCCACCATTGTATGGTCATTTTCACGTTTTCCTTTACTTCATAGTGTAACATCATGCAAAATTGGGGATTGTTTGTTAGAAAATCGAAATGAATGAAATTCTACCCAATTAAGCAAGTGTCCTCGGATTGAGCAATAAAATGATGAAAACAAACATGTGGTTACCTTCACTTACTGAAGACAACCTTGCTCCTCTTGTTGATTGGATGTGCTCGGAAGTGATGTAGTCGCAAGCTATATGGACAACGTGTGGATGAATTGACAACGTAACCCCTTACAAGGATGGTTGATGGTTGATTGCTTGGTTGAGATTTGTTTTTGACAGCACTTCGTTATGATTCCAACACTTGCCAAGATGGAGGGGGAGCCCTCTATTTATAGCTTTGGTTGATTGATGAGAGCCATTAATCTTAGTTGGAGATCAACGGTGGAGGATTGGTCCTCCTCATAAGTGAGGAGGATTGAGTGTGTAAGAGGATGGTTGGAGTATGTAAGAGCATGCAATGGTGAAGGTTTGGAGTGTGTAAGAGCATGTCATAGCTCTTGCTTGCACACTTGCCTTGGAAAAGGGGGATGATGTCATGATGTGAGGATTTGTTGGATTTATGAATTTAGATAAATTTGAGTTTCCAAAAACTATAGAATCTTTTTAGGGAAGAATTAGTCAATTAATTTGAATTAATTAGATAATGAAAATGAATGGTGATTTTTTTGTGGGATTGAATATGTTTGAAAAATAAATGATTAATTGACTAGGGGGATGAATAGTGAATTGTCTATGGATGTTTGTGTGGATAGAAGATTGATTAGAAAACAATGTGACGATAGATTAGGGTTGTTAGCGTGATTAGAAGACGAGGTGATGATAGTTAGAATTGACACGAGGTGTTTGATTTTAAGTGTCTACACTTAGTGTTATTTTCACATCAACTTCACCATTGTAATACATTTTGGTGAACCCAACATGAATCTTATCCTACCGTTGTGTTGGGTCATTTTCATGTTCTTCTACTTGCCAAATTTCTTTCCCTCTAGCGTCTTATCCTCCTAAGCATGTCATGCAACATGGATTCAATCAATCATCAAAATGACTATGTCGATCTTGATGGGAGTTGCATCATCAAAGATCTAGATAAGAACATTAGTTACATCTTTACCAAGGACTGAAATTTCAAAACATTTACTAAATCATCCAAAGCTAATCCTATGCTGATAATGAGGACACCAGGTATTCCCCCCATTGGTGCAACACAATGCAACATGATATCCATTTCACCTCTTAATGATCCCTCTCCTAACAATGGTCCTCCTCTTAATACCAATATTGGAAATCCTTCCATTTGTCAATAATATTACCAATAATCTTAATGTTGATATTACACGAGTTCTTGCCCAAGTGCTAAAACAAATGGCCCTTATGCAAATTTCCAATGACAATCAAATGCTCCAAATGTAAAACCACATTTTGCCAATGGCTAATCAACCTCAACAAGTCATTGTAAACCACCATAGTCAACATGCTATTCGTCCTCCTCTTAGAGATGCCATTGGAAATCTCATTCCCCAACCTCCCATTCACAACAAGATGCTTCAAACCTTTCAAAACGAACCACTAGCTCCCTGCATTACGTCTATGGACATTGCAAATATTTATTCAACCATCACATATGACTGGGCTACTGACAAAGCCATCCCCAAGTTATTGTGGTTGGACCATGCTCTTTTCAATGCTGGGCGCAACTCGCTGTGCATTAATGGTGAAGCGTGAAAACACGGGCTGCTCTCCTCTATAGTTCGAAAACCAATCTATTTATTGGTTTTTGGTAGATATTTTCCACCCAAATGTATTAACTCCCTTTGCTGAGTTGTTCATGCCACTTGTCTTGTTCTGATTGGTCCTTAATTCTGCCCTTTGTCTTTGTCAGGAGCTGGAACAATTCCGAGTTTTGTCTTTTCCGTTTTGTCTTTGCCCGGGCTAATTTTCCTTTGGGCTTGGCTTTTCTTTTCTCCCGGGTTCCTTTTCTTACTTGCTCGTTCATTTGTTCTTCGGGCTTTCAGGCTTTTGTTTCCGAATTCCTTCAGACATTTTGTTCAAAAGAATTCGCTGTTGATCTCTCTTTTGCTTTGGCTCTTTTTTTTCGAACTTTCCTTCAGAGAAAATGTCCGAAGGAATTCTTTCTTTTGGCGCTGGCTTTTCTCGAAGGGCAAGTGCCCTTTGGGCTTTTGTCTTCATCCCTTGCTTTCTTAAGGTGCCCTTCACAAGGTTCATTTGAGCTCAGAAGTACCCTTCAAAAAAATGGAAATGGTCCACTTTCTCGACCAAGTGCCCTCCGCAAAGACACCCTTCAGAACTTTTGCAATTTCCCTACACGCAGTCGAAGTGCCCTCCGAGGAGATTCCTTGCCTTTGCGAGCCGCTTAGACTAAATTGGGTCCTTGGAAAGAACTTACTCATAAAGTTCCTTAAGTAAGGCCTCTTGACAAACCCGAAATACACTTGGTTAAACGACATGAGGTAAACACTTGGTTTTTTTCGTGGAACAGGTCTGACAGGGAACCTTGATGAATGATTTTAGCCAAAACATGGATTGAAGACTTATGCACAAAGGAGGGGGGTGCCCAATTTTGGCCTGTCGGACCAAAAATTGGTCAACATATTTGGTGGCTCACAGGGGAAAGCATGCCTGCTATGCTTAGGAAGACGGGTAGCCTCAAAGTCCATTGGGCATGGAGTCAGGATGCATCTTGAGCATGTTGGAAACTGACCTTGAAAAACCAACAAGACAACACTTCACCCCAAACACACGAAGGAAAAACAACACACAACAAAGGCTAAAAACAACACACACATCCCTAACAACACTTAGGGAAAACAAAAGACAACCTAATAGAAAACAACTACTATGTAGAGCTAACCAAATATGCTCTTCTCCCTCTTGGATCAAAGGGAAAACTTCTTAAGTCTCCTTCATGGCACGAAAACTTATGGTGCCAGATAAGTGGCTGAATGGAATGGAAGCTTGGTGACTTGCCCTTCTTGCCTGCCACCTTGATTGGCTTGTATCCGAGTGGATCAGGGTCAAACATGTCTTCAACATCTATGTATTCACTTTGCCCTTTGAACCCTGATTCATGATGGCCCCTCATGCTGGTGTATTTCATCAAGAAATCAGTGGCTGCTAGCTTATTACCATAAGCCTCATTTAGCTCATAGCCCCCTTGACATGCACCATGGACTGACTTGTTCCCTTCGGCTTCATTAAGGAGCCTGTCAAATTGATCTTCTGCTTCATTATGGTCTTCTTGAAGAAGGGTGACCAATGTGGTGTCTGGAATGAGATCACAAACCGCTTGCTCATCCCACAGAATGTCACCTTCTTGCTTGAGGCTCCCTTCTTCAAAGCCTCTATCAAAATGAACAGGCCTCTCTTTTGCTTGCTCAAAAACAAGAGTCTCTAGATGTTCAAAGACATGCTCCTGAAACTCCATCTCAGGTCCCATGGCATGGTCACTATCCTCATCAAAGCAAAAAGGAAGTTCATCAAACAAAGGGGAAGAGAGCTCACCATGCTGATATTCCTCATCATCCATTGTTGACAAATAAAGTTTGTCAACCTCATCTTCATATTGCTGGAACATCTGCATGTATGCGTGACCTATGTCTTCTCCATCTTTGATGATGTCCTCAAAAGGGGCTTCTATGATGATCTCCTCTCCATTGTCACTTTAGAGGGCCTCTTGATCAACCATAAACCGGATCCTCTCATCTTCAGTTGCCTCTTCCAAAACAGGTTCCTCCTTGAGAAGGAATAAAATGGAGGGCTGATGGTTAAACTCATGTGGAAGAGGGAGGCAAACCTCGAGCTAGAATTGAATGATTCTCTTCCTTCCATTTGGCCAGCACTTCATCCACATCAGATGTGGCTTGATAGCTCTCCGGAAGGGGTGTAGATGGGATATGTTTAGACATAGGATCTTTTGTTTGGTCTAAACCGTCCATCACACCTTCGCTAAGGGACTTCATTTTGGACTCCAACTCTTCAATTTACTTGGCTACATTCTCTCGGAAGAGCCTTTCTTGGAGATCACATGCATCATTATGATGAGTAGGAGCAGCTTCATCTTCTTCAAGGTTTTGGGCAAAATCTTTCTCTTCCTCTTTCCTATCCCATGATTCCACCGTTTCTTTCCAACTCATGACCTTGGGACTGGAACTGTTCTCTTGAGAACAGGGAGCAACTTCATCTTTTCCAAGGCCCTGAACTGGTTCATGATATGCCCTCCTCCAACTTGGGATCTTGGCATGCTGAAAGACTTGAGGAGGTTGAGGAAGACTAGGAAGGATTCGCTCATGCACATGAAGAGTTGCTTGAAGAGAGATGTGTTGCTTTTCAAGAGATGTAGGATGATTTCCTTCAAAGGAGGATTCACAGTCTAAAGAATTGAGAAGGCTAGTTTCCATGGGAGGCTGCTTTAATGCCCGTTGGTGCTGAAAAGCTAGATGCAAAGGATTGAGAGCAAGAGTAGATAATGCATCAGATGGGCTAGAAAATTGGCTCGTCTTATTTTGGTGAGCAAGAGCTATTTGATAGAAAGGATTTGGTGTACAAGGGCGTTTTCCTTTTGAATAGGAGGAGGCTGCTTTGGGATGGGGAAAGGAAAGCGAAGCTGATTGCCTTGAAGGGATGAACTCTTCCATCTTGCTACTTCCTCTTTCATGAACTACAAGGCCTGAGCTTGCTTAAACAAGCACTCTTTGCATGTAAACTCTTGCTGATATCTATTCTGCTCATCCAATCTGTCTATCTCCATCATTTGCTTCTCAAACTCCAGCATTATTTCCCTCACACTCATAGATTGACTAGGTGAAGGGCAACTAAGAGAGCTGCTTGAAGTGATTCCATGAACAACTTGAGCTTGATCAAAACTATATGAAGGAACACAAGGCCCATGCTATTCAACAATGGGATTATACATACCAAAATGTGATTTCTTGATGGCACCAGGTTTGCTTAACCAGCGGATTCAACTTGGAGTCGCCATTGGTGTTGATTGAAATGCCTCAAAGGGCTGATTGGTTGCAGAACACATCAAAAATCCTTCAACTCTTTGGACAAACTGTCCCACCGAGCGTGCCCAAAACTGTTGACGAGTTAGATTGCACCCTTTAAAGGGAGGCTTAGCGCTTTTCATCCATGCGACACAATAGAGACATCCCTATTGTTGTGGGTGGCAAACGTGGGATGAATCTCTAGATTGTGGCTAGCTCCACTTGATGCACCTTGAGGCCTTGGATTTCATACTACCAACTACTTGGGGGGGATGAAAAGGGAGGGAAAAATACTACTGAAATCAAAACCTAAACTATGTGGTGATGCACCAAATGGATGGTCTACTCAGCGTTGACATCCACTTTAAATCAAGACAAGCTAGCACACAGGTCACTCAAAATGAGACCTTTCTTGCAAAATGTTTCAGCAGGGAGTCCTGGGAAAAAACTAACAAAAGGTGTTTTGAGACACTGTTGCGTAGCCTATTCACTTGCCTATACTTCTTCAAACACTCCCTGTGACCTACTAGAGAAGAAAAAACAAACACTAGACACTGTTGGGGTTAGCACATGAAGGTAGAGAAAGAGACCACACTTTCACAAAACTAACACCCAAATGTATGCTCAGTGCAACACTCAAAAGAAGGTAAAAGGTTTTTCTTGGATTCAAGGTAAAATTTTGCAGGGCTTCATCATACAAGCTGAGAGATCCCTCTCAAAATGAGAAGTTACAATTATATAGAGCAAGATGCTGACAGAACAAGGAAAGGAGACCCATGCTAGAGTCAAACACCTCTGAGGCAAGAGACCATGCTACTGTTGTATTCTCTAAACTGCATATGGGAGACCCATGCTGTAGATGTCCAAGCCACCGCCCTTGTTGTCTTGGGCCTGCAAAAGCATGGGATACTTTGTCTAGCAACTAACAAAGCGATCCCCAAGTTGTTGTGGTTGGACCATGCTCTCTTCAATGCTGGGCGCAACTGGATGTGCATTAATGGTGAAGCGTGAAAACATGGGCTGCTCTCTATAGTTCGAAAACCAATCTATTTATTGGTTTTCAATAGATATTTTCCACCCAAATGTATTAACTCCCTTTGCTGAGTTGTTCATGCCACTTGTCTTGTTCTGATTAGTCCTTAATTTTGCCCTTTGTCTTTGTCAGCAGCTGGAACAGTTTCGAGTTTTGTCTTTTCTGCTTTGTCTTTACCTGGGCTAATTTTCCTTCGGGCTTTTCTTTTCTTTTCTCTCGAGTTCCCTTTCTTGCTTTCTTGTTCATTTGTTCTTCGGGCTTTCGGGCTTTTGTTTCTTAATTCCTTCGGACAAAATGTCCGGAGGAATTCCTTCGGACAAAATGTCCGGAGGAATTCGTCGTTGATCTCTCTTTTGTTTTGACCCTTTTTTCCTGAACTTTCCTTCGGAAAAAATGTCCGAAGGAATGCTTTCTTTTGGCGTTGGCTTTTCCTAAAAGGCAAGTGCCCTTCGGGTTTTGTCTTCGTCCCTTGCTTTCTTAAAGTGCCCTCTGCAAGGGCCATTTGAGCTCAGAAATACCCTTCGGGAAAATGGAAATGGTCCACTTTCTCGACCAAGTGCCCTCCGCAAAGACACACCCTTCGGAACTTTGCAGTTGCCCTACACACAGTCGAAGTGCCCTTCGAGAAGATTCCTTGCCTTTGTGAGCCGCTTAGACTAAATCGGGTCCTTGGAAAGAACTTACTCATAAAGTTCCTTAAGTAAGGCCTCTTGACAAACCCAAAATACACTTGGTTAAACGAAATGAGGTAAACACTTGTTTTTTTTCATGGAATAGGTCTGACAGGGAACCTTGATGAATGATTTTAGCCAAAACATGGATTGAAGACTTATGCACGAAAGAGGGGGGTGCCCAATTTTGGCCTGCAGGACCAAAAATTGGTCAACAGTAAACATTAGAAGTTATGACAATAGAAATGATCGTGTGAGAAACAAGCCCATCTGGGAACTTAATTAATTATAAACTTTGCTAATCATGTCAATCAATGGAATGGAACACAATTGTTCAGAGGGAAAACTCCTAAAAAAAAAGTTCTTTTTACACGGTTGTAAGACATGTTGGAGATGTTTACTGATTTAGTATGTAGTTTGGAATAGATTGCATTTTTGGTTAGAAGGAAATGGTGAGTTTTTTAATTTTTTGGTCCCTTAACTGAGAATATAAACTGTGTTTGTTTGTTGTCAGGGAATTAGGCATTGGCATAGTACCATATAGTCCTCTTGGTGGTGGATTCTTCTCTGGAAAAGCAATTGTGGAGACTTTACCAGAAAATAGTTCGCTGGTATGCTTCAAGTTACATTCATGAGCTGACCTTTATATGTTCTGTGTCCTGATTGAACTTGTAGAAGATTCTTGAAGACCAGGAAACAAATTCCTTTCACAGATTTTTGTTCTGTTCCGTTTGAAATTTCATTTAGTGTGATGCCTATTTTTTGTTGGTTCAGGTTAATCATCCACGGTTTAGAGGGGAAAATTTGGAGAAGAACAAAGTTTTCTACACCCGCATTGCAGATTTAGCCAAAAAGCATGGGTGTACACCTGGGCAACTTGCTCTTGCATGGGTTCTACATCAAGGTGATGATGTTATTTCCATTCCTGGTGAGTGTCATTGCCAATTTGCCATGCAACTGTTTCATCAATGGGTATGTTTTGAATTGTAAAAATATCTTGCTAGTAAAACCGCTGATGTTCTTCTATTTGTCTTTTGGGCAGGAACTACTAAAACCAAGAATCTAGATGAGAATATTGGCTCCTTGAATGTAAAACTCTCTCAGGGAGACTTGCAAGAAATTGCCGATTCATTGCCAGCTGATGAAGTTGCAGGTCTCCGAACTTATGAATTTTTGAGTCATAAGACGTGGAGATTTGCAGATACCCCACAGAAATCTTAGCATGGATATTGGCTGGCGCAGAATGATCACGCTAGCAAATAATGGATAGAATTTTCTTTAGTTAAATATATAATCAGTTTAGAGTTTTGCTAGTCTTAGAATGGTTTGGCTAACCTTATTACTTGATGCCTGTCATTCTATATGATTTTTTATCAGTAAAAGGTTTATCTCTAAGTTGATCTTTCAATCCACGATTCAAGTTACATATGACATTGATTTCAAATTACTATACTTAGTAATATGGTATACTATATTCTATATGAGCTCTGCCCTGTAAGTGTTCGCTTTCCAAAGTATGGATAACTAAATCCTAAAATAGAAATTTCAAATAACAATGCCAAACCAGGTATTTTAAGCTAATTTGGAAGTGGGCTTATCTCTTATTTCTAGCTGCATTTATCCTTACCTTTGTAATTCTCCTTGTATATCCCACATATATTTAAAACACTTTGCACTTCCTATGCATAAACCTTCTTTAGAAACTTCGCATAAAATTAAGTGTAATGTCCAACGAAAATACGAGCATCCATGCTCCACCATGGGTATCAAGTCAAATATAATGCTGTGTGTCATCCATCTCAGTACCAAATGCAAGTGCCTTATGCCTAGCTAGATAGACTGCTTAGCTGACAGGTGAATTGTGCCCTGCTAGGACATATGCAACATTTTTGTTTGACTGTTGCACTCTATTTTGTATTGCGATATTGCATACTCTTTGGCTTATGATGAATGCATGGACACAAAAATCAGACTTGAACGACGCAATGAAAAGATGCATGCACCACACTGGAAAAGGACAAATATGCCCACAAGTGTAATCAGTCAAGCAACGTTACTTAATGAAATGAGGTGAGAGCACATGTAGAGTAAATTATGGTATTTTCAATTTTTAGAGAGCTACTTCTTATAGTTGATCATAACAATAACAAATACTTTTTTAACAACAATTATTTGAGTTATTTTTGTAGCTCATTGGCATCCCAGAGTTGTATTCCAATGGAGATTCTGAATTCCATTTTCAATTGGACAATTAATCTATGTTGCTTTGTTTAACACTGGGCATCATACAGCCAGCCCACTTTCCTCAATTCCATTTTCAATTAGACAATTAATTTATTTTGCCTTGTTTAACACTGGGCATCATACAGCCAGCCCACTTTCCTCAATTCTATTTTCAATTAGAACCAAGATTTTTGTGTGCATGATGAATGCATGGAGACAAAAACAAGACTTAGACCACCCAATGAAAAGATGCACGCATCATGGCGGAAAAGGACAAATATGCCCAAAAGTGTACCTAGTCAAGCAACGTTACTTAAGGAAACAAGGCGAGAGCATATGTAGAGTAACTTATGGTATTTTCAATTTGTAGAGGGGTACCTATTATAGTTGATCATAACAATAACAAATACTTTTGTAACAACAATTATTTGAGCTCTTTTCGTAGCTCATTGGCATCCTAGAGTTGTATTCCCATGGAGATCCTCAATTCCATTTTCGATTAGACAATCTATGTTGCCTTGTTTAACATTGGGTATCATATAGGGAACCCACTTTCCCACTTAGAAAATAAATCCCATCCTCCATATGGTGACCAAGACCTCCATAAAATTGGTCCGCCACACCTTGTACGTACTCATGAGCTCTGTTATCAACATGAATAGGGTGAAGAGGACACAAATCTTTTATTTCTATCTCTATTATTTCGTTTCAAACAATTAGTTTATTTTTCCTTACATAGCAATGAGCATCATACAACCAGCCTGATTTCCCAAATGGAAAACAAATTCCACCCTCAATATGGTGACCAAGACCTTCAAAATATTGGTGCGCTAGACCTTGTACGATGAGCTCTGCATGCTATTAACATGAATAGAAGGAAGAGGATACAAATCTTGTATTCACATCTCTGTATTTCTTTCCAGGGCTCTTACTCTTGTGCTGTGTGCCACAAGGATTCTTCAAAACTAACATCAAATGCCTTTTAATGAGCCATACCATAAGAGTTGTGGAATGAGAAAATGGAATTGAATGCGCTGAGATGCAAATACAATCCATTGATTCAATTTAAATGCTGAAGGTGCACACACACACATATAACAATGAAAGGCCAATTTCCTTTAGGTTTTTTTTTTTTTAGTTGATAACATTAATTGGTCTATTATTAATGCAATAGGGTGCTTGATGTAGACAAGATTAAGGGGTCCAATGATGGACCTTCTTTTCCTTTGCACTTACTCAATTCCCTTAACAATTACACACATTCACACGTCGTATACTCATGATTCAAACAAAAGATTTAACTTTATTCATACTTTGATCTTGAATTACAGAGACTAACACACACCTTCACACAGTCCTTACAAACATGAAGAAGGAAACATTACAAACAAGTCCTCAATGGACTTGTTTTACTCTCTACTCTCTCACAAGTACTCAATCTCTTCTCTACAAGAGATTGCCTTCCCATCTGAAATATATATCATTTATGCCGTGTTGAGATATCCCTTTGAAGACCTCTTGAAAACGCCTAAGATAAGAAACTCAAATGTTCTTGGTCGATGCTTTAGTTTTGGAAACGACTAGGTGAAACCGTTGCTTAATGCAAGATGGCATTTGTGGAACATCCCCTTATGGTATGTTGGTGGTTTTGTAACCACCACTTAAGCCTTGCAAAACTGCCCCTATGGTTTTGTCAAAATGCACAACTTGACAATTTTTGGAGGCCATATCTTTTGCATATGAGCACAAAATGAGATGTCGTTTTCTTGAATTTGCATAATCTTTAAGGAGAATCCTAATGTACAATCAAATTTTGCTTTGGATGTGTCCCTAATGCCCTTTTTGCCTCTACACTAGAACCTATCATTTTTTAGGTCTTCAATGAACACATCAAAATTTGAAAGTGTACTGAAAGTTAATTAACTCAACCAAGTCACTTGGAACTATGTTTCTCCCTAAAACCGATCCTCTATGATGTACTTGCTTCCCTTGAAGTGCTGGAGTATTGATGCTTCCCTTGGACCACCTTCTAGAATGCCAAACTGACAAAACACATACAAACACTAGCGCTTGGATGATGCAAGATTACTTATTGATCCCCAAGATGCCCCTCCCTCATACACCCCATGTAAGATTTTCTGAACATGGCACTCACAAACAAGATTGGATGATGGAACCATCCTTTTATCTCGAAGAGTAAGGCCACTATGTGTCCTTCCACCACGTGAAACACCTCCAAATCTTTACATCCAATGTCCTTTTCCTTTTCCAGCCACTTGTTGGACTATAAGAACCCTGTCTAGTTTTGATATGGTTTTTCACTCGTTGTCTTGAATTTTTTGGATGATGAAACTTGGCAACTTTATTGAATGTCGATGGTTGACTACAAACAGATTAGGTCCTATTATTGTTTCAGACTTATACATACATGCAATGATGGTCAAAATGTGGTCCAAACCTTCAAACAATGATACCCAAATGATGTAATGTTGTCCTCTTTTGCTGGGCACCCAAGGAATGATGAATCCTTATGAAGAAATGGAGTCACCCAACAAAATATGACTGATTTAAAATTTGTAGCTGCTGATATGAAATCAGCAAAACCCTTGTCACAACAATTCCAAATCTCCACAAATGCCACACAACTATGCCCTAGAATGAGGTGACTAGGGTTTGGAGTGAATATATGACCTTGCAACCACAAAATATGCCCAACAAACCCTCAAATCTATGACTTTAATAAAATTGCAGAGGTCTTATATAAAAATCAAAATATCAAAATATTTTGTTGGTAACCAAAAACACCTCCAAAAGCTGGCCGCTCCATCTACAAACCATTGTATGATTTTATTTGATGAAAATATGACCAAATAACACCTAGATTTGAATAGTATGGGTTTGAATCTATATATTTCTTCAAACCCTAGCTAATTATTCTTTCTTCCTTGAAACCCTAGCTATTTGAAGCTTCCAATCTCATGTAATACTTGCAAATAAGCTTAATAATGGATCTTAGGTGAATCCATCTCTCATGGTGGAGTGGGTTTTTCGTCCAAACCACATATTTCTAAGGGTTTTTGTCCTCAAAAAACGTTGACCCTGTTAACATAAGCTCTCTAAAATTCTTTGATAGAAAATACCAGAACCATATTGATAATGATTCCTTCCTTCTATTTTTCCCTTTTATAAAAAGCTTTTCCCACTTGAAAAACCGAAAAGTAATTTAAAATTACTTTTTAATTTCTATTTTCCAATTGACCCTCAAAAAGTAATTAATAATTAAAACACTCCCCTTTAGCCTACGAGAATGAAAATAGCCTACGGGTCTTTTCCATTTGCATTGGGACATTACAAGATTACTTATTGATCCCCAAGATGCCCCTACATCAAACACCTCATGCAAGAGTTTGTGAACATGGTACTCACAAACAAGATTGGATGATGGAACCATCCTTTTGCCCTGAAGAGTAAGGCCACTATGTGCCCTTCCACCACGTGAGACACCTCCAAATCTTTACATCCAATTTCCTTTCCCTTTTCTAGCCACTTGTTGGACAATAGACTG
The DNA here is from genome assembly GCA_037957365.1 of Torreya grandis. NCBI lineage: Eukaryota > Viridiplantae > Streptophyta > Pinopsida > Cupressales > Taxaceae > Torreya > Torreya grandis. The sequence goes on from JARHVA010002969.1 coordinate 2,208,766, forward strand.
TCCTCCCCCACCAATCAACTCTCTCTCTCCTTTTCCATCCTTTTGTGGGCTTTGTCCAACCACTCTCTGTCCATGTCCATCAACTATCATGTATACTATTCTCTACTTGTTCAATCCATGCTTCCGCTTCTTGATCCTTGGAAACCACTACAAGACCATAGTCTTTAGGAGCTTCTCCCTCATTCTCTTCACTTTCCCTATCACCTAAGGGAATATTTATTTGCTCACAAGACAACTCTTCTTCTACAAAATACTCTTCCATCAACACCTCTTCCTTGCGCTTCTAAAAATGCTAGAAACACATCTTCTATCTTTTGTTCAGCAGTTATACTTTCTTCATTACCTGCATTACAACCAACACGAGACTCAACTGTTCCCTCAATCATCCTCATTTTGTCAAGAGAGTCTTCTACTCCTTTGTCAAATATGGGAATTTCTAGAATCACCATCTCAATTGCCACATCCACTTGTGCTACAATCTCCACATCTTCTTCTTCTTCTTCTTCACTTAGTGCTTCCTCAAAATCCAAAACATGTGCATTCACTTGCCCTTCATTTATGCCTCCAACTTCATGCCCTCTAAAAGACATGCTTATATTGCTTTTTTTTCCAACAGAGCTTCCTCAATCAACGTCAAGGTTCTCTTATTACAAGAAACCTTCCTCCCCTTCATTCATATAATGCATGGTGTGATCCATGTCCTCTTCCTTCTTGATTTCTCTTCCTCTGCAATAGAAATGTCCCCTTCCATGATGTCTATCTTGGCTTGTACAATGTCAAACTCCTTCAACTCTTCAATCTCTGTCATAGGTAGTATAGAACCACCCTTCCTCTTCCTCTTTGCCCCAACTTCCACTTGGGCTTGATTCGCCCTCACTACAACTTTTAACTTGACCACTTGGACTATATGCTTCTCATCGATTTCTTGATCTCATTCATACACTAGCATCTTTTTGGTCTCTCTTCAACACTTCATTCTCTACCCACCAACACAAGATGGAGAAATCTCAACTCTATCTCATTACACCCATGCCCTCTACCCATTCTTTCTTAATGAAGGACAAACTTCAACCCTCTCACTCATCTCAGAGTTTTTACTAGCTCTGATACCAACTGATGCATATAGGGTTAGCAGGTCCAATGGACATTGTTGTGCATGCAATCATTATCCAACTATCTTGATAGTAGACACATTCACACATCTTATACTCATAATGTACACAAAACATTACAATTTATTCTTTCTATGATCTTCAATTACAAATACTAACACACACCCTCACACACTCCTTACAAACATGAAGAAGGGAACATTACAAATAGTCCCTTAATTGACTTGTTCTACTCTCTATTCTCTCACAAAAACTCTTGAATCTCTTCTCTACAAGACACTATCTTCCCATCTAATATATACATTATTTATGCTCTTTGAAGATATCCCTTTGGAGGTAAAATGCTATTGAAAACACTGAAGATGAGAAACTCAAATGTTCTTGGTTGTCACTTTAGTTTTACAAATGATGCAGTTGAAATCATCACTTAACACAGAGTGGTAGTTACGTACCCACCATGGCAATTATGAAGCCATCTTGATAGTTGTAAAACCACTATTTATTGCAGATTTGTGGTTACGAAACTACCCTCATAGTTTCATTTCTTAATAGCCACTTAAGCCTTACAAAACCACCCTAGCAGTTTTGTCACAATGAAAAACCCAACTTCTAGAGGCCATATTTTTTGCATATGAACTCAAAACTAGATGCCATTTTTTTAATAATTGGATAAATTTTTGAGGAGAATCCAAATATATAATGAGATTCTATTTGGATGTGTACTTGATGCCCATTTTGCATATGCACAAGAACCTATCATTTTTTAGGTATCCAACATACACAACCACTTTTCGAATTGTACTGACATTTGAATATCTCAACCAAATCTATAGAACCATGTTACTACTTGAAATTGATCCTCTATGATGTACTTGGTTCCATTGAAGCGTTGGAGTCCTGATGTTTCTCTTAGACCACCTTCTACCATGCCAAAATGACAAAACATGTATAAACACCAACTCATGTTTTTGGGTGATGCAAGATTGGTCATTGATCCTTGGGTGCTCTTGCATTAGTGTTTTTATCAATCCAAGATGGAGAATTCGAGGTTGGGATCTATGAAAAATGTCTTAGATTAAACCATTCGAGATAAATTTTAGTAGTGTCAATGTTGGCAATTCATGCCTAAGGAATTCATGATCTTATTCGATAATGATACATTACAATATTCCTCAAACACTTGTGACAAAGCCTCAGTGAATTTATTCTTACTTGGGTGAGTGAGTGATTCACGCTTGGATATGCTTCACATTGGAGCTTTATGATAATTATTAATTCTTGTGTCTTCATTTGGACTTGTGGAGTGCATGTGCATGAACAATGATTGTTCATTTGAAAGAATGTGAGACGTCAATGAAATGCATGAGAAGTGTTTTCTTTTACTTGGAGAAATTTTAATGTTCTTTTAGTGAATGAAAAATTAAACTAGAGATTTTTGAGGTTTTAGGTCTTTGGAAAGTCACTATTCTAGGTTTTTTTTACATTTTTTGATTTTTTTCATACCACCATTAATTGGCTGGATATTATATTGGCATAGGTTCTCAAATATATTGCATTGCATGTAATAGGACACCGCCCTTTAGGTGGCGAGTCAGTTTATTAAATGACTAACTCCTCTCTACATCATTTGATACAAGTGTATCCAACGGAGCTCTGGATAATAATGGCACACCATAGAGCCAAGAAGTTCATTTTGAAAGTATTACACGAGGTAATGAAACTATCCTAGTAGAATCTTTGCATACTATTTTTTTGGATTGCCTAGAATTTGATAAGGCTTGTATCTAGTTTGAAACCTTTTAATTTGGTTGTGTACTTTATTGGTTGAGTCCCCTCTAAAAGCTGAGTGCATAATACACAACAATCCCATGGTGTGAAGTTAGAGGGTGTACAAAATATAATCAAAAGTTTTTTTGCTTAAAATATAATAATGATGAAAACTGTAGTGCCATAGTCACCCATGACCCTTGGTTTATCCGTAATACCTTAATTGTCTTTTCCCACTAGACTAGGAATTTTTTTGTCTTGAAACACACCAATCTTAAAATCATCATCTAAATTGAATTTCCAAGTCTGCCTTTACCCTTATGGGTTTTCATAGGCCATCTAAGTAAGCCACTAGTTCATTTTATCTATCATGAACAAAGTAAGTTATATGCAACTAAGCCACAAAAATGAGTTTGTGTAGAGGTTGAGCTTTCTAAGGATCTCAAGGAGTCTATTGACACACAATTAGGAGATAAGCATATCACACAACTCGTGTTGTACATCAAAATGACAAATACTTGGTTTTGGTGCCAAGCCACATACCACAAAATTCATGAATGTCCATTAATGGTTAACTCATGACCAACTACTTCGTTCATTCTAAAGTGAATAAAACCACCATGGTTTTTGTAGATGGGTAGACCATAGTCACTAACAATAAGACTAGCCAACAAGCTTGTGTACTAGGAAAGACATCGACTATTATGTATAAACCCATAGATGGTTCCGTTATGACTAGAAAACAACCGAATTCCATTGTTGCCTAGATGATGCTACCCATTAATCACACCCCATAAGCAATAGTGATTTTACAAATTCTTAGAGCCAACTCACTATCACAATCTCTTATAGAGATGAAAAACTCAGGCTTCACCAAAAATCTAGTGATTTTAAAATGCCAAGCAACTATGCACCACTCTCATATCCCCTCTCCACCTCTCGAGGATGGTGAATATGTACAGGAAAAGTGGTGTGCTTTCCATCTTAGTGACTTCAAGTAAGGCAATCATCAATCATACTTGTCTAATATCTTTTCTGCTTTAGTGGAGGTTGACATGGACGAGGAGTCCAACACAAATTTAATTTTTTCCCAATGATAATGTACTCTTGGAATGTGTGAGGCCTTACTAACATATCTTGGAAGTTCATGGTAGGGGTCACTTGTTAGTTTTTTGATAAAATGAAAGTGTTGCATCTTTAGGAAGTTAAAATCTCAATAATTTTACTCCATTCTACCACTAGATCTATTTAGCTAGGAGTTGTTTGCAATATGACCAGTCATGAAAGTAGATGTGGGGAGTAGTGACATTAATTTCACCCTTTTTATTTCCACACATCGTTAGCTGGGGGTCAGACCCCACACATCAATTAGTGTGGACCCTTTTTTTTAAATCTTAATGGCTATTCCTCGGTATCACCAACATTTATGTATCTAATGATGTAGTTGAAAGAGTGACATTTTGGTGATGAATTACAGACATACTCTTTGATTCCAACTAGATCTTATGTGGTAATTTTAATATGATTAAGTCTCAAGAAGATAAAGAGGGGCTTATCTCATGATGGAGTGGTGTGCCAATAAAAGAAGGCATGGTTTTACATGCATAATAAACTTGGTTTATCTGATCCCAACCACCATCGATGACTACCCACCTCCTCCCCATGGTTCACTTGGTCAATTTCAGAAAAGATAACGAACGTGTGGTGAAAAGACTAGATAGATCTCTATTTACATAATAAAACCTCTTCACCTTTGCTCACAATTGAAGCATTCCTTTCAAACCAACTCCATATCAAATTTGAAATTAAATGGCTCATTCAAGTCAAGAAAGATATAACTCAGTTCTATCCTAACACACCCCACCTTCAGCATTACTAGACTAGGAACCACACCATTCGAATTGGGAATCTTTCCCCTTAGCCTTTGAATATTTTGGATGGATGGAATGGTGAGAAGTTGTCATTTTTTGAACTACTTCTTTTGTTTGTATGTATGGTAAGCAGGCAACTTATTTTTTCACAATTTAAATCTCATGAGGCATCATACTATTTATACCGTAGGGTTTCATATGACTTGACTTATCTATGTTTAATGAAGAGTTGCAAAAAAAAACTGCTAAATAGAGAAAAAATCAAAATTGAAGAGATTTATCAAGCTCATGGTGCTTAGATTAGAGCCCATATACATTGGTTGAAAATTGGAGATAAGAGATCTAAGGAAAAATTTCCCCTTATTTGTTAAAAACACAAAATGGATAGCGCCAAGGCTATCAAAGCTCTAAATACATGACTCATGCATCTACCTGATATTTTGTGAGCTTTTGTCTCTCACTATCATGGCATCTTTTCTACTCAGCCTTCCACACTAGCTCATGATGATGCCCTTATGAAATGTTTACAAGTCGTTCCTTGCAAGCTTAATGAAGGCCAATGAGTGTATTGGACAACCTTCTCTCCATTGAGGAACTTCAAGGTGCTACTAAGAACATGGAAGTTGATGGCTTCGCCTATGAATTCTACCAATTGTTGTGGAAAATTCATACCCAAACCTGGAGACCCAATAGTCATTACCAAGTGGAGGCCAATCACCCTATTAAATGTGTTATATAAATTATTTTATAAAGTTATTATTCTTAGGGTTAGATAGTTGTTGCCTCTTATTATTTTCCATGGGAAAACTAATTTTATTTGTAATATAAATATCGTAGACAATATTATTGCTGTTTGGGAAGGGGTGGAATGGGCTTGCTCCTCTCAACAAAAAGATTTGTTCATCAAAATTGATTTTGAGAAAGCTTATGACTTAACTAAATGGACCTTTATCTTGACCATTATATAAGCTATAGGGTTTGGGACAATATTTATGAAAATAGATTAAATTCTCTTTTAGGATGCTAGTGCTCATATCAACATTAATGGACTCAATATGATCAATTTGGTTTGTTCAGATCCATTAGACAAGGTTGTTTGCTTGCCCTCTCCCTTTATGTTTTGATCATTGAAGGATTCAACTATGTCCTAGCTACATACACTTCAAAATGTTTTATTAAATACATTACCCTCCCATAGTCTCAAAACTAGATGGTTAGTGGTCACTTTGATGATGATTCATTTCTCACTCGCTAAGGAAGAAACATCTATCACTAAATCCATGGAACAATTTGATATTTTTTGTTGTAAAAGTATGGCACAAGATATATGTTGTAGGCCTAAATAAATGGTAAGGCTTTGCCTTATAGATGTCAAAATCCAAGGTAATGCCCTTTGTGTCAAATGGATCATTCGATCCCTGGAAGGAGATGCAACTTGAAAAATCATGCTTAGGAATTGTAGCACAAAGGCAGTCCTCTAGGAAGAAAACTTTTGAAGGGTCTTAACCTAAAATATATTATGCTTATCTAGGTTCCTATGGAAATTGATGGTTCTTTTGTATCTCAAAGCATTTGGAAAGCATTGGAACTATTCAATCCCACTTAAAATGGGATGGCAATGGCTTTAAAACTATGATTTCTATAAACTCACACTCTTTATGGTGGCCTCTAGTCCTTTCTTACTATGGTATACACTTTTACATGGTTCCTTGGGTAGCCTATCTCTTCTAAAAAAGGGCATTAAAGTTATATCATTTTTTTTGTAAAAGCTCACGAGATTACAATCCCTAGCCTACCCTTCATGACATATTTCAATTGTTGAATAATGATCATTCCTCAATTATTGAAGTGCAAAATGTCATTCTTGATATACAGCTTCACAAAATTAGTGTTCAAACACCCACTAAATGGTGGATAGACTGGAAGGCATATTGATACTCCCTTCCACTAGTACAATTGTCGGCTTGGTTATCAATGTCTGTCTCCACAACACATTCAAGTGGATACTTTGAATGCTCATTAGAAAGTCAATTCTTCTGAGAAAGTTTTGAAGCATAGGTTTGCCAGAGTATGGTAGGTCAATATTGATCCCAAGTAGACTCATTTTATTTGGTGCAGACCTTGAATGTCTAGTTTGCCAGCGCTCAAAAGCTCTCAAGCATATTTTTTGATTTTGAAAACATGCTTAGTCTGTCTGAAGATGGATTCAAACCCTCTTTCAACCATTTATTCTAGAGATTATTCCTTTGAAAATGGTTCCTTTAAGGGATTCAACCATGTTACATGTAAAGTAAAACAAAATTTGGCAAAATTTATGTTCTGATATTATTTTTCACATTTGGAAAGGAAGACATAATGTAATTATCAAACATATTTCTATGGATGATTGTTTTTATGTTATTAACAATGTTCAAATGATATCCAATGTTATTTTATATCATCAAGTGTAGGAAAAATGGTCCAGATGGAGGTGGATCACCTCTAGATTATTTTGGACCATTGGAGGAGTGCTCCATGTACAAGTAGGGTACCCATGAGCTCACCTTACTGATGGTTACCTTTGTAGGGCTGTGGATTTGGTGCTCATGTAAGATACCGCTCACAACACATATGTCGCAGTGCCTCCTCACATTCATGGTGTTTCTTTCGTGTTCATAGTTCTTGTGGTGGTGGTGTATTTTCTCTACTAGACCCTATTGGATGGAGGGCTAAAACACAAGAGAAATTCCCTCACCTAGCTCTCATTATTTCACCTATGAGGCAAGACCCTACTGATGAAGAAAATAAATACAAGTCTAATGATGGGTAGGAGCCGATACTTAATATAGCGAATCGCCTGGGACTGGTTGGGGCTGGGGTGACAAGCTGGATGATCCTCCAATACCACCAGCTTTGTTAATTACTCATGTGGCTTAGTCTTGTGCCTTATTACTTTTGTGTCCCATGGACTATTTATTATGTTATTTGGTTATATTTGCATTTTTTGATTGAAAAGACATTTTCTATTTCTAAATGCTATATTTAATGTTTATGCTAAGTTAAGTTCATAGCTATGTATTGACCTTAGGGACTGATATGATGATTTGTAGTGTGATATCCTCCACTTATTTTTTGTAAGAATAAAAATAAAATAAAAATGTATTACTAATAGAGATACACTTATAAATACCCCAAAAGGTGCTCTCTTTGTTTTTCAATTGAAAGGGTTGTAGTCCAATTGGAGAGATGATGGTATGTCACATGTTACACCATCCACTAAGGCACAAATATTTGGAGATCCTAGATAAAATGAGAGCCATGTTCAATCCTTGGGTGACTTTGAGATAATGGATCTCCCTAATTGTATCAACTTAACCCAAGGAAATATGAGCGGAGATGTCAATATCAATGTAACTTAAATATTATTAAAAAAAAGGCTTTCCTTTTTAACACCAAATATGTTAATTACATGGCTTACATATTTTTCTTGGGGACTGTATATTATATATGAGTATGAATGGACAAAATGTATATTAATCTATTTGCAATATATGGTCATTGGAATTGTAAAAAATCTGATTTGTATTTGTATTTGTTGGTAATACTCATTTGTGGTCATTGATTTCATTAGTTAGTGACCTAAAACTTACGCCAAGTAATGTGAATTGGGCTCTCTAATAGGTTGTCTTGGATCATTAAAAATTTGAAGAGTGATGCCATACCTAGAGATATCTAACAATGTTACATTGCTTGCATTAAGAATTACACTTTGGACTATATAATATTCATCCTTTAGAAGACAAGGACAAGAAATATTATGAAGTTACATGTATATGGTCAATTAAAATAACATTATTAAAATACGTATGTGTGTGTGTGTGTGTGTGTGTGTGTGTGTAGGAAATTGGTGATTTTGAGTGTACTCGAGTCCCAAAGTTGAGGGATCAAGTCCATATTTGGAATAACCACTATAATCCCAATAATATTAGGATGTCCCAATATAATGTCACAAGTGCATCATAGGTTAATCAGGGATCAAACCCATAACTACCAAATACAAGGTGCTTTAACGCAACCTCCCCTACTGGTCAGGCCATCCTTAAGACAATAATCCCTCTTATTTTTAAAATTTACTACTTATAATCTTGAGATTAATTTTACATTGATATTCCTATGTTTAGAAGGATAATTTATCAATAAAATATACCCCTTATTTACATTTGACATGATATTTATGGTGTCCTAAAGGTGAACCCTATGGCTTGTTTTAAAAAGTTGGAGCCAATTTTGAATCCAATTGAATTATTATGGTTATTATTCATCACTAAATATATGATATAATATTAACTCAAAAATTATAATGTAGGCTTAACCTACAAAACAATTTGGAAGATAGAAATACTAAGAATGAAAACAAAATCTCATACTAGATTACCCAACCTATATCATTTGATGCTAAGTTTCAAATTAGTAGAAAGGTTTCGGCTATTTATCACATATAATGTTATTGTTTGATTATTTCTAGGGTTGTTCATGAAAAAATCATAAAGCTTTCATGGATTTTTTTTGAGAAAACTCGGGAGCCAAAAAAATTTAAAAGTTGTAGGCGATGCAAGAACATTCTTGGTATGGACAACTATCCAACATGTTCAAAAACATGTTTTTTTTATAATTCAATAAAATAGTGATCAATTATGGTGTTTGGTTTTCATATTCAAACTTTGAATAAGTCAAAAAGATGGGAATAAGGAGTCTCCAATTATGAAAGGGCATCATAGGCATACTTGTCCTTACATGGATTATAGTGACCAAGTCAAGGAGATAGAGTTTCGAGAACCTCCAAGCCAAACTAAAGGCATATTTGATGTGGATGTTTATCCTATGTGCATCATCAAACTTGGAATTAAGGATTTCATAGTCACCTAAGACCCTTGGTTTATCCATAATACTTTAGTTGTCTTTTCCCAATAGACTAGGGATCTCCTTACTCATCTGGATTAAATTTCCAAGTCTACCTTTACCCATTTGGGTTTTCATAGACCATTTAAGTAAGCCACTAGGTCATTTTATTTGTCATGAACAAATCAAGTTCTATGCATCTAGGGAACACAAATGAGTTTGTGTAGAGGTTATTATTCCTAAGGATCTCAATGAGTCCATTGACATACAAATAGGAGATAAACATATCACACAACACGTGTTGTACATCAACATGTAAAATGATTAATTTTAGTGTCAAGCCACATACCAAACAATTCATGAATTCCCATTAATGGATAACTCACGACCAACATCCTAATCAAAACCTATCCTAAAGTGAATAAAACCACCACAATTTTTGTAGATGGACAGACTACAGTCACTAAAAAGAAGACTAGCCAACAAGCTCGTGTAGTGGGAAAGACATCAACTATTGTGTTTAAACCCATAGGTGGTTCTATTATGAATAAAAAATAACTCACTCCCATTGCTACCTAAACAATGCCACCCATCACTCACACCCCCATAAGTAGCAATGATATTTTCAAATTCTCAGAGCTAGCTCACTGACACAATATCCCATTGAGGGGAAAAACTCAGGCTCCATTGATAATCTAGTGATTTTTAAACACAAACATACTATGAACCACTCTTATAGCCCCTCTACACCTCCTGAGGATGGTGAATATGTTTAGGAAAAATAACATGCTTTTCATCTTAGTGACTTCATGTAATGAAATCATCAATCATACTTGTGTAATAGCTTTTTGATTTAGTGGAGGTTGACAGGGATGAGGAGTCCAACATGAATTTATATGTTTCCCAATGATAGTGTACTCTTGGAATGTGTGGGGCCTTACTGACACATCCTGAAAGTTCATGGTTAGGGACACCTGCTACTTTTTTGATAAAATGAAAGTGTTGTGTCTACAGGAAGTTAAAATCTCAGGATTTTTACTCCACTCTACCACCAAATCTATTTGGCTAAGGGCTATTTGCAATATGCCCATCATGAAAGTAGATGTGGGGAATAGTGACATTAATTTACCCTTATTTATTTACACATATCAATATTTTGGGGTTAAACCCCACACATCGACTAGTGTGGACCTTTTTTGATTTTGGTTTTTGTTCCTCAGTATCACCAACATTCATGCATCTAATGATGCACATGAAAGAGTGGAATTTTGGTGGTGGATTATAAACACACTCCTTGATTCCAATTGGATCCTATGTGGCAATTTTAATATGATTGAGTATCAAGAAGATAAAGGGGCTCCTCTCCTGATACAGTGGTGTGTTGGTGAAAGAAGGCATGGTTTTACATACACAATAATTTTTTTTATCTGATCCAAACCACCATCAATGACTCCCCACCTCCTCCCCATGGTTAATTTGGTCAAATTTCAAACAATGTAACAAATGTGTGGTGAAAATACTAAACAAATCTTTGTTTGAAAATAAAAACCTCTTCACCTTTGTTAACAATTTTTATCACCCTATCAATGTTATTCAAGGAGTGCTCCTTTTAAACCACCTCATTATCAATTTTGAAATTGAATGGCTCATTATTCAAGACATGAAATATGTAACTTAGTTTTATCCTAACACAACCCACCTTCAACATTACTGGACTAGGAACCACACCATTCAAATTAGGAATATTGCTCCTCAGCATTTTGAATATTATGGATGGATAGAATGGTGGGAAGCTGCCATTTTTTTAACTAATTTTTTTGTTTGTATAAATGGGAAGTAGATGTAGACACCAAAAATTTTCACACTACAATTTTGAACATCAAATGCACCCCTTGACCACCTTGGGACCCTCTTGGGACCAACCTAACCCTCTAACCCCTAACCAAGTTTACCTGCAATTAGTTTGGATAAACTGACTTAACCTAACCTTCTACCCCTTTTTACCCTTTACCCTCGACCACTGACAATTAGGATGACTGACGATGGTCACCCTAACCATCAATGGTCAGGGACCACCTCTTTAACCAAAAGCATGCAAACTACTCACCATGCTTTTCTAAATATAAGTTGTCCAAATCTTGTTGCGAGCTATTTGCATGGACAATTTATAATTAGATAGCCCAGTTGAACCTTCACTTCCACCTCTTGCTTGTGCCTATAATAAAAGAGGAGTTGGGAGGTGAAATCTATCTACAATTATTACCAAGAGCTTTCATACATCTAGGAGTTTCTTTCTTGCAGGTCAATCGCTATCAACAATCCAACAATCATATCATAGAGTCAGTTTGTTGCCACCTCTCTACTAAGTTCTTAGGTACCATTACTCTGTTGGAATCAAGCTAGATTCTATCAACATATCAAATACCTCAACCATCCACCCAATTAACTTTTGGTAAGAAAAGTACTTATTTTTTAGTATTTGTTGACCATTTTTTGGTCTTGCAGGCCAAAATCAGTCTCCTTCCTTCCCTACTATCTTGAGCAGTCAGTCTTTTATGTATCCACCCTTCTGTAAATTGTGTTTTCTCCCTTTTATAATAAGCATATCTTTGTAAATAATCAAATGACTTGAGTCTTGTAGGCGTCTCGAGTTGATCCATAGTTTTATCCTATTTTGGGCAGTTAGTTTACACAAGCTGTTTGGCAAGGGAATGACCTGGTTCAAAGGATAAAGTCTTTTACAAAGCTCTAAAGACAAAGTGACCAAAGGGATTTCTCCAAACATTTTATTTAAAGAAATTCACTAGGAAAGAGACCAAAATTTGAAGGCACATTTCCTAAAAATTGGGAAAGAATGGTTCAACGTCGGGGTTCAATGATATGAAATGAACTACATAGACTGACCAATAGTCACATGATCTTTCCAAGAGCTTTGAACTTTGAACTTAGAAATATTGAAATATTGAACCATTTAACCATTGTAGGTTTAAGCGATAGGTTCAACGAAACATTAAATTCATAAGGGAATTGAGTGAACACAGCTCCTTGTAGAACATAGAGTATTGAACTATTGAACCATTTAACCATTGAACCATTAACTTTGAAAAAGGGTTCAAGTTCAATAAGAAGGTTCAAATTCATAATTGAAAAACCCAAAATGGCCTAAGCCGTTCACAAAAAGGGAAATATAATTTCTTTAGAGGGCACTTTGGTTGGGAAGGACCAAATCAGAAGTTTTGAAGGGCCATTTCAAGACCCAAAGGGCCCTCACAGAAGGTAGTGAGCAGATTCATCAAAGAGCAAATGGCAAATGATTCCTTTGGATTTTTTGTCTGAAGAAAATCTAAAGAAAAGACAAGGGATTCCTTCAGACTTTTGTCTAAAGGAAATCCAAGGAAGGTTTAATTACAGAAAGCCAAAGAAATTGCCAAAGGGGCGACGGGCCCGAAGACACCAAATTCAACATAGCGAACTAGCTGTTGGAGGTTCAAACATCTGGTGATGGGTGCGTGAACGTCAAATTTAAGGTGGTGAAATAGCCATTGGCTTTCGAATGGCGATGGGCCTACAGACATCAACTTTATGGTGATGGAATAGTCATTGATTCTCAAATGTTTAAAAATAGGCCCGTGCATGTTAATAGTTGAAGAGAGCTTGAAAGAACTCATACGTGAAGGCTACAAGTGAACTCAATGACCCACTAAGAAAGGAAACCAAGGAGCCAACAAAGGATGAGAAGATAGCCTTGAGAGCTCAAATTGCTAGAAAGAGACAAAATATAGCAAGGAAAGAGGGAACAAAATAGAGAATCCAGAACACAACCACACACACATATGAAAACATTTCAAATGTTCTAAAAGATGAAACCAACCAAGTGTAGGGGCAAATAGAATAACCCAGGTGGCAAAAGAAAGCATAGATAGAGGAGTTATTCCAGTAGATTGAAATAGTCTCCACCAAGTGGTCATCAAGGAGCACAAATAGTGAAAGCACGATGTATTTTTTCCTTATTTTACATTAATGAGCATACAGTCACATAAAACCCATGCTTTTTTTAGTGATTTTTAATATGGGTTAGGTGCTAAAGTCCAGACTGGCGACATCTACAACATGGTTATTTTAGGGCTTTCTAGAAGGATGACATCAGCATGACTAATTTTTTTCCTCCCTAGGTGTTCAACGTAGCATGGGAAACATTTTCCAGAAGGCACCAAAAGCCTCTTTCTTTCTCTATATATTGAAAAATCTCATTGGGTAAAGAGATATCTCAGCTTGTATGGCGAAGCCCTGCAGGATTTTACCTTGAATCAAGACATAACATTTTTACCTCCATTTGAGTTTGCACTTTTGCATGTCTATGGTTTTATCTTATGTTAAGTCATTTTCTTTCATGCTTTCACAGAATGATTCCAACATGTCTAGTGTATTGTGAGTTCTTTTGTAGGTCAACAAGAAGTGTCCATAGTAGAGTGTAGGTGCATGTGAACAGGGTACCATAGTGTCTCCTAGAACACCTCTAGTAGTGCTTCCTCCCTGTATCTCTAGAGGACCCCTCATTGAAAACTGATGTAGAAGAGTTTCTCACATAAAATGAAGTGTATATCGACTCGTTCTTGGTGTAAAGTGTATGCCAAAGCTAAGTAGACCAACCATTTTGGTGCATCATTACTTTAGTTTAGGTTCAATTTTCAGTATTTTCTTCTCTCTTTTCACCCCCCCCATTGTTAGCAGTGGTAGTAGAAAGCCTTCAGAGGTGCATGAAAGGGAGCTAGCCCTTATCTAGAGATTCTCCCCTCAGTTTTGCTAGACCCACAACAAGAGGGGAGTCTCCATTGTGCTGCGTGGAAGAGAGGAGCCAAGCCTCCTCCCAAGGGTGCAATCCATAGCATCAACAATTTTTTTGGCACACCCAGTGGGACATTTTGTCTAAGAGGTTGAAGAATTCTTGGTGTGTTCTTTAATAAATCAGCCTTTGGAGGCATTCAATCAACCCCAAATGGTGACTCCGAGTTGAATCAACTGGTTAAACAATCCTGGTACCATCAAGAAATCACTTTGGTACGTATAATTTCATTGCTGAGAAGCATGGGCCTTGTGTTCCTTCATATAACTTTGATCAAGCTCAGGTTGTTCATGGAATCACCTCAAGCAACAAAGATGCATACGGTTATGAGTTTTGCCCTTTGCAGGTTGGTGAAACATTGCGGGCTTTGCCTTTTCCTCCTCAGTTTGAGCAAGTCCTTGGCCAGCCTGGCTATGATCCTTACCAGTCTTGTGTTGATCCTTACTAGGTCCAATATGACCAGTCTCAGCCCTGTCATGAGCTATATCAGTCTTGTGCCCAATCTTCTCAATGTGTTACTTCTTCTACTCAACCTAGTTTTTTTACCAATCAATCCCTTTTCACCTTTAAACAAACACTGCTAGGGTATGAAAAGTATGTAGTGGAGCTTGACACTAAAAGGGGATGTGGCCAAGAAATTCTTGATCATTTCATCCATCAAGTGATAAATGCATTAGATCTAGTTAAGAGTGAATGGACTCCTATTGAAAGAGCCAATTGGAAAAGGCTTACAAATGAGATGTTGGATGAGAGTGGTTTAAATGCATCTTTGGAAGAGAAGCTGAGTATTCATGAGAGGCAGCCTTACCAAGTCTATCAACCTGCATACCCGCTGCCCTAATTTTCATATCAACCATACGCAACCCCTACTCATGAGCCAAGTCAGGCCTTTCAAAGTCCTTTCCCCAATCATGTTGAGGAGAGTTTTGAAACAATAAATCTCGTGTCTAAGGCCAATCTTGATAATTAAATTGAATTGGCAAATATTCACATGCAACAGTCTATGTTGGCAACAAGGGAAGTGGAATCCAAACCCTCACTAACCTCTCACATTGTAACCCCATCACCCCAAAAGGAGACTTCCAGTCCTAAGATCATGAGCTAGAGTAAAGTAGTTGAGTCATGGAATAGCAAGGAGGAGAAAGACATTGTCCGAGAGTGTGAGGTACAAAATAAGGCTAGTCCTTCTCAAGTCCCTCCCACCCTTCTTCAAAGAGCTTCTTGTAATCTATGGCAGCCTTCATGCACTCCCCATTTCCATGATGATTCCTATGAGCTCTAAGAAAGACTCTTTCAAGAAAATCTAGCTTAGAAAATTGAGGAATTAGAAGCAAAGGTGAGATTGCTTAGTGAAAGAGAGATGGAAGTTTCAGACCTTAGAGAGGAGACTACGCCAAAAGACACCCCTTCTACCAATCCTCAAGCTAATTTTGATATTGATGAAGTGTTGGTCAAGTGGAGAGAAGAAAATCAAGTGATTTTAGCCCAAGGTCTGCCCCTATTTTTTCATGAGCTTTCAAAAAGATCCCCTACTTTTCATTCCCAACCTGATTTTGACAATCCTTGTGTTCCTTCTCCTTGCCTGGTAAATGAAGAATGTTTCCCTTGTGTTGAGGAATCCATCTTGAGGGAAGCAAGTGAAGAGGAGTATGCTTAGTTCATGACTGATCAGGGAGACTTCATGAGTGTAATTGAGGAGGAGACCGCCATAGGTAGCCCCCTTAGTGAACAAGAAGACAAGTCACAAGTTTTTGCCTCTATCCACGACAAGGAAGAGATGATCTTTGACTCTTTTCTCACTTTACAAGATGTCATAGAGGATCATGGATATATTCTTGAACATGTTTTGAATGATTTATTTGAAGTCATTGGGGTAGGTTACACTCTTCTTCAAGGAGGCTATGAGCTGGCTAAGGGTGGAGAAGGCAACATTGGGACTCAAATAAGTATGCAATGGGGTAGTGAGCTTTCAGATTTATCCTTTCAAGAGGTTGGTGAATTTGAAGATGATATTTTTGAAGTCATCAAGGAGGAACCTATTTTGAAAGAGGCATATGAAGAAGAGAGGATCCAATTTGTAGCTGCCCAAGAGGCTATCATGGATGACAATGAGGAGGAAATCATCATGGATGCTCCTTTTGAAGACATCATCAACAATGGAGAAGACATAGGTCATGCATACATGTGGATGTTCTAGAAATATGAAGAGGAAAGTAAGCATGGTGAGCTCTCTCCTCCCTTGTTTGATGAACTTCCTTGTCTCTTTGATGAAGAAATGACCATGCCATGGAACCCGAGTTGGAGGAGAATTAGGAGGATGTCTTTGAACAACTAGACTCTGGGTTTTGAGCAAGAAAAGGAGAGGCCTATCCATCTTGAGGAAAGCTTTGAAGAAGAGAGCCTTGAATAAGAAGGTGATGTTCTGTGGGATGAGCAATCAGTCTGTGTTCTCATTTTAGACATCACAACAATCACCCTAATTCAAGAAAGCCATGATGAAGTAGAGGATTAGTTTGATAGGGTTTTCAATGAAGTAGAAGGGGACAAGTCAATCCATGATGAATATCAAGGGGCTTATGGTGATAAGCTAACAACCATTGATTTCTTGATGAAACACACCCGCATGAAGGACCAACATTGGACAAGCTTCCAAGAGCAAGATGAATACATATATGTTGGAAGCATGTTTGACCCTGATTCATTTGGATATAAGCCAATCAAGGTGGTAGACAAGAAGAGCAAGTCACCAAGTCTCCTTTCCATTCAGCCACTTGTCTGACACCATAAGTTTTCTTGCCATGAAGGAGACTTAAGAAGTTTTCCCTTTGATCTAAGAGGGAGGCAAATGTACCTAGTTAGCTATACATAATAGTTTGCTTTCAGTTGTGTGTTTTTCATTTTCCCTAAGTGCTGTTGCACACGTCTGTGCAGTTTTAGCCTTTGTTGTGTGTGTTTTCCTTTGTGTTTGAGGTAAAACCTTTGTTGGTTCATAGGTCTTTAGAAGGCTATTGCTAACTTTTCCAAGCTGCATCTTGACCCCATGCCTAATGGACTTTGAGGCTACCAATCTTTTTATCATAGCAGACATGCTTCCCTTGGGAATCATCAAATTTGTTGACCATTTTTTGGTCTTGCAGGAAAAATCAATCTCCTTCCTTCCCTACTATCTTGAGCAGTCAGTCTTTTATGTATCCACCCTTCTACAAATTATGTTTTCTCCCTTTTGTAATAAACCTATCTCTATAAAGAATCAAATGAATTGAGTCTTGTAGACATCTTAGGTTGATCCATAGGCTTATCTTGTTTTGGGCAGTCAGTTTGCACAAGTTGTTTGTCAAGGGAATGGCCTGGTTCAAAGGATGAAAGTCTTTTACAAAGCTCTAAAGACAAAGTGCCCAAAGGGATTTCTTTAGATATTTTGTCTGAATAAATTCACAAGAAAAGACACCAAAATTTGAAGGCACATTTCCTAAAAATTGGGAAAGAATGGTTCGACGTCAGGGTTCAATGATATGAAATGAACTACACAGACTGACCAATAGTCACATGATCTTTCCAAGAGGTTTGAACTTTGAACTTAGAAATATTGAACTATTGAACCATTGTAGGTTCAAGTAGTAGGTTCAAGTGGTAGGTTCAATGATAAATTAAATTCACAAGGGAATTGAGTGAACACGACTCCTTGTAGAACATAGAGTATTGAAATGTTGAACCATGAACTCTAAAAAAGGGTTTAGGTTCTATCAAAAGGTTCAAAGTCATAATTAAAAAACTCAAAATAGCCTAAGCAATTTGCAAAAAGGGCAATAGAAATTTTTTGGAGGGCACTTTGATCAGGAAGGACCAAATCAGAAGTTCCAAAGGGCCATTTCAAGACCGAAAGGGCCCTCGTAGAAGGCAGTGAGTAGATTCATCAAAGAGCAAAGGGAAAAGGATTCCTTCAGATTTTATGTCTAAAGGAAATCTAAAGAAAAGACAAGGGATTCCTTCAGACTTTTGTCCAAAGGAAATCTAAGGAAGGTTTAATTGCAAAAAACTAAAGAAATTTCCAAAGGGGTGACAGGCCCAAAGACGTCAAATTTAGCATAGCAAACTAGCCGTTGGAGAATCAAATGTCTGGTGATAGGTGCACGAATGTCAAATTTAAGGCAATGAAATAACCGTTGGCTTTGGAATGATGACTGGCCTGCAAATGTCAACTTTAAAGTGATGGAATAGCCATTGATTCTCAAATGTTTAAAAATGGGCACGTGCATGTTAAAAATTGAAGAGAGCTCTAAATAAATTATAAGTGAAGGCCGCAAGTGAACTCAGTGACCTGCTGAGAAAGGATCCTAAGGAGACAATAAAGGATGAGAAGATAACCCCAAGAGCTCACATTTCTAGAAAAAGACAAAATATAGCAAGGAAAGAGGGAATAAAATAGAGAATCTAGAACATGGCCACGCACACATATGACAACATTTTGAATGTTCTAAAAGACACACCCAGCCAAGCACAGGGGAAAATAGAACAACCTAGGTGGCCAAAAAAAGTGTCAATAGAGGAGTTATTCTAGCAGGTTAAAATAGTATCTACCAAGTGGTCATCAAGGAGTGCAAACAATGAAATCATGGCCTATTGTTTCCTTATTTTACATTAATGAGTAGACAGTCATGTAAAACCCATGCTTTTGTAGTGATTTTTAATATGGGTTAGGTGCTAAAGTCTAGACTGGTGACATATATAGCATGGTTATTTTAGGGCTTTCTAAAAGGATGACACCAACATGACCAATTTTTATTCTCCCTAGGCATTCAACATAGCATGGGTAGCTTTTTCTAGAAGGTGCCAAAAGCCTCTTTCTTTCTCTATATATTGAAAACTCTCATTGGAAAAAGAGAACTCTCAGCTTGTATGGCGAAGCCCTGCAGGATTTTACATTGAATTACGACATAACATTTTTACCTCCATTTGATTTTGCACTTTTGCATATGTCTATGGTTTTGTCTTGTGTTAAGTCATTTTATTTCATGCTTTCACATAATGATTCCATCATGTCTAGTGTATTATGAGTTCTTCTTTTACAGGTCATCAAGAAGTGTCCATAGTAGAGTATAGGTGCATGTGAATAGGATACCATAGTGTGTCCTAAAAAAGATCTAGTAGTGGTTCCTCCCCATATTTCTAGAGGACCCCTTATTAAACACTGATGAAGAAGAGTTGCTCATGTCAAATGAAGTGTATATCAGCTTGTTCTTGGTGTAAAGTGTATGCCAAAGCTAAGTAGACCAACCATTTTGGTGCATCACTACTTTAGTTTAGGTTCTATTTTCAGTATTTTCTTCTCTTTTCACCCCCCATTGTTATTAATAGTAGTAGAAAACCTTCAGAGATGCATCAAAGGGAGCTAGCCCTTATCTAGAGATTCTCCCCTCAGTTTTGCCAGACCCATAACAAGAAGGGAGTCTCCATTGTGCCACGTGGAAGAGTGGAGCTGAGCCTCCTCTCAAAGGTGCAATCTATAGCATCAAAAGTATTCATTTAATCTATTTCCATTTCAAAATCAACCTAGGTCTTACCCATCTCTCAGAATCCATCTTTTAGATCTTGTCAATCAACCTTTTTACTAACCTAGATCTAGACATAGTAATTGTCGATGGTTGACTCAACTACCAATGGTCTATCCAATCATTGATGGTCACCTTAACCATCGATGGCCAGCTTAACCACTTATGGTCAGCCTAACTACCGATGGTTACTATGGTAGTGAAAACCAACAAGTTGTTTTCACCTATTTACACCCAATCAAACCTAATTTTCTATGTTCTTTCTTGTTCATAAACCCCTTTCTAATTTTCTGAAGCATACCTGAACCCCCTATCATTATTATTAATTAGTTCATCACTAATTTAATCATTTCTAGCATATTTATTAACAAGCATTCTTGTGTTCAATTTCAGTGAGTTTTGATTATTGATGCAAGTACTTTTCTATTCCATTCATAAACTTATTTGTTTAAAATGTGTGGATTGGCATCCCCTAAGGAATCTCTCGCTTCTGGGATCTAGCTATCGCTAGGCAATCTACTCAACTATATGTCTAACAAACAATTTTTTTTAGTGATTTTTTATCTACAGGTCATCCTCCCAAGCCAAAGAGGATCTCTTCATAATATTTTGATTTCAATGCATGCACATCAATCAAGTTTTCCAACCATACCCATACTTAGTTTCTTCTTTTTCCTCTTTCTAATAATAAACAAAAATTCACTAAAACATTCTGGCACACTTGGTGGGACCTATTTTGTCTCTACTTGGGTTTTTGTTTACTTGCATTCTCTCTCTATTCAATGCTCATTAACGAGATCAAAAGTTTCATTTGGGCTTAAAATAAAGTGCATACGTTGACTACTTGAAATTTTAGTTCATATAGCTTAACTTAAAAGTAAAGTAATCTATTGTAGCTTCACTCTTTGTTGCACACACTCAACCAAACCAATTTCACCAATTAAACATAAAAAAAACTTGAGACAAGGCCCAACTAGGATTTCATCAGCTAGTGGTAACCTTACCCTTTCCCAACAATCCTACTTAGAGGTCATTACCAAGGGAAGGACGAACTCAGCTCTTTGATTGAGTATAATATCTAGATATCAATATATATTGGCTAAGTACCCAACACCCTTATCTCTACGGTGTGTGAAGTGAGGGGGTAGGCCCCAATACCAAGCCACTTATCAATTCTAATACAAATTCTTTTTGAACACCTAAACACAACTTGAAATCAACCTTAGACTTCCTTTTTAGTACCTGATCTACAAACCAATCTCAGTCACACATTTTCTTATGGCATAAGCCAAAAACAAGATTAATTAAAAACTCTAGGGATTAACGTATCTTTTAGAGTGTGATTTGATTTCTTTGATCATTTTCTTGTCTTATGTTTATTTGAGTAGTGAGGCTATTTGTGCTTTCTATCTCCCTTATCTCGTATGGTTCTCACTTGCCAACAATGAAGAGACCTTGTGGTGCAAAAACCATCACTATGCAAACCTACCTCTTTTACCTCTTCATCCATGGACTACATTTTTGAACTAGTAGACTCTCCTCACCCCTTGAGAAGTCCTAATTTCCCTTGGGAGGTTCCTCAAGGAGATGTGGATTTTGCTGCTTTCCTAGATAACAATCCTATAGCCTTGCAACATTATCTTACAACCATGTCTTATTGTATCCCAACTTTGGCTTCATCTATAGATCCACCTTATGGCATGCCTCTCCACCTCATGGGGAGTACCTCTATTGCCATGGTTACTACCCAACCATTGACTATCCAAGCTTCCTCATCAACTAATAACCCTTTTGAGACTACCATTGAAAACTAACCAACTCAAACTACCACTACCCTTATACCTTTTACTCATACCAACCACTCCTCCACAATAAGGGTGATTACCTCTAGCACTACCAAAATTCCTTTAGCTATCTTTGACCCATCAATTACTATTCCACTTCAAAGCCTTATGGTGTTTATAGCCTCTACCTTGCCATTGATTAGCACAAGGGTCACCACCCTTCCATCGATCACCAACCTAACTACCACTCATGTCCAACAAGTACCCTTGGGACTAACCTTTGGATACATACCTAATATACAAGGGCATATATCCACTATGCAACCACCTACCTCTACCTACCCTTACATATCCTCCACCCCATTATTGACATCCACTTACCCATATGTGGTAGCCTTCCAACCTTCTACCCACTATTATTATGCTTCCCAAGCATCCCAATAGTATGCATCTTATAACCCTTTGGGTGCACAACCCCAAGCCAACCTAATGAAGATGTTCATGGACAAGATGACCACTTTGGAGTCATCCATTTTAGGTGCTCATAACATGTTATCATATGACCAAATCGTAAATGAGCCCATCTATCCATCTGTACCTATCAAGCCATATCCTCCCCAATGGGAACTTCTCAAGTTCTCTAATTTTTAAAGGAGGATCCCTAATAACACATTAGGGAATTTATGCATGCTTGATATCTCATCACCTATGATGATTACCTTCTTCTCTACACCTTCCCCATGTCCCTAGTTAGTTCGGCATTGGATTGATATAGTGCCATACCTAAGCACTTCCTTTTCTCTTTCACCCAATTAGTTCAAACCTTCTTGGACCACTTTTCGATCAATTTCTCTAAGAAAGTTTCTATCACCAACCTCTACTCTATTCGACAGTTCAAGGATGAATCCATTGCCTAATTTGTGGCTCATTGGAGGAGCCTTATTAACAAACTTTCCTTATCCTTGCCTCAACCTAAAATCATAGAGAGCTTTGCTTGGGCATGTGCCAAACATATCTCCTCCACACTACGTGTCTAAAGCTTCCAAACCTTTGATGAAGATTTTACCATGGAAAGTAAGTTAGAGAAATGAGCCATTGACAAAGGAAAGATAAAGCCCAAAAACAATAATTCAACCTATAAAACCAATGAGGCTTCTTCCTCCAAGTCAAGCAACCAGTCCAATACCAACACGAAAAGCAAGGGTACCATGAATGCAATTGTCTTAAAAGTTGCTCCCCAGCTTTTGTTAACCAATATAATTCCTCTAATTCCTCAAAGCAAAACTTGAGGAACCAAACCCTAAACAACCAAAATCAATTCACTCCACTTGGATAATCCTATGCATCCATCTTGGAGAAGTTATTGAAAGATAACATCATCCAACTTCCTCTTATTAAGCCACCCCAACAATTTGACTCTTCTCACCCTGCACCTAGTTGATACAATGAAAATGATATGTGTGCCTTTCATCGGGTAATAGGGCATGACGTCAGTAGATGCAACACCTTCAAGATCCTTATCCAATCCCTCATTGATAAGGGGGAGCTTACATTAGAAAACCCCAATACACCGTCAAATGAAAACCTTGACATATTTAGACAACCCTTCCCAAACCATGCTCTTTCCAAGAATGAGAGCAATAATGTTGAGTGCTCTAACGATACCCATACAGTTAACATGGTCCTTGATGCACTCATTATCAAACCACTTAGTACCCAAATTTTTTACTCTCTACCATCTATTGAGATAATGGACTCACCTCCCCTTCCTTTGGACACTCAAACTAAGGAAATACCATCCTCTCTCCCTCCACTTATTGAGGTAGTGGAGCCATTAGCCTCCCTTTCAACTAGTATATCAGAGCAACCAACCATCACCACCCTATATTTACCTAAAACTACCAAACAACCTAATTCCCCTTCAGAAGTCATTCTCAAAGAGGAAACCTCTATGCCTACCCTTCCTACAAAGAAAACACCTGTCTCAATCTCACATCCTTTGATTGAGGAAGAGGATGAAGTTACCATCCCTGTGTCTCCACCTAGGGGCCTATCTTTTAGGTCCACTGTTTAGGGAATCAAACCAACCTACAAACCATTCTCTAAGCTAGTGAAAAAATTATAATTTATTTCCAACCCTAACACAGATCGAGCCACCTTTTAGAAGTAATTAGGGCTACCTTATATCACCAAGACAAAATCTCCAACCATGCCTTCAGTAGACCAACCCACCACTTTTGCCATCCAAACTTCTACCCTACCAATCAAACTAGTAACAAATTTTACCAATCTAAAAATCCCTCAACCATTTGGGACACCTAGACCCCAAGCAACCAAGTCACTTTCTCAGACCAAGCCAACCAAACCAGCCAAAAACCTTGGTATCCTCCCTATACCGAGCCTTAGTCACTTGTCTATGAAAGTGAACCTAACCTCCTCACACCCACCAACCAAATGCCAAACCAAAACAACCAAAGAGGTCAAACCACCTAAAGGTAGAAAGGCATAAATTTTTCCTCCCTCAACCTTACCATACATTTTGGGGCCTTATCCCTCGACCTTGATCAGAAATCCAATTGTCTCTACCAAATCCCTACCACCTCTTTTGGTTACACCTTCACAATTGCTCTCTGATGCACCTCTTTTCACCATTCTGACAATACTTAAGCTACCTACCTTTCGATCTTCTACCCCTAGCTCACCAACCTCCTCACCTAAACTAAATCCATCAACCAAATGCACCATCTTACCTAAAACACCTACCACCAAACCTAGATCCAAACATACTCTTACTTCAACCAAGAAAGTAAAAATCACTAAAACTTTACCATCTTTGGCCAAATCCTACTCGACCATTTTCCATAGGTTATTAAAAACCTCTTGTTTAGCCCTACCTCCCATCAGACCCTTTGACCCTCTAGCTTTTAAACCCATCTAATATAATGACCACCATGTGTGTTCTTATCATAGGACACACAACTATGATGCCAAGAACTATAAAGCTCTCTAAACCATCATCCATCAGCTTTACAATGAGGATGATTTATTAACAAACGAACCTCTTATGAGCCCTATACCAATCCAACCTCCAACCATACCTACCCAACACTCACCTACTCCACTCTCACCTTAGAGTGAAGACAAATTTGACCAATCCTCCAACTCAACCTCTCCCTCTATCCATACTATCAACGTGGTCACAAGAGCACACCATAAGGGTAAGGGGAAGGCTAAGGTGTTCATTATTTAGACATACCCATCCTCAAACTCCTAACCAACCTACACCCAACTATCTCTATCTTTGACCAAACCCAAGGTATCTATCTTAAGTGCCTCCCAATCTAACCCCTTAAAATCTATTAGGAGAGTTATCCTCAAGCAACTTCATTAGACCCCGATGAAGATGAGTTTGTATGAGTTGATCTCTACCTCTCCCCATCGCAGCCAAGCACTAATAGAGGATTTAAAATCTATTGAGGTCCAACCCAAGGACCCCTAACCTCTAGCAGCATTTATTGGTGCCCTTTAGATTTTCAACCTTGTTACCTTCAAGGATTCAGAAATACCTTCTATCTATCTTGAGGACCCAAATCTTCCTCTCTTTATCACTACCTACATCAACCAAACCCACATCAAATGGGTCATGATTGATGGTAGATCTAGAATTAACATCATCTCCTCTCATGCGTACAACCAATTCAACTTGCCAGCCAATGTCATGGTCGGATCTTTGACCGTCCTTCATTATTTCAACGATACCATGGCCACTACCTTAGAAACTATCATCCTTCACATCCATGTAGGATATCACATGTTCCTCAAACTTTTCTATGTTTTATAAGGTGAATTCCAATACAATGTTATTGGGATGACCTTGGATTCATTTCATGGGTTGTGTTCCCTCTACCCTCCACTATTACATTAAGTTCGAGCATGAAGGATAGGTCATCACCATCCACACTGACCCAAGTCCTTTCTCAATATGTAACATGACCTATTACCCTAATGATTTCCTCATACCACCATCTAACACACCCTCAATTGTTAAAACTCAACCTTCAACCACCAAACCGGACATCACATCTTCTCGCATCGATGAGGCATCAACTAGTTTTTCTATACCTTCACACGAAATCCCTATCATAAACTCTTTGGAATCCATGTTCTATTGCCTGTCACTGGGGTAGTATCAACTTTTAGCACTTGATGCTTTCCTTATTCCCCACGAGTATGGGTAACTTACCAACCAATCAGGATATCAACTCAATGTCAGAATTATCGTTCCCTTTGGACCTCCCTACTATCAGACCCATTTTATCTATGAGGGACTCAACAAATCCCTCGATGCTTCTACCACATCTCTTCTACCTTGACTATTCACTGCTAGTTTCTCTTACCTAGATAAACCAAACTTTTCCAAGACATTCCTTCATTAGTGTGCTTGGAAAGGCTTCAGTCTTAGGTAATATAAGCATAGCCCACATGAATTGGTCACCATAAAAATCAAGAAGCCACATGAGAAGTACAGACTTGGTTTCATCTTACCCAATAAGAAGAAAGCCAAACAACCAAATA
This sequence comes from Torreya grandis, assembly GCA_037957365.1. Classification (NCBI taxonomy): domain Eukaryota; kingdom Viridiplantae; phylum Streptophyta; class Pinopsida; order Cupressales; family Taxaceae; genus Torreya; species Torreya grandis. Next base: position 2,235,145 of record JARHVA010002969.1, read on the forward strand.
TTACAATTGTTGAGGAAGATATCCCCTCCTTACCAACCTCACCTTCGCTTGTGTGTGAGGATGATGACATCATCCCACCTAGTTTTTTTTCCATCAACATGATCAACCTTGGACCCCTGACTTATCAAAAGGAGGGGGTGATCGTAACCATCCCTTTGACCCATCTTGAAATGATAGGAGATGACTCTCCTACCATTAACACTATTCAATACTAGGATGATGATTCTATTCTCACCTATCTTGGTGCCCCATATTCTTCAATCCACAAATCCCTTCCTCTTGAGTCTTCAACTATGTTGAATGAATCCACCATGGATATCAACTTAGGTACTTTGAATAACCCTTGTATTGTCAAAATTGTTCAATCATTAAATACCAAGGAAATTTGGGACTTCCCCTCCTTCCTCCAAGACCACAACCTAGATTTTGCTTGGTCTTATAACAATATGCTTAAAATTGACCATACCATTACTACCCATAACATAGTCACTCACCATGACACCAAACCAATCAAGTAGAAGCTTTGACACATGCATCCCTGCATAACCCTTCTCATCAAAGAAGAGCTTTAACATCTTCTATTTGTCAACTTTATTCATCCCATTGACTACCCCTAATGGGTCTAGAATGTTGTACCTATCACCAAATCCATAGGGGGACTACACATTTGTGTGGACTTTCATGACCTCAACCTCGCTTTCCCTAAAGATGACTTTTCCTTACCCAACATCAACCAACTTATTGATCTTACAACTGACCATGAGAAGTTATCTCTTATGGATGGATTCTTGGATTACAATCAGATCCTAATTACACCTAAAGATCATCATAAAACAACCTTTACCACCCCTTAGGGAACCTTCTACTGTAGAGTCATGCCCTTTAGACTAAATAATGCTGGTGCAACCTACCAACATTCCATGACCTATATTTTCCATTACCTCACCCATAAGATTATCGAGGATTATGTGGATGACCTTATCAAAAAATACAAACTTTGAAAATATGACTTGGATATTCTTAAAATCATCTTTGAATGCCTCATCCATTATCATGTCCACCTAAACCCAAAGAAGTTCATTTTTGGGGTTTTATCAGGAAAGCTTCTTAGCTTCATTGTCTCCCTTCATAAAATCAAAGTCAACCCCACCAAAATCAAAGCCATCCTAGACATGCTTCCTCCAACCAACCTCAATCAACTCCATAGCTTGCAAGAAAAACTTCAATCCATTCATTATTTCATTTCTCAGCTTTTAGACCAGTTCTAACCTTTCCACTACCTCTTGAAGAAGGATGTGTCTTTTAAGTGGAATAATGAATGTTAAAAGGCTTTTGATTTTCTCAAGAAGTACCTTTTATCTCCACTTGTCCTCACCCCTCCCAAGGATGACTAATCTTTCTACCCATATATCTTTGCCATCGACCATTCCTTAGGGGCAATGCTAGCTCACCAAGATGAATAACATAGAGAGCAAGCTGTATACTACATTAGTCACATGCTTTTAAAGTACAAAACTTGGTACACCCATATCGAGAAACTTTACCTAGCTTTAGTCTTTGTGGCTATCAAAATTTTCTACTACCTTCTTAACCATAAGACCTGCATCACAACCAACACTAACACACTCAAGTACATGCACTCCAAGCCATAAAAAAACTAGTGTATGGCCAAGTGGCTCATGCTCTTAGTAGATTTTGACCTCAAGTTCCTTTAACAAAAGTTAATTAAAAGGCAAGTCATTACTGATCAATTGGTGGAGGCCCTATTAGTAGATAACCAAACCCTCCTCTTGAGTTCCCCGATGAGTTCATCATGACCCTCTCTCAAGTAGATTTCACCTATCAAGTCACCATGTTCTTCGATAGATCAAGGTGTCAGCATGGTGGGGGAGCTGGTATCATCCTTATCCCCTTTAATGGTGAACTTATTCCTTTATACTTTAAGCTTGATTTTGAATTTACCAATAACATGGCTGAGTATGAAGCCTTGTGATAGGCCTTCAAACTATCTTAGCCCTAGGAGTCAAAATAATCAACATTTTTAGTTACTCCCAACTTGTGGTCAATCAAATCAATGACTCTTATCAATGTAAGAATGATGTCCTATATCAATATAAGTAATTGGTTGATAAAATCCTAGCATCATTTGAACACTACCATATCCAATCAATCTCATGATCTACTAACAAGTTTGCTAACACCATGGCTTCCCTTGCCTCTCAAATCCTATTTGCACCCCCAAAATCTAAGCTATCTATCATTATCTATAGGATTTCCCAACCATCTTATGTCAAAATGGATTCTCCCAACATTTTCAATGTGGAGGAGACCTAACCTAACCTTTGGTATCAACAAACCTTTGACTACCTTAACCTTGGCATAATTCCTTCTGACCTCTCTAGGAATGCTCAAAGAGCATTTATCTAGATTACCTCACACTATACCATTATGGGAAGAATCCTCTATAATTATGGCTTTGATGGCCTCCTCTTCTGTTGCCTATGCAGTCAAGAAACCTCTCACGCTATCAAGGAAATGCATGATAACATCTATAGAGGCCACTTTAATGGCCTCACTGTAGCTAAGCACATCCTTCATTTAGGATATTATTGGCCTATCCTTAACCAAGACTATTGTGATTTTGTGAAAAAGTGTGTCAAGTGCCAATAACATCCTAATTTGCAATGCATACCTAGCCATGATCTTTGTATTTCTACCAATTTTTTGCCCTTCTCATAATGGCATCTAGACCTTATTAATGAAATCAACTCTCATTCCTCATAACAACACCATTTTATTATCACTATGACCAAGTATTTTATGAAGTGGGTAGAAGCTATTACTATAGTCTCAACCAAAGTGGAGAATATTATCGACTTTATCAACCATCACATCATTTATTGATTTAGTGTTCCTCATAAGATTATCATCGATAATGGTAAATCCTTTAAGAACAAGTAAGTTTAGGGTCTGTGTGATGCATTCGGCATTAAGTTAAGCTTCTCCTTGCCCTATCACCCTCAAGTTAATGGATAGGTAGAAGCCTCTAACAATACTCTTAATAACATGCTAACTAAAATGGTCAATGCATTTGGTCAAGATTGGCATCTGCACATTCCCTTTGCCTTATGGGAATATCATAATAGCATTTTAACCCCCATGGGTACCACCCCATTTTCCTTTGTGTTTAGAGCATAGGCTGTCTTGCCTATTGAAGTCCAAATCCTCTCTCGTTACAAATATTTTCAGGAGCTTATTTCAGAGGATGATTACGATCACCATCATTTAGCCTAGCTTGAGCTACTTGATGAACATCATTTAACATCCCTTACCTAACTCCATGTCTATCAAGAATGCATCAAGAGTGCTTATAACAAACACCTTAAAGTGTGAGAAGTCAATATCAGAGATCTTATCCTAAAGGAAAACCAACATGTCACAAATATGGAGAAAAACAAGCAGTGTAAATTTGAATTCAATTGGCTTGGACCTTATATCATTACCCAAAAGTATGGATTAGGAACTTACCGGTTTCCTTCTCTCGAAGGCCACCCAAAACCTGAGCCCTTCAATGCTTCATATTTGCATCTATTCTTTTGTTGAGAAGGATCACATTCACCTTTTATCTAACTTAAGCTCATCCCTTACTATCCACCCAAATTTTATCTCCTTGTTTTAGGGGCAACCAATTAAAATTGAATCATGTGATTAGTTGTCACTAGCATATCCTTATCTTAAACAATGGGTATCATAGCTCTACCCATGGCATGGTTCTCATGGTACTTTCCACACCTTCCTAGGATGGATTCCTATGATTGTTGTCACCTAAACCTATTCACACCTAATCAACCTTTTTATGATTTTAGTGTTGCCTATATAAAGGTGAACCATTAATCTAGACTAAGCAAGTCTATGTCAAGCAAAATCAAATAAAAATAACAAAATTCCTATCACTAGCAATCATGGGTCATTCCTATCATTCATAGACTGCTCCCTTGAAGGATAGCTATTAAAAGCATATTTGAAAGTTATAAAATGTAAGGTGGACTACTCCCTCAAAGGAAAACTATCAAAAGCATTAATCAAAGCACATAAACTCAAATCACTCCTTCAAAGGATGGTTGAGTAAGCATTTGTCAAAATCATAGCAATTTCTAGAAGCTTCCCACATCGATTAGCTTCCCATATGCAACAATCAATAAAAGACCTATTATCATAATCACAACAAAAGCAAACTAATTTTGAAAGTCACAATTGGATCTCAAATGGCATAATAAGGTGAAAGCCGGCTCTCACAAGTAGACTTCTTTTATTAATTAGTCTACAAAGTTTTGACATGGGCTTGTTTATCTTGGTTCTTTGGACACCTACATAAGAGGCAAGCTAGTCTTGTAGTAGGGTTACATTTTCACCCATTTCACCTTTACACTATATGCAAGGGATTATTGAGACTACTTGACATTATGTGGTCAAGATACCTTTTAACCAACTAATGAACACTCATGCAAAACATTCAAAGGGCTTATGTTCATTAAGTCAATCCAATTTTAGTTTTGTTTTAGTCTATGTCTAAGAAGAGGCATCCTCCCCTTTTCTTATTCTATCATGACTAGTCGATATTTTCAATATGATGTTTTTCTCTTGATTAGATTCTTTAAGTCTCCCATCTCATGTTGTTAATTAAGCTACCTCAGGTGTCTTATCCTAAAATAATTAACATGCATAACCATATAAACCATGAGCATAAACCATAACAAGCATGATCAAACCATAACATCCATGAGCATTTAAGCAATCAACCACTTTCCACCACATGTCTAAAGTCTATAAATGCAATATATACACATCAAGATTTAGCATGTCATAAGCATAACCATAATATCAAAACCATCTCATGCCTAGATAAGCCTATATCAATGTCTAGCATCCATAACATACACATAATTCATGATCACATATAAACATCACATCATAAACAATAAACATCAACATCTAAAACATACACCATGAACATTGAAGCATAATCAAATAACATAGTAATGTGTACAAAGTAGATGAACATGACTCTCTCTCAAAAATGTATATCTCATCACATCAGCTCATAGGCTAGAATCAAAATGATATACAAAAGTCATATATATATCTAGCTATATTTATGCCCCAGGGGCACCACTACCTCCTAGAGCATCACTAGATCCTAGTGCCTATCCACCTACTGTACCTATCAATCCACCACCCATCCCTGTCTATCCAAATATAAATCTTTCCCACTAACCTAGGGTCATCAAAACTACCCCACCTGCTAAGTTGGCCCTATACCCACCCCATCAGAGCTCATTTGGACACTATGCTAGAATGATAGCCTCATAATACCATAACTCCTCCACTTTAGCTAGGTATCATGCTATAGGGGTAAAGCTGAGTGGCATTGCTTGTCCTGCTACTACTCCTCCTCCTTTCTACCTTAGAAAGTCCCTCTCCTATGTTACCAAGCCTAGAGAGGTGCTAGCCTGATCCCTCTCACCTATGATAGTAGCAAGCTAACCCTGTAAGGCCATAACCTAACCCTATAATGTGATAATATGGCCCTATAATGTGGCAACCTATCCCTATAATAGCTATACCTATCCTTGTGCAATGGCTAAAGCTACTATTGCCTATCCATCATGACTAGTCAGATCCATGACCATTGACCCCACACCTCCTTCATCTCCACCAATATATAAAATTGCATATATGGGGTGTAATCATGCCATGTACCCATCTATAAACATGACATCATCTATTTGTGACCTAATGAGTAGCTCCTAAAACTCTAACATAGTAGGAATAAGATGTGGCTCTAGGAGTAGGATCTTTGAATCCTCTCTCATGTACTTAGGGAATGGGCCTAGAATACCCTATACTAAGCCAAACTATTGATGTACCCTATCAAATGAAATCAGATCCACATCTCCATCTTGTCTATCAGGCATCCATCTATAGCTCTAGAGGGAGAGTGTTTTCCTCCTATACCTTGGCCATATCGAGAACTAGATGTATGACTTCCATGTGATATCTCCTATCACTAATGCACCCAATGCACCCCTGAACTACTCCACATCATGAGTGTCACCCATTGCACCTGATACACCAAAATCACTCCTCCATCTCATGAAGCCAATGGAGAACTCTATATATGTGTGCCCTATCCATGGTAATCCAACTAGCCTTAGCACTCGAATGTGCTTGTAGGCCCAACAATTCAAAACGAAGCTGACACTAATGCCATATCTCATGTGGGATCTAAACCCCCAAAACTCTTTGTAGATTTGTACAAACAAAATAGGCACCCAACTAAATATAGTACACCCCAATAATTGATTGACAAGAACCCCTAGTATCAAATATGGAAATATCCTTCTACTCAAGTCAGGAAGCCCAAAACATGTCACTATAATCATGAACATGGTCATGAGTCTCCTCTCAGCAAGAGCCCTTTAATACAATGTTATATACATGAATCCCCCAGCATGCCATCTAACCTAATCACTCTTGTCTCTATACCATAGCTTGATGTGATCATCTCACTGCTCTTGCTCTATGTGGTATATCAGATCACCATAGAGTGGAAGTCGAGTGATCCTATGAACATCCTTAGGAAATATAGTCATCTCCCTGGTTAGTAGCAAGAAGGTGTTCATAGTGGGATCCTATCTCTCGATGAGTGTTATGACCATGGACACATCTTGAGGCACATGTTGATAGTGCCTCATCACTCCTAACCCTACCTCATCCATGTGGGCCCAATTAGATGGGGTCATGCCCTACTAAATCTCTACAAAGATCCTTGGGACATGATCCCTCATTTGAATCTACTCTCATGCCTATAAAAATCAAGGTCAACACATGTTAGCATTACTCATTTCCTAATTGACCTCTTTACCAACCTCCACCAACCTAATGTAACCTATCCTACCCTAACCCCCACCCGTTACCTAAACCACCTTACCTCTTGTGACCTCCACCCATCAAACATTTTGATACCTACTTTAGCCTATGAAACTGATACCTAATTTTCTCTTATAACAAGCACCTAAACCTATTTACTGATGCCTACCCTAACTTAGCAAACCTTTACCTCACTACCTTTCCCAACATACACCCACCCCAACCCACTACATTTTCAAACGTCCTACCTTAGCCTACACTTGACACTCTTACCCTTTAGCAATGCATTACTCCTACTTGACAATTTCACTAGCCTAACCTATATTTTGCATTTTATCTACCCCACACCCCTTCAAACATTTTAAACACCCAGTCTATTCTCTTATTCCTCTTAACCATGTGCCCGCTAAGTGACTTTTTATAATGTAAGCTTTACCAATCCAACATTCTATTTGCCTTAACTATTAAAAGCTTATCAAAAACTATTTTACCCTCAATCAATCATTGACAGTTAGGCATACCCTATTATATGGGTATCGACCATTGACAGTCAACCTTGACAATTGATGGTCACTATGGGTGTTCTGAGGATATAACACCTAACCCTATCTATCCCCACATTTCACCCAAGAAGTAGATTAAACACCTACTTAGCTACCCTAATCACCCTACCCACCCTAGTAACCTAACCACCCTTTCAATTACTAAATTTACCTGCCCAATCACCTAAATTTTATAAGCAACCTACCTAGGGCATAGTCATAATAACCCAAATTTTAACCCTACCCTAACCTCCCAAACCAAGGAAATTACAAAACTCAAACTAATCTATCAATTTAAATTTCTACCTAACTCATTCCTTAACCTCTATCATAGACAGATCCTACATCTTGCTGCTTGACCACATCCTCATCCACCCTACATCTCGATCTTATGAGATCACCTTAAGCACGTGATTCCAACCAATCACCAACCACCAAATCAAGAAAGCACTCAGTCAACTCTCTCATAGAAAATAATCTTTCCAAAAAATGCCAAAAATCTAGAGCTCAAAGTCAAAAGCAAGTAAAATGAGTGAAAAGTGATTCACTTTTCACTTTTCATCACTAATTTTTTTAGGGTTTTACCTTGACCATCGACAATCAAGGTGACTATCAATGGTTTCCCTTGGGGACCTTGACCATCGATGGTTAGGTGCCCTATTTTATTGCTTCCAACTAAGTACCCCCTTTTTTAATCATAACTCAACCATTTCTCTCCCACCCATGGCATCTACCTTATCCACCCAACCTGACTACCATGTCACCTCACCATTGGTCCATTCTGACCTAATTAGTGTACTTTTTACTTAGTCCTTTTAAACACAGTGATAACAATGCCATGTTGGCCACATTTTAAATTTGTACCACCTCGTGCTTCCCTGACCTTTTTGTGTCTTTTCAAGAGCACTTTCTACCTCAGATACTGATGACACTTGACCCATTTATGTTTTCCAAGGGAACACTTCTTACCTTGGATACCCATCAGAAACACTAAACTTTATCTAGGAGACTAAGAGGTGTACCCAATTTCCATGCCTAAATCTGATCATACAGTACACTGGTCACTTGTCTTTCTAGTACCGATTTTTATTGTTATCAACCATGACAACCTAGTCTTTCCATGATCTTGGCCATCACACCTTTTGTCATAATTTTCACACCTGTTTGCACTTTAGTAGCCAACCTATAATCACCCTCACCAACCATGTCAAACTTGCACCCAATTTTGCTTTACCTCATCACCTCCTAGTTTGAGGGGAAACACCTCCTCCCATGCTCAAGGAAATCAATAGACCTTTGACCAACATTGGTTTTTATTTTTTAGCTTGTTAATTCAAGCTGCATAACAAAAAAGGGCAAAATGTAGACATAAAAAATTTACACATTGTGATTCCAAATGTAGAAGACACCCCTTGACTACTTTGGGACCCTCTTAGGACCAACCTAACCCTATACCCTTAACCAAGCTTACCCATAGTTAGTTTAGCTAAACTAACTTAACCTAACCTTATACCCCTTTTTACCCTTTACCCTCGATCATTGATGGTCACCCTAATCATTGATGTTAGGGTCCACCTCTTTAACCAAAAACATGCAAACTACCCCACCATGCTTTTCTAAATATAAGTTATCTAAATCTTATTGTGAACCATTACATGGATGATTTATAATTAGATAGTCCATTTGAACCTTCACTTCCACCTCTTACTTGTGCCTATAAGAAGAGAGGGTCTAGGAGGTGAAATCCATATGTATTTGTTATCAAGAGCTTTAGTGTATCCAGGAGTTTTTTTTCTTATAGGTCAATCATTATCATCAATCCAATAATCCAACAATCATATCAGAGAGTTAGTTTTCCATTGCCTCTCCACCAAGTTATCAGGTACCGTTACTCTATCAGAATTAATCTAGATTCCATCAATAGATCAACTACCTCAACCATCCACCCAATCAAATTTTGGTAAGATAAGTACTTATTTCTTAGTATTCATTTACTCTATTTCTATTTCTCAATTAACCAAGTCTTATCTATCTCTCAAAATCCATCTTTTGGATCTCATCAATTAGCATTTTTACTAACCCAGATCCAAACATAGTAACTATCGATGGTGGACTCAACTGCTAATGGTCTGTCTAACCATTGATGGTCACCTTAACCACCAATGATCAGCCAAAACCGATCGATGGTCACTATGGTAATGAAAACTAGCATGTTATTTTCACCTATCTACACCTAATCAAACCTAATTTTCTATGTTCTTGCTTGTTTCATAGTCCCCTTTCTAATTTTTTTGAAGCATACCCCAACCCCTTAGCATTAGTATTAATTAGTTAATCACTAATTTAATCATTTATAACATATTTCTTATCAAGCATTCTTGTGTTTAATTTCAGTACCTTTTGATTATTGATGCAAGTACTTTTTTACTCTGTTTATAAACTTAATTGTTTAAAATGTGTGGATTAACAACCCCTAAGAAAGATCTCACTTTCAAGATCTTGCTATTGCTAGGCACTCTACTCAACTATTTATCTAACAAACACGTTTGATTTAGTGCTTTCTTATCTATAGGTCATCCTCTTAAGCTAAAGAGGAGCATCTTCATAATCTTCTGATTTCAAACTCACGTACATCAATCATGTTTTCCAACCATATATGTACTTAGTTTCTTCTTTTTCCTTTTTCCAATAATAAGCAAAAATTCACTAAAATAGTAGGTGGCATATTTTTGCATAAAATACCATGAAGCATCATACTGTTTGTACCTTAAGGTTTTTATAGGACTTGAATTATCTCCATTTAATGAAGATTTACAAATAGAGATGGCCAAGTGGAGAGTTTAGTTATCAAACTCATGGTGCTTAGATTAGAGCCTATATGCACTGGTTGAAAATCGAAGATAGGGCCTCTATGTAATTATTTCCCCTTCTTCATTCTAGACATTAAGTGGATATTATCAAGGTTATCAAAGTTGTAAATAAATAAATCACACATCTACTTGATATTTTGCAAGCTTTTATCTCTCTCCTATCATGGCATATTTTTTTGCTCAGCATTCCACACTAGCTCATGAATATGCCCGTATGAAATGTTTACAAGTCATTCCTTGCATGTTCAATGAGGGCCCAATGAGTGGGTTGTGACCTCCTTCTCTCCATTGAGAAAAATTCATGGCGCTGCTAAGAACATGGTAGTTGATGGCCTTCCCATGTGAATTATACCAAGTGTTGTGGGATGTTGTTTAGTACTAACTTACACAATTTATCTTAAGGTTTTTCATTACAAATCCACTAGAAAATTCATTAATTAGGGGTAAAATCAAATTCATACCCCAATCCTAGGCACTTAGAGGTAATGCATTACTAAGTGGAGGCCAATCACCTAGCTAAAAGTGTTATATAAGTTATTTACTAAAGATATTGCTCTTAGGGGTTAGATATTTATTGTGTCTTATTATTTCCCATGCGAAAATAGTTTTTATTCATAATAGACATATCATAGACAATATTATTTTTGTTCAGGATGGGATGGAATGAGGTCACTCCTCTAAAAAAAAGGCTTTGTTCATCAAAATTAATTTTTGAGAAAAACTTATGGCATAATTGAATGGACTTTTATCTTGGCCATTATGCAAGCTATATGGTTTGGGACAAG